>CAWUFW010006583.1:600000-1129526 GCA_963921515.1 Calotriton arnoldi
GCAAATAAATATTTCTCAAACATTAATAGTGAAATATAATATAACTTACTGTTTTGTCGCTCATGTCCATGATCTCGAATTAATTAAAAAAAAATACATCCACAGAAAGAGAAAAAAGAAATCAAAACAAATGCAAAAATGCATATGTATAAAAAAGAATCCAATGGGAAAAAATTTAATCCTCAAAAACACATCAAAAATCTAAAAAAGTGAAATAAAACTGCTCCAAGATAAGAAAAATATATAGGAATTTAAAAATAATGTTGGTTAAAATACAACCAATCTTATTTCCTCATATAAAAAACAAAATGCATCACAAACCTGTAAAAGATCACAAATTACCCACCCACACAAAACAAATTGACCCATAAATGTTACAAATTATTATTATTTATTATTATTATTATTTTCAGATTTGTACAGCGCATAGCTGCCCCAGCAACGGGGCGTCCCAGCGCTACCCCTATAGTGCCCGTGAGTGATAACAGCTCGGGAGAAGGGAAGAAAGTTATGCTGGGAAAATCCAGGTCTTTATGGCTTTCCGAAAGGCCAAGTGGTCTTGGAGCCCTCTAATAGCAAACGGGAGGGAGTTCCAGAGTCTGGCAGCCAAGACTTTATAAGAGCGACCACCAGCCCTGGCTCTTAGAGCTCTGGGGATGCAGGCCAGCCCTTGAGCAGCTGACCGCAGGCAGCGACTCGGAGCATACGGCAAATAACATAACAATGATAAAATAATATACATTTAATAGTAGTAAAGCAATACATTACATTAAACCATATATAACATAGCAAGGCCTACCGCACTACAAGACTCAAACACTAATACTACAACCTAACACTTAACCACTAAACCACACCAAAACACTAATGGCCCGATTATGACCGCCCCGCTGCCGCACCGGCAAACCCAAATGAGAACTGCCTGCCGTATAATTACTTTTTTAGTCATTGGCAGGCGATTTCTTTGGCGTTCCCATGGTGGTGCCTATAAAATAAGCACCACCATGGGAACGTCAAAGGAAGTTCCAGCACGGCATGGACTGTGAAGTCCATGCCATGCTGGAACTGGGGGTGCGTTTTTCAAAACAAGGGGACAACAATCTTTGAACCTGGGGTGTTCAATAACACAAAGACAATGGTTTATACACAGCCAAATGGTCCTAAAAAGGATCTATTATTCTCAAGAAAGTTTTAATCAATTAGCCTCTGGCATAAGGCACTTTACTGGGTAAATATAGGAAGGGACACAAGTGGATATTGAAAGGGCTTTTTCATTTATTTGACAATATTACTATTTGCATAACAAGTGGATTATAGATCCAGTGCTCACAAAAAAGTGAAAAGGGGCGTGATGTGGTGAGTGAAGGAAATATTTAAAAACATACATCGCATTGACAACATAAGCTAAACTCCTTGGTACATATTTTTAAGAAATAAAGGAGTTTAGTTGTCAAAGAGGTCAACTGGGGGTGCATGCACACAGGGGGGCACATGTGAGCCTCTGGGTGCATCCACATGGAGTGAGACACAAGGCCCCCTTTCTTTCCTCATCGCCACTGTTTTCATAGAAGAAAGACCTCCATGAAATTAGTGGCAGTTAGGAAAGTCGTAATATGCTTGGCAGGACCGCCACAGTACCGCCAAGCATATTGATGCCTCTTGACAACTGCGCCACCACACCCCCGCCAGGAAACAGCAGTGCCCTGGCGGATTCGGTGGTCCCAGGGTGGCACGACCACCAAGGTCATAATGTGACAGTTGGAAGACCGCCACTGGTGCTCCACCATGAGTCTGGCGGTCAGAGGACAG
The DNA here is from genome assembly GCA_963921515.1 of Calotriton arnoldi. Taxonomy (NCBI): domain Eukaryota; kingdom Metazoa; phylum Chordata; class Amphibia; order Caudata; family Salamandridae; genus Calotriton; species Calotriton arnoldi. The sequence goes on from CAWUFW010006583.1 coordinate 601,810, forward strand.
CCAGACTCGCAATTAGGCCCTAAGGGGCTGATCCTGATTCCGAAGGTCCGGGGACTGCCATTGCATCGGCGGTGGGAATACTGCCGCTGAGTAGGCAGTAGACCGCCCGATTACAAACATGAAGGTCAGACCCCCACAAGACCGCCGCCACGCCAGATGAAATGGAATCGAGAGATAGAATTCTGCCAACCTTTTCATGACCCTGCCATGAAAAAGTCAGCTGAAAGCCAGGGAAGGGGACCAAAACAGGGCCCCTGGGGGCTTTTGCCCATTGGGCATTGTGGCTTGGGGCACATGCCATGCCCCCTATGCCTGTAATGTGTGCCATGCATGACATGGTGCCTGGCAACAGTGTTCGCACAACAGTGCAGGCACTGCATTGTGGTGCCATTGCCTTTAGGCTCACTCTGTGAGCCGAAGCATGCCACCGCCTCAAGACCGCCGCTGGCACATTGCCAGCTTGGCGGTCAACTCATAATGTGGCGGTCAGGATGCAACCGGCTTGGTGGCATTCTCCCGACTGCCGCAACAGCGGTCCGGCAGTCGGACTTCCGGACTCAGAATCACTAACCCTAAAGACGCTAACCCTAAGCACATCCCACCAACTACCAAATTTCCAAAAAGTAACTTAAAAGTACTCTTACCTGATCTGTAGAGCAGCAGCAGGGAACCGCGACCACCAGGAACCTTGAATGAACCATAACTGAGGTGAATAGATTAAAAAAGCAAGGTACTGGGAAAAAAAATGATCGCTAAATGGACATGAAAAGAATACTACATATCCATAGAAAACAATAAGAATAAAATAATAAAGTTTAAAAATAATTATTACATGTTAATATGAAAATGTTTTGAAATGTTTTGAAAATTATATACATTTTATATAAATAAAAAAGTGTAAATGTATTGAAAAATGCTAAAAACGTATCTTTTTATTTTGTACTACTTATTAATACATTATAAGTATACTTGTGTTTTGATTTTTTTTTAAATGTTCATGTAAAATATAAAATGTATTTGTTAAATATATTGTTTAAATATATGGTGACACTATTATGATTTGGTGAAATGTAAAATATGCATGTGAAATGTTGTGTTAAAAATAAAACTATAAACATGTGAAGAATACTTAAAAATAAATGTAATAACGTTTATTTATTGCAATCAGAGGAGGCGTTGGACATTAACCCCTTCAATGCTAGGCCTCCCCCCCGTGCTAAGCCTTTTTTTTGGCTATTTGGGGTAGTTCACGCTTAAGCTCCTGTAACTTTTGGTCCACATAAGCTATCCATGCCAAATGTGCGTCCTTTTCTTCCAACATCTTGAGGATTCTAAAGGTACCCAGTGTTTGTGAATTCCCCTGGAGGGACCCGAAAATTGGCCAAAATACAACTAATAGTTGTTTTTTTAGGAAAAATGGGAAAAAAGTGCTGCAGAAGAAAGCGTCTGTTTTTTCCTTTGCAAAAGGTATAAACAAAGGGTTTGTGATACTAAAATCACCATCTTTCCAACTTTCAGGAACAGGCAGACTTTTGTCAGAAAACCAAAATTTTCTACACAGTTTTGGCATTTTGCTGGGACAGAGCATATTTTTCCTATTTTTGTGCTTTCAACCTCCTTCCAGTTAGTGGTAGAAATGGGTGTGAAAGCAATAATGGATCCCAGAGATGAAATTGAGGGGCATATTAGCAAGACCAGCGATAAAATTATCGCCGTTTTAGCGGCAGGAAACTGCCGCTAAAACGGCGATAATGGGCTTGCTAATATGCGTTATAGAATTCCAATAGAAGCCCAGGTTAGATGTGCAGGACATCTAACCTGGGCTTCTATTGGAATTCCATAACGCATATTAGCAAGCCCATTATCGCCGTTTTAGCGGCAGTTTCCTGCCGCTAAAACGGCAATAATTTTATCGCCGGTCTTGCTAATATGCCCCTCAGTTGTAAAAAACAACCATTTGTGCCCTCATTTTCACTTGTAACTTGTTCTAAGTATGGTGGGTTTTTGAAAGCAATATACCGTCACATCCACTAGACCCTTCTGGTTGTGGGGATATAGAGGACTTGAAGGTTCACCAAGAACCCGACGTACCCAGAGCCAATAACTCAGCTGCATCTTGCAATGGTTTTTCACTGTGCACCGGCTATATAGCAATTCATTTGGTAAAATATAAAGAGCAAAAAATAGGTACCAAGGAAACCTATATATTTTGGAACTGGGAACAAAATATGGAGTTCAGAAGCAGTGGTTATTTGCACATCTCCGAAATTGTGGGTACCCATACAAGCATGTGAATTAGAGGACATTTTTCAAAATGACTTCTTTTTTACACATTGTCTTACATTTGGAAGGCAGAAATGAAAGGAAAGTCAATTGGTAATAACACTTGTTCTACTATTCTGTGTTCCCCTAAGTTTCCCAATAGAAATTATACCTCACTTGTGTGGGTAGACCTAGTGCCTGTGACAGGAAACGGCCTAAAATGTAACGTGGCCACATCACATTTTTCCAGTGAAAACTGGCCCTTTTTTTGCAGTGTGCCTAGCTGTGGATTTTGGACCCTAGCTCTGCCGGCACCTAAGTAAACCTAGCAAACCTATACATTTTTGAAAACTAGACACTCAGGGAAATCCAGGATAGGGTGACTTGTGTGGCTCTAAATAGGTTCTGTTACCCAGAATCCCTTGCAAACCTCAAACTTTGCCAAAAAGAAAATGTTCCTCACATTTCTGTGATGAAAGTTCTGGAATCTGCGGGGAGCCACACATTTCCAGCCACCCAACATTCCCCAAAGTCTCCCAATAAAAATGGTACCTCACTTGAGTGGGTAGGCCTAGTACCCTTGACAGGAAACGGCACAAAACGCAACGTGAAACCAGGGCAGGGCAGTCTTTAAACATATGGATATCTGAAGCTAGAGCCAGTCCACATTTCTTACAGCAGACTGGTGACCCCTTAGTAAATTTAGAAAGTTTTTGGGGAGAGAAATAAGCCCTATGGATGGTAAAAAGGTGGTTCCTCTTCAGCCAAGCTGGTTTAATGGCCTCATACAAAATCTTACAAGAATTCTGCCAAAGGTCATTGCAGTTATAAGCAGGTAAGGAGTCGCCCCACAGTTCTGTAGCCAAATTGAATTCCCCATCTACAGCTTCAATTAGGGCTTGATACCAAAAGGAGACCTCCTTCTTCCCGGCTGGCCTACTCACAAGCTGATGTTCCAAAAACAACCTCCTCCTACTGGGTACTTATGAGATAGCTGGGATTGAACCCAGCTTTTCAGCTGGAGAAATTTAAACCTTGAAAGGCCGTCCCCCACTCTACCTCTGAGTTGCTCCCAAGAAAGAAGACAGCCATCTTGAACCAGATCCCCCAAACTACCAAACCTGCTTTTTTAAAGGCATTGCCATCCTGTCTCTCAGGCACTCCGGGCCACCAGGAGATTCCCAAAGGGGCGCTGAGCTAGAGAAATAAGAAAGCTTGACTGTTACCCTGAAAAGAGCCCAGGTTTTAGCAAGGCCTTGCAAGACCTTTAGCTTGACCTTCTTGAAGAACTTAGGGTCACCGAATTTAAATAAAAAACCCTCCACAGGTAAGTTGGCCCCCTAAGCATGGCGAGGAACATTGCCCCAGCGCCAGTACTAACCGGCATTTTCAAGAGCATGCGTGAGTGTGTAAACTGAAAGGCCCAGGCATAAAACAAAAGATCTGGTAAGGCTAGGCCGCCTTTCTCCCTCCTCCGCCTCAACTTGATCCACGCTATTCTCGAAGATTTATAAGCCCACACGAAGGAGTTAATATCCCGCTGTAGCTTATTGATAGCGGATTTTTCGAAGTGAAGAGGAATACAATTAAAAAGAAAGGTGATCTTTGGGAGTATTGACATCTTCACGAGGTTGACTCTCCCAAGAATAGATAAGGGGAGGTGAACCCATGATTTCAACTGCCTCCGGATTTCTCTTGCTACCCGGCTCAAATTGATCCCCGAAATCTTGGAAATCTCTTGGGCTATGCTAATCCCCAAGTATCTCATTTTAGAGCTAATCTGGTGCTGATGCTGAGGCCCCTCAAGATTCCAGGCCATAACCTCTGTCTTTGAGGCATTAATCTCATAACCTGACACAAGACCAAATTCCTGTGCCTGCTGAATTACTGCTGGAAATGCTGTTTGCAAGTTCGTCGACAGAATTAAAATATCGTCGGCGTAGAGTGCAACCTTCCTCTCCCACTCTCCATACTTAAACGACTGGATGTTACCATCGTCCCTAAGTCGTTGAGCAAAGGAGCTCGATATATAAATCAAAAGGAGAGGGGAGAGTGGACAGCCCTGCCTGGTCCCCCTCGTAATCTTAAAGGGGTCGGTAGTATTACCATTAACAGACAGTCTGGCAGTTGGTTCCTGATAAATCAGCTGGACAGTGCGGCGAAACTTTTCCCCAAGGTTAAATTTCACCAGGGTTTCTGTCAAGTAGGTCCAATTCACCCTATCGAACGCCTGCCCCTGCCCTGGTTTCATTCTGGGCCAGTGTTGAAAATTACTTGGCCAACATCTTGGGTTACCCTCTGCACATTGACCTCTCTTTGATCATCTTTGGCTTCACATATCAAGTTTCCGGTCCATCCAGATTGCTGCTTTTTTATGCTATTTTGCTATTTTGTTGGCTAGAAGACAAATCTGTTAAAGATGGACCGAATCCATGCCTCCTTCCTTTGCGGACTGGCTTTCCTCAGTGTTTGAGGTTTCCAAGTTGGATCTGGCTAGAACTTGCAGCAAGAAGAGGACAGCTTTCTGGGATTTACTGCGAGTGGGTTTGGGCTCAGTGGACAGTGATTAGGGTTTTTTTTTCCCCCAGTGGCCTATGATTATGCTGCCTCAATGCTCTCTTGGTTAAGTCGGGTCACTTCCGGTTCCCTTCGGGAAGTGTCTTGATGATTGCCATCTTGCTCTTGGAGCTATGTAGAAGAGTTATCTCACCCGGTATTCACTGGCACCCATGCACGTTTGATATTAGTAGGTGGGTCCTTTCTTTAACTCCCTACTTTTTCTCTGGGTGCGAAGTGTAGTGAGGTTGGCGGTGAATGACGACAAAAAAAAAAAAAAAAAAACGCAACGTGGACACATCACATTTTTCCAGCGAAAACCGCCCCTTTTTTGCAATGTGCCTAGCTGTGGATTTTGGACCCTAGCTCTACTGGCACCTAAGGATACCTAGAAAACCTATACATTTTTTAAAACTAGACATCCAGGGAAATCCAGGATGGGGTGACTTGTGTTGCTCTCACCAGTTCTGTTACCCATAATCCCTTGCAAACCTCAAACTTTGTAAAAAAAACACATTTTCCTCAAAATTCTGTGATGGAAAGTTCTGGAATCTGTGTGGATCCACAAACTTCCACCCACCCAGCATTTTCCAATGTCTTCGATAAAAATGGTACCTCACTTGTGTAGGTAGCCCTAGTGTCTGTGACAGGCAATGTCCCAAAACGCAATGTGGATACATCATATTTTTCCATAGAAAACTGACCCTTTTTTTGCAATGTGCCTAGCTGTGGATTTGGGACCCTAGCTCTGCCAGCATCTAGGGAAACCTAGCAAACCTATACATTTTTTAAAAATAGACATGCAGGGGAATCCAGGATGGGGTGACCTGTGTGGCTCTCACCAGGTTTTGTTACCCAGAATCCCTTGTACACCTCAAACTTTGTCAAAAAAACACATTTTCCTCACATTTCTGTGATGGAAAGTTCTAGAATCTTCATGGATCCACAAACTTCCTCCCACCCAGCATTCCCCGAAGTGTCCCAATAAATATGTAACCTCACTTGTGAGGGTAGGCCTAGTGCCCGCGGCAGGAAACGTCCCAAAATGCAACATGGACACATCACATTTATCCAGTGAAAACTGTCCCTTTTTTGCAATGTGCCTAGCTGTGGATTTTGGACCCTAGTTCAGCCGGCAACTAGAGAAACCTAGCAAAACTATACACTCTTGTAAACTAGACACTCAGGGAAATCCAAAATGGGGTGACTTGTGTGGCTCTCAATAGGTTCTGTTACCCAGAATCCCTTGCAAACCTCAAACTTTGTAAAAAAAAATGTTCCTCACATTTCTGTGATGTAAATTCTGGAATCTGTGGGTAACCACACATTTCCAGCTACCCAGCATTCCCCAAAGTCTCCCAATAAAAATGGTACCTCACTTGTGTGGGTAGGCCTAGTAACCTCAACAGGAAACGTAGCAAAATGCAACGTAGACACATCACATGTTTCCAGTGAAAACTGTGCCTTTTTTCGCAATGTGCCTAGTTGTAGATTGTGGACCCTAGCTCTGCCGGCAACTAAGGAAACATAGCAAACCTATACATTTTTTAAAACTAGACATCCAGGAGAATCTAGGATGGGGTGACGTGTGGCTCTTACCAGGTTCTGTTACCCAGAATCCCTTGTAAACCTCAAACTTTGAAAAAAACGAATCCTTGGTGCCTGGTGGGGTTTCTTCCCCCACGGGGCAAATCAGGGGCTATTGCCCCTATTTGCCTCCTGTGGGGCAGAAAGACTTTTGCTATTTTTGGGGGGTGGAAGGGTGGGGGCATTGGCATGCCATTCTGGCCAGCGCCCACCCCTGACCTATAAAAAAGAATCCCTGGTGTCTAGGGTGCTTTGTGCCCCTGGGGGGACAGAAAGACTGTCTATGCCCATTTTCAATAGGGGGAGCAAAGACCTTGCCCAAGGGGCCACTCCCGCTTCCCTAGTGCCTAGTGGGTGGATCCCTGCTTGGGGATTGCCCTCCTGGGGCGATCCCCAAGCAGGGATCCACTAGGGAGGAGTACCATTGGAAGGGGGAGATTCTCCCCTTCCAACAATACCTCTCACGTGCGTTTCGGTGCTCAGAGGGCTGAGAGAGCCCCATGAGCACCGAAACAGAGAAACTGAAACTAACTTTCACTTGCATTTTCAATGTAATGACGTCAGCGCGAGATGCGCGCCATCGTCATTACACTGGAAATTTAAAAAAAAGCCTTGGGAGGTTGGGGAAGCTCTTGCTCACCTCCCGAACCCAAAAAAAAAAAAGGAAATCCCTCTGCTGCTTGGGATTTGGTGTTCATGTGCACATGATGGAATGGTTCCTTCATAAGTACACAAGCACTGGTGCTCATGACGGAACCATTCCGTCATAAGCACCGAAGGGGTTAAAAAGGGTGAACACTAATCCCAATCCTCAATAAACTAGATTGGGATAAGTGTTGGACAATGAAAGGGTTAAATAAACTATATCCACTCCAAAATAAGCATCACTTGGGATGGTATAGGGCATTTAAACGAGTAGATTTACTAATCCTACTCCAGTCTAACCTGCAGGAGGGAAGGCATCGGACTTTAATGGGGGCATACCACCTTTACCTACTTTAAAAAATCCCTGATATAAATAAACTATCATTTTGAATAAGTGAAATATATTTTTTTAATTATATTTATAGTATATGATAATGTAATTTATTTTTTAAAATGCAAGAAGTTTCAAATAATATAATAAAATCTTTAAATATAAATATTTTTACAATAAATCAAACCATTAACATATATTCTTTTTCAATGTGGAAATATCGACATTGCATTTAAACAAAATTGCAAAACAGCAATATTAAAACCAATGAACGTGCATTTTTAAAAAATCAGCGACATAAAATGAAATTCATACTAAATATTTTATGTTATTTATTTTACAATATAAATGTTTAATATTAAAAATGTAAAAAAATAAGTATAGCAATTTCATTCCAAAATATAGGTAATTTTTTTTTTTTTCAAATATATTAAATTACATTAAAAATATAAATTTTTCAATTAAAAAGTAAAATAAAATTACTCTTTAAAACACACTCCACCCTTTTCACCTACAAACCTTACTCGCTGCCTCTAACCAAAGGCAAAACTTAAAAAATTACATGAACATAGTAAAATAATACATGAAAAATATCACATTAACATGACAAAAGAGTTTAACTAAAAACCACTTATCATCCCAGGTGGCGGATACCTTGATATTAGCTCTGTTGTACTTGTTATGTCACTCATGACTTCCTCCGTGGAAACCTATTTGTTTTGTATGGACAGCTGATCATGTTTTGCCCTTTCTCCACTGTAAATATGTGTACTATTAAACTCCAATATGTGCTCTTCGGCTTATCTGTTTCGAAATGTATGACTGTGATCTGATAGAATTGACTTCAGGGCCGGACTGGGAAACGAAACCGACCCTGGCAAACTGCTCGGCCGGCCCCCCTGGGGGTAAGGGGGCGGTGTGGCCGAGCTGTTTGTTAGGGCCAGTTTCGGGCGATTTTGTTACAGGGGGCCGATATTGCCGACCCCCGGTAACAAAAACGACCCCCCAAGGACCCAAAACCGGCCCCCACCCTTGCGGCCCACCGGGGAAACGCCCGGTGCCGGCTGCGGCCAGTCCGGCCCTGATTGACTTAATGATGATGATTACAATTTATAGCGCGCACAGCTACTCCAAGGAGTGTTTCGGCGCAGAGCAGCGTGATCGGAAAATGAACAGGGGCATAGGCCTGCACAAAAAGCCAAGTTTTAAGTTTCCTCTTAAACATTGCCCCATCACTCATCGCCCGCAACTCCAGAGGAAGCTGATTCCAGGCTATCGAACCCAGGTAAGCTAGAGGCCTTCCTCCTGCTCTTGCACGCTGAATCCAGGGGATCTAATGGGATCGTTGTTTACAGTCAAGGACCAACAAAGGGTTGCGGGTATGTACGGCAATGCACAAAATATCAACCAGAAGAGGAAGTGGCGTTATGGCAAGAGCTGCCGACTGTGGAACAGTAGAGCCAGTTTGGAGACCCGACGTCGGTTCAGCATCCTGTGATTCTGAGAAAATTCCTTCATCTCCCGTTTCTAATGGGAAAAAAAGTGAACTGGTGATCATGTAAAGCGCTCCAATTCCCTTCGGCTGATTTGGCGCTATACAAAACTGCAAAAAACTAGTATGTGTACCATTTCCATGGAGGAAAACTGATGTAGTCGCACCTACAGCGACAGTATATTATAAGGGTATAATACTTTATAGTGGAGACAAAATTGAATGCTGAAACCTCACGGCACAATTAATATTTGCACAATGTAATCACTGAGCTTCTGTTTAGCACTTACACGCAAAAAGGGGTCTGAACAGTTCAAACAATTTCTTCTCTCAGTTTACACCAGTTGTTATCATGTTTTTTCCTTTAGTGCTTTTTTGCCACTAGTGCAAGCCCCGAAATGACTGCGCTTTTTTAAGGAAATTGCGACTATTTTGGAAGGTAAATTGTAAAATGAAATTGTCATGCACTTGTAAAATATTTTCCAAATGCAGAGTGTTTTTCCCATTTCAGCACAGGGAAAGCTCCTTGAAAGAAAAAAAAACATATTTTATTCATACAGAGCTGAAATGTCTATTATCCGAAAGCTGCGCCGAAGAGCTAATTTCCTCTTTCCTACAACAAAGAAATTTTGCAATTTGTGAAGCTGCAGCATGTCACCCTGATGGCTGGGACACGTAATGGCAATCGTGCTGAAAGTCAACACTAATAGCTGACACCAAATTAAACTGCCAGACTTTGTGTGATGTACTTCTGTCACCCTTTGACACATCTGATGTGAATACAGGCGGTCTCTGCAGTGAACTCTGCTGCTTCATGACGCATCATCTTTACATGTCTGTCCAACCACATTTGTCAGCAACAGGCAATCCTGAAATGACTTTGGTGATTGGTATATAGATTGCTTTACCTTCAGGTGAAGTGGAGAGCTTTGTGATTTAACTCTTGAGGTACAATAAATTCTGTTCTTTTGCTAGAAATGGCCAATTACCCGTATGTTGGACTTTCTGGGTACATGTTGTACATAACAATTGATCAAGGCTTATTATGATGGCCTTGTTATATTTATCTTTTGCAGCTGGAACAGCTGCTGAGTGACTCCAATAGTTTTGAAGACCATCGTCTGCGAATATCAAAGAAAGAATATCGTGGTATGGAAATATCAAGGACAAAATATAAAAATTGAGATATTGAAAGATAAGTATAGGTTTTCTGTACCTCACTGCACCTATATCTGCCTTCTAGGCCTAGGTGCAATTTTAATTACGCCAGAGTAATTGGAGTAACTTAGGTAATTTTATATTACACTTGTGATGCAAAATAACTGAAAATTATGCAATTGTACTGTTTTGTACTATGCCTGCTCATGAAATTTAGGCTAATTTTGGAAATACCTACCACAAGAGCACAGGAACACAGCGAGGCCAGATACTGGCTGCTGCTGCTGTTCATGTTCTATTGCATTTAGCACTATTTTCCTAGCACAAAATGAATCCTCTGGCCCATTTTAGATGCGAGGGCGCATAGCGTTAAATGCAGGCAGGGTTACACTCCTCACGTATTTCCACTTAATCTTGTGTAATTTTGCTATAATTTTATGTAGTTATGCTACAGCAAATTGATCAAGTTTTGCCCACCTCTGGACTACATATATATATATATATATATATATATATATATATATATATATATATATATATATATATATATATATATATATATCAAAGCTCCAAGGTTCCCGCCAGTTTGAGACGCACTCTGACATCCACTACAGCAACCTTCATGAGGTAAAAGCCGGATCGGCGGGCGGATCCAGTTTACAGCATGCCTGTCGATTCACGCCTGACGCGTTTCGTACTCATTGCACTCTTCAGAGGCGCGACAGTCAATTTGGCTTAAAGGCCACACCTCCCACTTGTAATATGAGCCCTCCAATGGGCGACTCAAATGAGTCTGCGTTGGTTTGTGGGTCTTGTAGTCTGTGCCTTAGTTATGTGCCGCTGCCTGAAACATTCCAAGCCCACCAATGGGCCTCCACTCGCTCCTCCGGCTTGTCAATCCGCCCGCCGATCCGGCTTTTACCTCATGAAGGTTGCTGTAGTGGATGTCAGAGTGTGTCTCAAACTGGTGGGAACCTTGGAGCTTTGATATATATATATATTGACACATATATATATATATATATATATATATATATACATATATATATATATATATATATTGACTTGTATATATATATATATATACTGACTTATATATATATATATACTGACATATATATATATATATATATATATATATATATTATATATATATATATATATATATATATATATATATATATATATGTGGATCCTGTCCCTTTGATTGCAGCCCAGAGGGAAACACCACAGGTACTGACCACCGACGTAATTCAAAGAGGTTCTAGAGACGCAGGTTCACAGTTCCATATTTTTATTCCATATACACCCAAATGGTACAGACAAGTGTCCGCCCCAGACGCGTTTCGATCGCCACAGCGATCTTGATCACCTGACGCGCTGGTGACGGGTCACCACATTTGAACTTAGTGCAACCAATCAAATTAGGGGATTGGTAAATCAGTGAAAGCAAACATAGAAAACATACTTATCAGGGAGCAAGTAATTAGAAGAAAGCCTTTTTCCACATCGTTATCGCTTGTAATGCATGTGTAGCCATTGAACTATTAGAAATGCAAAAACTCCAATTCATGATTTAGATATCAATTTAAATGATGAGTTCCCTTTTTCCCCCCTCTCTCATCAATGGAGTGATAAGCAGTTCTCTACAGGCTAATATAAATAACATGAGATAAGTATACATTAGCAAAAATCATGGCAAGTGCCTAATCAGTAGTGCCAAAATAATATCACAGTTGATCTACCGCAAATGTCATCTAAAACCCTTCATCCTAAAAGTAATTCTCATTATTTTAAAACAGTAAATAGATACCAGACATGGCTTATATATTAAAAAAGTGTGCATTCTAAAGTTGGTATAAATACGGAATCATAAAAAGGCATCATATAGATAAAACAACGCTCCTTTAAAAAATGTGCAAAACAGTGCTAAAGTGCTATCATAAAAACTAAATATAAAACCCCAAATGAACACCAATAAAACAAACAGTAGTGGGGCTGTGCAAGAGGTCGCAAATGGTACTATCTACAGCAATACCCGTAGGTTTGTAATTAAAGTGCTAGTGCTTAAATTGCCACTGCCCTCTTTGGTACAGTACACATGATATCAGTGCAAATATTGCTATAAAAATTCATGATTGCAAAAGATAAAATGTCAGAACAATAGGCAAACACTGGTCTATCGGAAAATATGCAGGTAAGGACAGTGAGTTCAAACCCCTATGCATGCAAGACTCTGCCATTACTCCTGGAGGACCATACTACTGACTAGATTATAAAAAGTTGTGTAGGTCCTCGCTGGTGTTCAAACCGTTCGGCATTCTTGTATCAAGGGTTAAAATAAAGGAAGACTCTAACTGTCGCAATTTTCTCTCCCTGTTACCACCCCGAATGGAGAGAGGGACTGCCCCAATCACGGAGTATTGTAAATCACTGACTTTATTGTCATGTATGGCTTTAAAGAGTCGGGCAACTGGGTAGTTGGAGTCCGAATTGACAATTGCACGCAAGTGCTGCAATATCCGATTGAATACTGGCAGTTTTTTACTGCCGATGTACTTAAGATGGCACGTACATTCAAGCAGATACTTAGCATATTCCGTCCGACAAGTATAGTGATCTCTTATTGGGACTGGGATGTCACTGAAAGCTGTGCGATACTCGGATAGGTTGACTCCAAACTTACACGCCCAACATGAAGAGCATTTAAAAAAGCCAGATTTGGACAGCCAGGTGGTTTTAACTGTTAATTCTGGGCTGGATTTAACCAAGGCATCCCTCATCGAGGGTGCCCTCCTGAATGTGATGGCAGGGAGGTTAGGTAACAGAAATTTCAATGTTAAATCAGTTACAAAAGTACCTTCCACAAGAGCACAGGAACACAGCGAGGCTATTGCATTTAGCACTATTTTCCTAGCACAAAATGAATCCTCTGGCCCATTTTAGATGCGAGGGTGCATAGCGTTAAATGCAGGCAGGGTTCCACTCCTCACGTATTTCCGCTTAATCTTGTGTAATTTTGCTATCTTTTTATGTAGTTATGCTATAGCAAATTGATCAAGTTTTGCCCACCTCTGGACTATATATATATATATATATGTCTATATATATATATTCACTGAAAAAACCATAGGTTTCAGGGACGTTGTGCCCGATTCACAAAAGTAATCTGAGACAAAATCCTAACTTTACGACTTTCGGTATTCACAAAGGGCATTTAGTAGTAGTAAAGTTAGGATTTTGTCTTAAGTTTTTGTCTTAAGACAAAATCCTAACTTAAGTTTAACTTAAGTTTAACTTAAGACCAAAACTTAAGACAAACTTACGACAAAATCCTTACTTTACTACTACTAAATGCCTTTTGTGAATACCGAAAGTCGTAAAGTTAGGATTTTGTCTCAGATTACTTTTGTGAATCGGGCCCATTATAGTTAGAAATTAGCATTTAAAAAACCTTAGAAATTCACTGAAAAAACCACAGGTTTTAGGGACGTTATAGTTAGTTGGATATTTCACTCGTATAAAACCAGAGAAATTCAGCCGTTATAGTTAGTTGAGCTAACTATAACTCGCGCCTCTGCAATGCACTGCTGATGACGTCACATATTACATCATTCATGACATGGTCAGTGACATAACTGATGACATCTCAAATTACATCACTGATAACATCACTGATGATATCATCCAGTGACAGTGTGTTTCTGTAAAGTTTAAATATGTTTTATATATATATATGTGCCAAGATGTATTGAAGAATGAGTGGGTGTATAAGTGTCTGAATGGATGATTTAGTAGGTGCGTTACTGACTGTATAAGTAAGTGATTAAACATGTCTTACTGAATGCATGCATTAGTGACTAATCTGTGTGAATGTCTGTATCAGTCTGTCAGTTGGTGTGTAAGCGGTTGCCTGGGTTGGTGAGTAGCTACATGAGTGTCTATATGGGTTATTGTGGTTGTCTGAGTATCTGTATGGGTGCCTGAGTGTCTGTGTGGGTGGGTGGGGGGTGTGTGACTGCGCATAGATATGTGAGTGGGTGATTCACTGGGTGTATGGGTTCAAGAGTGCACCTGTGCAGGGCTGTATGGATGGGTGAGTGTGTGTATGGGTGTGTTGATGAGTGAATGGATGTCTCAGTGGTACATGTGTGAGTAACTACATATGTGAAAAGCAGTATATGTGAGTGTTGGAGTATATAAATGACTATATGTGAGAGTGAGTGATTGTGAGAGTGGCTGCATGGATGATTGTGTGCTTGTATCAGTGATTGTATAAGAGAGTAAGTATGTGTTAGTATCTGTATGAATAAGTGAGGTGGTGTGTGTAAACTGTATAGGTGAGTAAATGGGAGTGTGATTGATTCTTTGCATGACTGACTAGGTGTGTGAGTAACACTATGGATGAGTGGCGGTGTGCGAGTGTCTAGATAGGTGTATGAGTGCAAATGAACGTGCAGTATTGATGAGTGACTGCATGTATGAGTGACTGTATGGGTGAATGAGTGGATGTGTGTGTAGACCTAGGAATCCGTGAGTGGGTATGTAGTAACTGGTATTGATGTGTCTATGGTTTCGAAAATGGTAGTCTGTATTTTAGAGTGGGTGTTTCAAAGGTTATATTAGGGTGTGAGGAGGTGCACCAGATTATCACGTTGATGATGTCATCAGTGATGTCATCAGTGATGTCATTTGAGATGTCATCAGTGATGTCATCAGTGATGTCACTAACCATGTCATGAATGATGTAATATGTGATGTCATCAGCAGTGCATTGCGGGGGCGCAAGTTATAGTTAGCTCAACTAACTATAACGGCCGTACTTCTCTGGTTTCATACAAGTGAAATGTCCAACTAACTATAACGTCCCTGAAACCTGTAGTTTTTTCAGTGAATTTCTTAGGTTTTTTAAATGCTAATTTCTAACTATAATGTCCCTGAAACCTATGGTTTTTTCAGTGAATTTCAAAGGTTTTTTAAATGCTAATTTCTAACTATAACGTCCCTGAAACCTATGGTTTTTCAGTGAATTTCAAAGGATTTTTAAATGCTAATTCATAACTGTAACGTCCCTGAAACCTGTGGTTTTTTTCAGTGAATTTCTAAGGTTTTTTAAATGCTAATTCCTAACTATAACGTCCCTGAAACCTATGGTTTTTCAGTGAATTTCAAAGGTTTTTTAAATGCTAATTTCTAACTATGCCTACAGAGGTAGGGCATGTGCAGAAAGAGGAACAAAACACAGAAAGAAGCAAGAGAAATGCAAAAAGAGGCAACAGAAGTCCAGAAAGACGAAGAAAGGTGCAGAAAGAAGCAAGAGATATGCAGAAAGAACCATCAGAGGTGCACAAAGAGGCCTTTTTGCAAAGTCATCCTGTGCCCCCAACTTTTTGCTGACTGGTACTGGTGGTAACTGACTCTGACTAACCAGGCCCGGAGCCAGTGCTATGCTGAAAGAAACTTAGAATACAGTGAAAACACCTACATACACTAGGGTACACTATGGGTTGGAGTACCCCTGTGAGTGGCATGGCCTACCCTGTAAGGCCCTAGTACATAATAGGGCAGGAGGATTAAAACTACCTCTAAGTCAGAGGTACAGAAAGAGGCAAGAGAAGTGCAGAAAGAAGAAACAGAGGTGCCGAAACAGGCAAGAGAGGTGCAGAAAGAAGCAAGTGAAGTGCAGAAAGAGGCAAGAGAGGTGCACAAAGAGACAACAGAGGTGCAGAAAGAGGCAGGAGGGGTGCTGAAAGAAGGAAGAGAAGTGCAGAAATAGGCAAGAGAATTGCTGAAAGAAGCAACAGAGGTGTAGAAAAGAGCAAGAGAAGTGCAGAAAGAGGCAAGTGAGGTTCAGAAAGAAGCAAAAGCAGTGCAGAAAGAACTAACAGAAGTGCAAAAAGAGGCAAGAGGGGTGCAGAAAGAGGCAGGAGGGGTGCAGAAAGAGGCAGGAGGGGTGCAGAAAGAAGGAGGAGAAGTGCAGAAAGAGGCGAGGGGTGCAGAAAGAAGCAAATGAGGTGCAGAAAGAGACAACAGAGGTGCAGAAAGACGCAAGAGAGGTGCAGAAACAAGCAAGAGAAGAGCAGAAAGAGGCAAGAGAATTGCTGAAAGAAGCAACAGAGGTGTACAAAGAAGCAAGAGAAGTGCAGAAAGAGGTAAGTGAGGTGCAGAAAGAAGGAAGAGCAGTGCAGAAAGAACCAATAGGGGTGCAGAAAAAGGTAGAAGAGGTGCACAAAGAGGCAAGAGAGGTACAGAAAGAGGCAGGAGGGGTGCAGAAAGAAGGAAGAGAAGTGCAGAAAGAAGCAACAGAGGTGCAGAAAGAGGCGCAAAGTGTGCAGAAAGAGCAAGAGAAGTGCCGAAAGAACCAACAGAGGTACAGAAAGAGGCAAGAGAGGTGCAGAAACAGGCAGGAAAGGTGCAGAAAGAGGAAACAGGGGTGCAGAAAAAGGCAAGAGAGGTGCAAAAAGAGAAAAGAGGCAAGAGGGGTGCAGAAAGAATCGAGTTGGCTGTAGAAAGAGGCAACAGAGGTGCATAAAGAAGCAAAAGAGGTGCAGAAACAACCTTAAGAAGTGCAGAAAGAGGCAAGAGAATTGCTGAAAGAAGCAACAGAGGTGTGGAAAGAAGCAAGAGAAGTGCAGAAAGAGGCAAGTTGGGTGCAGAAAGAGGCAAGAGAGGTGCAGAAAATGGCAAGAGAACAGCAGAAAGCGGCAAGAGGGATGCAAAAAAGGGAAGAAGGGTGCAGAAAGAAGCAAGTGAAATGCAGAAAGATGCAAGAGAAGTGCAGAAAGAGGCAAGAAAGGTGCAGAAAGAGGCAAGAGAGGTACAGAAAGAGGCTAGGGAAGTTCAGAAACAGGCAAGAGAAATTCACAAAGAGGCAAGAGAGGAGCAGAAAGAGGCAAGAGAGGTATAGAAAGAAGCAAGAGAAGTGTAGAAAGAGGCAGGAGGGGGCAGAAAGAAGCAAGTGAGGTGCAGAAAGAGGCAACAGAGGTGCAGAAAGACGCAAGAGAGGTACAGAAACAAGCAAAAGAAGTGCAAAAAGAGGCAAGAGAATTGCTCAAAGAAGCAACAGAGGTGTGGAAAAAAGCAAGAGAAGTGCAGAAAGAGGGAGAGGGGTGCATAAAGAAGCAAGTGAGGTGCAGAAAGAGGCAACAGAGGTGCAGAAAGACGCAAGAGAGGTGCAGAAACAAGCAAGAGAAGTGCAGAAAGAGGCAAGAAAATTGCTGAAAGAAGCAACAGAGATGTAGAAAGAAGCAAGAGAAGTGCAGAAAGAGGCAAGTGAGGTGCAGAAAGAAGCAAGAGCAGTTCAGAAAGAACCAACAGAGGTGCAAAAAGAGGCAAGAGGGGTGCAGAAAGAGGCAGGAGGGGTGCAGAAAGAAGCAAGAGCAGTGCAGAATGAAACAACAGAGGTGCAAAAAGAGGCAAGAGGAGTGCAGAAAGAGGTTGGAGAGGTGCACAAAGAGGAAAGAGAGGTAAAGAAAGAGGCAGGAGGGGTGCAGAAAGAAGTAAGAGAAGTGCAGAAAGAGGCAAGAGAATTGCTGAAAGAAGCAAGAGAGGTGCAGAAAGAAGCAAGAGAAGTGCAGAAAGAGGCAAGTGAGGTGCATAAAGATGCAAGAGCAGTGCAGAAAGAACCAACAGAGGTGCAAAAAGAGGCAAAAGGGGTGCAGAAAATGGTAGAAGAGGTGCACAAAGAGGCAAGAGGGGTACAGAAAGAGGCAGGAGGGGTGCAGAAAAAAGGAAGAGAAGAGCAGAAAGAAGAAGCAGAGGTGCTGAAAGAGGTGCGAAGGGTGCAGAAAGAAGGAAGAGCAGTGCAGAAAGAACCAATAGAGGTGCAAAAAGAGGCAAGAGGGGTGCACAAAAAGGTAGAAGAGGTGCACAAAGAGGCAAGAGAGGTACAGAAAGAGGCAGGAGGGGTGCAGAAAGAAAGAAGAGAAGTGCAGAAAGAAGCAACAGAGGTGCAGAAAGAGGCGCGAAGGGTGCAGAAAGAGCAGGAGAAGTGCAGAAAGAACCAACAGAGGTACAGAAAGAGGCAAGAGAGGTGCGGAAACAGGCAGGAAAGGTACAGAATGAGGGAACAGGGGTGCAGAAAGAGGCAAGAGAGGTGCAGAAAGAGAAAGAGGAGCGCAGAAAGAGGCAAGAGGGATGCAGAAAGAAGCATGTTGGGTGTAGAAAGAGGCAACAGAGGTGCATAAAGACACAAGAGAGGTGCAGAAACAAGCAAAATAAGTGCAAAAAGAGGCAAGAGAATTGCTGAAAGAAGCAACAGAGGTGTGGAAAGAAGCAAGAGAAGTGCAGAAAGAGGGGAGAGGGTGCAGAAAGAGGCAAGAGGGGTGCATAAAGAAGCAAGTGAGGTGCAGAAAGAGGAAAGAAAATTGCTGAAAGAAGCAACAGAGATGTAGAAAGAAGCAAGAGAAGTGCAGAAAGAGGCAAGTGAGGTGGAGAAAGAAGCAAGAGCAGTGCATAAGGAACCAACAGAGGTGCAAAAAGAGGCAAGAGGTGTGCAGAAAGAGGCAGGAGGGGTGCAGAAAGAAAAAAGAGCAGTGCAGAATGAAACAACAGAGGTGCAAAAAGAGGCAAGAGGAGTGCAGAAAGAGGTAGGAGAGGTGCACAAAGAGGCAAGAGAGGTAAAGTAAGAGGTAGGAGGGGTGCAGAAAGAAGGAAGAGAAGTGCAGAAAGAAGAAACAGAGGTGCTGAAAGAGGTGCAAAGGGTGCAGAAAGAGCAGGACAAGTGCAGAAAGAGGCAAGTGAGGTGCAGAGAGAAGCAAGAGCAGTGCAGAAAGAACCAACAGAGGTGCAAAAAGGGGCAAGAGGGTGCAGAAAAAGGTAGAAGAGGTGCACAAAGAGGCAAGAGGGGTACAGAAAGAGGCAGGAGGGGTGCAGAAAAAAGGAAGAGAAGTGCAGAAAGAAGAAACAGAGGTGCTGAAAGAGGTGCGAAGGGTGCAGAAAGAGTAGGAGAAGTGCAGAAAGAACCAACAGAGGTACAGAAAGAGGCAAGAGAGGTGCATAAACAGGCCGGAAAGGTGCAGAATGAGGGAACAGGGGTGCAGAAAGAGGCAAGAGAGGTGCAGAAAGAGAAAAGAGGGGCGCAGAAATAGGCAAGAGGGGTGCAGAAAGAAGCAAGTTGGGTGTAGAAAGAGGCAACAGAGGTGCATAAAGACACAAGAGAGGTGCAGAAACAAGCAAAATAAGTGCAAAAAGAGGCAAGAGAATTGCTGAAAGAAGCAACAGAGGTGTGGAAAGAAGCAAGAGAAGTGCAGAAAGAGAGGGGTGCAGAAAGAGGCAAGAGGGGTGCAGAAAGAAACGAGTGAGGTGCAGAAAGAGGCAACAGAGGTGCAGAAAGATGCAAGAGAGGTGCAGAAACAAGCAAGAGAAGTGCAGAAAGAGGCAAGAAAATTGCTAAAAGAAGCAACAGAGATGTAGAAAGAAGCAAGAGAAGTGTAGAAAGAGGCAAGTGAGGTAGAGAAAGAAGCAAGAGCAGTGCAGAAAGAACCAACAGAGGTGCAATAAGAGGAAAGAGAGGTGCATAAAGAGGCAGGAGGGGTGCAGAAAGAAGCAAAAGCAGTGCAGAATGAACCAACAGAGGTGCAAAAAGAGGCAAGAGTAGTGCAGAAAGAGGTAGGAGAGGTGCACAAAGAGGCAAGAGAGGTAAAGAAAGAGGCAGGAGGGGTGCAGAAAGTAGTAAGAGAAGTGCAGAAAGAGGCAAGAGAATTGCTGAAAGAAGCAACAGAGGTGCAGGAAGAAGCAAGAGAAGTGCAGAACGAGGCAAGTGAGGTGCAGAAAGAAGCAAGAGCAGTACAGAAAGAACCAACAGAGGTGCAAAAAGAGGCAAGAGGGGTGCAGAAAAAGGTAGAAGAGGTGCACAAAGAGACAAGAGAGGTACAGAAAGAGGCAGGAGGGGTGCAGAAAGAAGGAAGAGAAGTGCAGAAAGAAGCAACAGAGGTGCTGAAAGAGACGCGAAGGGTGCAGAAAGTGCAAGAGAAGTGCAGAAAGAACCAACAGAGGTACAGAAAGAGGCAAGAGAGGTGCAGAAACAGGCAAGAAAGGTGCAGAAAGAGGGAACAGGGGTGCAGAAAGAGGCAAGAGAGGTGCAGAAAGAGAAAAGAGGCAAGAGGGATGCAGAAAGAAGCAAGTTGGGTGTAAAAAGAGGCAACAGAGGTGCATAAAGATGCAAGAGAGTTGCAGAAACAAGCTATAGAAGTGCAGAAAGAGGCAAGAAAATTGCTTAAAGAAGCAACAGAGGTGTGGAAAGAAGCAAGATCATTTTGGAAAGAGTCAGGAGGGGGAAGAAAGAAGCAAGTGAGGTGTAGAAAGAGGCAACAGAGGTGCAGAAAGATGCAAGAAAGGTGTAGAAACAAGCAAGAGAAGTGCAGAAAGAGGCAAGTTGGGTGCAGAAAGAGGCAAGAGAGGTGCAGAAAATGGCACGAGAACAGCAGAAAGAGGCAAGATGGATGCAAAAAAGGGAAGAAGGGTGCAGAAAGAAGCAGGTGAAATGCAGAAAGATGTAAGAGAAGTGCAGAAAGAACCAAGAAAGGTGCAGAAAGAGGCAAGAGAGGTACAGAAAGATGCTAGGGAAGTTCAGAAACAGGCAAGAGAAATTCACAAAGAGGCAAGAGAGGAGCAGAAAGAGGCAACAGAGGTGTAGAAAGAAGCAAGATCATTTTGGAAAGAGGCAGGAGGGGGCAGAAAGAAGCAAGTGAGGTGTAGAAAGAGGCAACAGAGGTGCAGATAGATGCAAGAAAGGTGTAGAAACAAGCAAGAGAAGTGCAGATAGAGGTAAGAGAATTGCTGAAACAAGCAACAGAGGTGTAGAAAGAAGCAAGAGAAGTGCAGAAAGAGGCAAGTGAGGTGCAGAAAGAAGCAAGAGCAGTGCAGAAAGAACCAACAGAGGTGAAAACAGAGGCAGGAGGGGTGCAGAAAGAGTTAGGAGAGGTGCACAAAGAGGCAAGAGAGGTACAGAAAGAGGCAGGAGGAGTGCAGAAAGAAGGAAGAGAAGTGCAGAAAGAGGCAAGAGAATTGCTGAAAGAAGCAACAGAGGTGTACAAAGAAGCAATAGAAGTACAGAAAGAGGCAAGTGAGGTGCAGAAAGAGGCAAGAGAGGTGCAGAAAGAGGCAAGAGATCTGCAGAAAAATGCAACAGAGGTGCTGAAAGAGGCAAGTGAGGTGCAGAAAGGGGCAAGGGAAGTGCAGAAAGAGGCAAGTGAAGTGCAGAAAGAAGACAGTGAGGTACAGAAAGAGGAAGAAAGGTGCAGAAAGATGCAAGAGAAATGCATAAAGAGGCAAGAGAGGCACAGAAAGAAGAGAGGTTTGTGCATCATTAGTACCAATTTAACACCCACATTTTCCAATAAGTAACACGTGACCATTCCAGCTTTGCAAAGGGCCTTCCACCACGCTGTAACACATGAGGCTTCATTTTATGGGAACATTTGAGCCGTTTGAGCTAGAAAGAAGGCTTTTTTGTTCAAATCTGCAGATTTGGCAGCAGATGATGGAATATTGGCAAATGCGGAAAATGTTTAATTATGTGAAAATTGGTGCAGCCGAACAGTCACATAATTCCAGTGGCCCTGCTCATACCTCCGACTAGGTTCCTTCTTTTTTGTGTCTCATTGAGTTTATAGTTAAGCTTCTATGGAAACGAGGAAGACTAAACCTGAGGTTACCACTCCACAAAACAGATTACAATACCACATAATTACTCTCCAAAACACATAATCCCACTCCACATAATTCCTATACACTAAATACCACATACTTGCTATTCACATAATTTCACTGCACAAAATACCACATAATTGCACTACACAAAGTACATCCACTCTACACCAAAAACATTAGAAAAACTTTTACATTTACAATGCCAATAGCTCTAACTCTCGCAAATGCGAAACCTATTACATTGCAAATGCTTCTTTAACTAGTAGTCGCGTTTGCAGAGTGGTGGAGAAAGGGTGCTGGGCCTCCGACCAGCGCTCAGGAATTCTGCTGCATAGGGCTTACAGTAGGTACCAGGAGGGCTTCTTAGCCCCCAAAGTCCCTCAGGAGTAAAGTGGACTTGATCCCCCATCCCGTAGTCTGCCAGGAGGCACGTTTGCAGAGTGGTGGAGATAGGGGGCGTGGCCTCCGAAGACGTCTTAGCAATCCCACTGTGTGGGACTTACTGGAGGTAACAAGAGGTGTAGTTGGCCCCCAAGGACATCCTTGGGGGCCAACTACCCCTCCTATTACCTCCAGTAAGTCCCACACAGCAGGATTGCTAAGTTCTCATAGCAGGCCACGCCCCCTTTGCCCACCACTCTGCAAATGCGCTCCCTGGCAAGCTCTTGAATGGGGATTGAAGTCCCCTCCACTGCTGGGGGTCCTTTGGGGCCAACTAGCCTACCTCTTACCTCCAGTAAGCCCCACACAGTGGGATTGCTGAGAGGTGGACACAGGCCACGCCCCCTTTCTCTACCACTCTGCAAACACGCCTCCTGGCACGCTCTTGGTTGGGAGATGACATTCCCTTTCCTCCTGAGGGTCGCTGGGGTCCAACTAGCCCTCCTGTTACCTCCAGTAAGCCCCATACATCTGGTTTGCTGAGAGTGCTCAAGGGCCCGACCCCTTTTTACACCACTCTGCAAACGCGGCTCCTGGTGCACTGCTGCTCGGGGGATGAAGTCCACTTGTGTCCTGAGGTCCTCAGGACACAAGAGGACCTCATCGCCCACCAGCAGTGCGCCAAGAGGTGCGTTTGCAGAGTGGTGCAAAAGGGTGTGACCTCGGACCACCTCTCAGCAATCTCACTTTGAGGGGCTTACTGGAGGTACCTGGTGGGCTAGTTGGCCCCCAGGGACCCTCAGGAATGAAGGGGACTTAATCCCCCAACTTAGATCGCGCCAGGGGGCGTGTTTGCAGACTGTTGCAGGGAGGGGGCGGGGCCTCCGGCGAGATGCCGGCTTTTCTTTTTTAAAAAATATTTTTAGAAGGGGGGGCTGCATGGCCCTTCTTCTTTTAGTGTTTTTTGGGCCCTGGGCCTGACCCATTTTATTTATTATTATTTTTTAAATGGAAAGGGGGCCGGGCAGCCCCCTTCCCGAGGCCGAATTCAGCCCCGGGGAACCCATCCCCGGGGCTTGACCACATATTTTTATTTATTTTTTTAAATATTTTTAATGGAGGGGGGCTGCGCGGCCCCCCTCCAGAGGCCTTTATCAGCCCCTGGGACCCCATCCCCCGGGGCTTTGCCTCTTTGCCTTTTTAAAAAAAAATTAATTTTTATATATGTCTATAGGAGGGGGGCCGCGTGGCCCCCCTTCCCTGGGCCATATATAAAACATGTTTAAACTTTACAGAAACACACAGTCACTGGATGATGTCATCAGTGATGTCATTTGAGATGTCACCAGTGATGTCATCAGTGATGTCATTGACCATGTCATGAATCATGTAATATGTGACATCATCAGCAGTGCATTGCGGGGGCGCGAATTATAGTTAGCTCAACTAACTATAACGGCCGAATAGGGGCATGGCCAAGCTGCCGGCGAAGATGGCTGTGCAGCTCTGAAGCTCTGCCAGACGTCCCAGCACAATTCGCACTATCTCCGGATATATCCCGCCACATGACCCCAGCAAGCGATCCTCACACCCCCCCAGCGACAGGGATGACACAGAATCTCCGGTGACCCCCGAGATTGGTGGCAAGCTGCCTGCATCGAGCTTTGGCCGGACGGGCGGGAGGAGCAGACGACAGCGACGCGGAACGGCCTGGAGACCCGCCCGAATGCCCTCAGACTCGAACATGTCCTCCTGAGCAGCGGCGGCTGAGGCGGCAGTGTCCCCGCTTCCGGAGCTTCAGAGGTTGGTGCGGCGATAGGCGAGCCTCCCCCCCACCTCCCGTTACTGTCGCGTGATCCCGCTCACCGTTTGGGTCGGGGCATGCGCGGGCAGCCTGTGTCGCTCCCGGAGGCCCCACGGTGGTAGGGAGCGTGGGAGAGCCTGGGAGACAGCCACCCGGCTGAGCACACAAGCCTGCTGGGGGGGACACAGCACTCTGCAAGCCACCCATCTGCTTCCCACTGCACAGCGCTGACCACCGCCTACGCCGCAAATTGGAGAGGGAGAAAAACAAGGCCTGCAGTGTACTCCAGTCAGCCACTGGGAGGTGAGGAGGCAGGCCGCCATTTTGAGGATCCCGGGCACAAAGGCCGCTCTTCTTGCCCAGTAACGCACAGTATAGGCCCCTCGACATCAGGTTTGTGCCATTAGCGACTTTGCCATACCCTGGAAGTGCACAATCTCATAGGGAAGACAAGCATTTAAAGGATCCTTGGCCCAGTGTCACCTTATCTGGTCAATCCCCCTTTCTCTCCTCCATTCTACCATTAACTACAAAGATACGCTTACCTCCAATGTGCTACTCCTGGGCCCACCGCGGGTGCAGCTGTTCAATCTTCTACACCTCCAGGAGAGGCCTGAGGCTCCGCTGCTCCAACATTTGATCTGTCACCCCGTAAAAACTCCCCCAGCTGCACACATGCACGACGGCATGGGCCGGAAAGATCCCAAGCAGAGGGTGTTAACGTTTGGGAAGCCTTCGGAGCACCCATAGATGACCCAGCAGTGACCCAGTCTTCCCTATTGTCTGAATTGCGCGCCGGCTTCAGGGCACTGGACGGCAGGTTTGACGCACTAGACAAAAGACTGGAATCATTGGGGGCCAAAATCAAAGTTCACGATAGAAGGCTGGACACCGTGGAGGGGAGGGTACCCGATCTAGAGGACGGCGCAGCCCAATCCACCAAAAGATTGGAGCGTGTGGAAAAAATTCTGAAAGATGTGGCAATTAAGAATGAAGACTTGGAAGCACGCAGTAGACGCAACAATCTCCGCATTCTTGGGGTCCCAGAATCGACCAACACGGGCCGAATGGATGTATTTGTAGAAACAATGCTTACCGACCTGTTTGGGAAAGACACCTTCACATCGAGCTTTGTGGTGGAGCGTGCACACCGATACTTAGGCCCTCGACCCAATCCTGGCTGCCCCCGAGACCCATTATTGCACGCATAATGAACTTCCGAGACAGGAACACTGCACTCCGTCTTGCCAGGGTAAGGGGTGAGCTTTCCTGGCAGGGTTCGACTATTGCATTATAACCGGACTTCACAGCGATGGTGCAGGAGGTGCAGCACAAATACAGCGGTGTGAAGGCCACACTGCGGAACTTAGGCCTATGGTATGGTATGCTCTACCCTGCACGGCTTTGTGTTGATGTCGAGGGCAGATCCCGTATTTTTGATACACCCACGGCTGTGCAGGACCTCTGCAGATCCTTCAAGAACACTGGTAGCCAGCAGAAAAATGCGGGACCTGGCGCTTCCCCCCCCATAGCGGATCTGTCGCAAGCGTCGACCTCTTCTCCACGGAATAATCCTGCCACATGGTTCAGATTTGCTGTTTTTTTTGGGCGCAGAGTATTTTAAAACATGTTGAGATAGAACACGTAGCAATTTCTAGTTAACATTATGCACTGCTGGGCGCTGCTGGGGCGTTGCCTCCCCCCAAGGTGTATATCACTTTGATGTTCTTCCTGATTGTAATGTATCATACTACTCACCTGTTTCCACAACTAGGATGTTTACAGGATACATTTGGTTATTGGTTGGTTGAGATGGTTCCTTGCGTAGGGGTGCGCGAGACTGGGAGGGGGCTGGGGTTGGGGAATGTTTACAGAATTGTTTATCACAACTTGTTTACCGTTGCGCTCATTACCACACAGAAGCATCACACTGCGAAGCCTATACTGCAGTTACAGACTTATTGCCCAAATGACAACGTCAATTAATCTGCCCGACCGAGTTAGCCTGTCCCTGATTACCTGGAATGTACGGGGCCTCAACAACACTAGGAAAGGGAAGCACGTATTACAGTATTTACAAAGACACCAAATAAATGTGGCATTTTTACAGGAAACTCACTTGCCCAAAACTGACGTCACCCGTTTCTCATCTAGCTGGGGCTCACACCGTTATTTCTCAAACTATAGTTCCTATGCAAGGGGCACTGCTATACTAATCCACAAGCGCATCCCATTTCACTTACATGCAGTTCACTGCGACGGGGAGGGCCGCCACACTACAGTGGTAGGAAAACTGCAGGGACATGTGGTGACGCTGGCATGTATCTATGCCCCTAATACAGATAGCCCTGAATACTTCCACGACCTACACTCTTTAGTTTTGCACCTGCGTTCTGGCCACATACTCAGGGGAGGGGATTTTAATTTGCTTCTTAACCCCACAATAGATCGCTCCTCCATTTCACCTGACACCAAACCATGTGCACGCTGTGCATTGATAGACATGTGTGACTCATTAGACCTGTTAGACACCTGGAGACGTCGCAATCCGTCTGCTGCTGCTTATACGCACTATTCGGCCCAACACAACACATGGACTAGGTTGGATTACTGGTCTGAACACATGGTGCAAGCACATCATAACGCTCCCCCGAACATACTCAGACCACTCCCCAGTGGTAATGAAAGTTGTCGTCCCCAGGCCAGAAGGGCACGACAGTCAGTGGAGATTCCCCAGTCAGGCCCTCAATGATGATATGTTCCACACCGAGCTTAGAGAAGCAATAGAAGACTATTTTGAGCTTAACACAGGCTCGGTAGACACCTGGGCGGTTCTCTGGGAGGCCTTTAAAACCTACATAAGGGGAGTCTGCATCGCCAAGCACGCCGGCGTGTTGAAAGATCTTAGAGCCTCTATAGCCCGCATTGAACAACGATTGGAAGCACTAGACCAAGAGTTGCTTCATCACCCGAGACCAGACGGCCTTAAGCAGCGACTGTCTCTTCTTGCTGAATTCAGGGAAGCAGCGGACAGGGAAACTAATTTCTTAAGTAAATATATAACAGCCCGCCACTACGGTGAGGGTGAACGACCAGGACGCACCTTGTCGCGACTTCTAAGGCCACCATACTGGAAATCATATATCACAGAACTCAAATCCACATCAGGGCAACTCATCACTGACACTTCGGAGATCTGCGAAGAATTTCTAGCACACTACACTACACTTTATACTTCCAAGATCACACACTCCAGTGCAGAACAGGAAGCCTACTTTGAAGAGATAGCTCTGGTACCTGGAAAAGTTCATGCAGGACTTCCTGGCGAAGCCCTTCTCGTCAGAAGAGATCATTAGTGCGATAGAGGTGCTGAACGGTTCCACTGCACCGGGCCTCAATGACTTCACTGGAGACTTTTATAAATCTTATAAGGACTTACTTGCTCCCAAACTGCTTGTGGTGTACAGTGAAGCCCTAGAGCGGAAAGAGCAACCTCCTTCCCTCAGAGAGGCGGTGATCATTCTATTGCCCAAGCCCGGAAAGGACCCTTCGCTGTGTGGGTCTTACAGACCGCTCTCTCTGTTAAATTTAGATTATAAAATTTTGGCAAAAATGATCGCCTTGCGACTCTCATTATTATTCGACAGAATATTCTCCCCAGCCCAGTCTGGGTTCGTGCCCCGTATGTCCACCTCCCTAAATCTAAGAACCTTGTTTGCGGTGCTGCACAGAATAAACCCGGAGACCCCCGCTGCTGCAATTCTCCTGGATACGGAGAAGGCTTTTGACTCCCTGGAATGGCCATTTTTCCTATGAGTAATGCGCAGGATGGGCATGCCCAAAGGGTTCATCAACCTCACAGCGCTTCTATACTGCGGCCCGACTGCTAGGCTATGCCTAAATGGTACGCTGTCCCGCACATTTGCTCTCACACGTGGCACCAGGCAGGGCTGCCCCCTATCACAGCTACTTTTTATACTGGCAATAGACCAACTGGTCAGACATTTTCAGGAGCAGCACCTGCAGAGGGGGCTACAGTTTCACACTGGACCCTTCTTAGTGTCCCTATATGCGGCAACGTTATACTATATGTCCGGGACCTGCAGGTAAACCTTGCTCCCCTGATTCGTGAAATTATCTGCTTTGGCTGATTTTCGGGACTGGGGATCAGCTGGCACAAGTCAGTGATATTTCCCCTTACCACAGGCACGAGGAAATGGGACTGTGAGTTTCCGTTAGAATGGTGTTCAGACTCGACTAAATACCTAGGTATACATATCCACTTAGACGCAGCTCAAATTATCCGATTGAACTACGGCCAGGCAGTGCACAAGCTGGAGTCACAAGTGGAGCGCTGGCTGCAGCCCCCCCTCTCGATTGCAGGATGAGTGGCTCTGATAAAGATGATAGTCCTCCCCAAATTTTTGTACTTATTCAATAACATCCCCATACCACTTCCAAACAGGTTTTTTTTGACACTACGATCTCATCTTATCAGACTGACCTGGGGAGGCAGGCGACCAAGCGTTAGATGGGAAGTTATGACCCTGCCCTACAGTAGAGCTGGATTTGGTGTCCCAAATCTTCAGCTATACTATTTAGTCACACAATGCAGCTATGCGCACTCTTGGTTTCACCCAGATGCTAGGATCCCATACCTGCGGCCGGAAGCGGACCATGTCCTTCCTGACACTCTCAACACAGTCCTGCCTCAGGGCATCCCCCGAGACCCAGAGGAAATACAGACCGTCTCTACCACCAGTTGGGCCTGGAAAAAACTGATTAGAATCACTGGGGCCCCTATGTTATACTCTCCAGGCCTTCCGATCATCAATAACCATTGGATCCCAATCACAGGCGAGACACTAGTGCAGCAAACACTCTCCAAATATGACTTACGTAGACTCGGGGATGTTTTTCCGGGAGGCCATGCTTTTTCAGTTTCGGAGGCGGAGATATTCAGTGAAGCGTCGTTTATGGATAAGTTTATCCTGAATCGGGTGCGCTCAGCGCTGCGGGCGATAACGCTGGGTTTCCCTCTGGAACCTGAACCGTTTGCCCCACTCACTATGACCATCGAGAGCGCGTAGGGTGCACACCTCACTTCCAAGCTATATAGAACATGTGCAGACATAATTCCAGTCGACGATGCCAAAATACGGGAGTCCTGGGAGGTCGACCTGGGGCATCCTATTCTTGATGACCAATGGACTGCATGCTGCATGCAGACGAAGGAAATCTCCCTGAACAGCCGTCACAAACTGATACACTTCAAGTTTCTGCGCAGAATATACATAATCCCTGCACAAGCACATAAGATTGACCCGGATAGACCCCATAGTTGCTTAAAATGTGGGGTTCCACAGGCTGATTTTGCTCACCTCACTTGGAACTGCGACAAAATCAAAACCTACTGGGCAGCGGGCTTTCATACACTAGGGGACATGGTGAAGATGGAGATCGAACCCACCCCGGAAGTCGCTTTGATGGGGTATGTGGTTAATTTTCCCAGGGGGATCCGGAAATTCGTAGCCATTGGTCTACTGCTGGCAAAAAGGGAGATATCACTTAAATGGGGATGAAAAACTGCACCATAGTTAAAGAGCTGGTTAAACAGCTTAGCGTATTGTAATACGAACTGCGATCTATATGCCAGCACACTGCCAAGATCATCTCGCCCAAGGGACATCTGGGGCCCCCTAAAAGGTTATGCTGCAACGCCCTGCTCACAGCCCATTTCACAATGGGACATGGGGTTAGTCCTGACTGGAGTGGGCTAGCCGGGTAGCCCGCCTGATTCTAGCTAGCTCAGCACTGAACTGCTGGCTTGAGGTACAGAGCTGTTATATATGTATCAACATAATATGTACGTTATGCCAGGGTGGGGGGGACGGTCGGTCAGATAAGAAGTATCCTTCGTTGTTCGAGGTGTAATGGTGGTCTATTTGGTATGGCGCTGGTCTTTCACTTCTTGTTTTCATACTTTAATAACTGCTGTGTGTTATGTAATGAGCATTTCTGGAACTACTGTCATGTATACAAAACTGGTAAATAAAGTAAAAAAAAAAAAACTATAACGGCCGAATTTCTCTGGTTTTGTATGAGTGAAATGTCCAACTAACTATAACGTCCCTGAAACCTGTGGTTTTTTCAGTGAATTTCTAAGGTTTTTTAAATGCTAATTTCTAACTATAACGTCCCTGAAACCTATGGTTTTTTCAGTGAATTTCAAATGTTTTTTAAATGCTAATTACTAACTACAACATCTCTGAAGCCTGTGGGTTTTTCAGTGAATTTCAAAGGTTTTTTAAATGCTAATTTGTAACTATAATGTCCCTGAAACCTGTGTTTTTTTCAGTGAATTTCTAAAGTTTTTTAAATGCTAATGTCTAACTATAACGTCGCTGAAACCTGTGGTTTTTTTCAGTGAATTTCAAAGGTTTTTTAAATGCTAATTTTTAATTATAATGTCTAAAAAATACTTTTTCTAAAATTTAAATTTTTTATAGAAATAAGGTGATATTTCTGTTTTCTAAAATATGCTTTTATCCTTTTTTTATTTTTAAAAACAATTGGATTCGCGTACCGATCTTGTACCAGTCACGGTGGTTGCACGAATTCAAGAATTTTTCCACCATATTGATTAAGTCGTGTAGGATGCGCATTTGGTATGCGATGGGTGCGCGGTACCCGGCCCCGCGTAACGTCACGTACGTATTTTGGGGAGTTGCGCCGGGTGCACGCACCCATTGCAAATCTTTAAGTTTTAAAAGTATATATATATAACTTTATTATATATATTATACCAAGAGATTATTTAACAAAATTGTAAATATCATATATTTGTAACTGGAATAAAGATAAATTATTCTTGAATATATTTTCCTGAAATCGCGCCGGGTGCGCGCTGGTTGCGCGCCGGGTGCGCGAACCCATGTGA
Source organism: Calotriton arnoldi (assembly GCA_963921515.1). Classification (NCBI taxonomy): domain Eukaryota; kingdom Metazoa; phylum Chordata; class Amphibia; order Caudata; family Salamandridae; genus Calotriton; species Calotriton arnoldi. The sequence goes on from CAWUFW010006583.1 coordinate 632,618, forward strand.
CTTCAAAAGAAAGCATTTAATTGGTTAAGAAGCTTTTTATTCTAGAAATTACAGCACCCCACTCAAATTTCTCATTCCTCCAACAACATTGCCAGGAGACACACCTTTTGTGTTTAGTGCTCTTCTTGCATTTTTTTTGTGTTTTTTTTTAAAACTAACTAGAAGAATGGCATCTTCAAATCCACCAGATGACATCCTTGGTGAAGAAGAGGACTTGGAGGAACCCAGAAAAGCAAAAAAGGAGAGCATCGTCTGGGCGTTCTTTACGTTTCCAGCCGGAGAAAAAAAGGTGAACGCGAGGAAGGTAACCTGTACTATTTGCGAAAGAATAATATCTCGGGGCTCCGAGAAAAAATACTCGTGCGGTACTTCGTCCATGCTCAAGCACCTTCAAACCATGCACCCTCGTCGGCTAGCATGGGAGAACATCGACGAGAGCTGGAACAACAAGCCCAGCAAGGAGATCAAGATGCAGGACTGAGCACCTCAGCTGGTACATCAAGTTCTACAAGGGGACCAGATATTAGACCAGAGTTTGCTGGTCTAGAACAATGGTGCATTAAGTGCAAGAAAATTATTTGTTATGGCAAGCACTCTGTTGACGCAATTGTTTTTGCAGCAAAAAGCCACCACTGTTAATTTTTTTTTGCAATGTTTTTTTAATTGCAAGTGTTTAGACAACAGTTTTGTCACTTTATTCTGTTGTTTGTTCTTTTTTTTAAAAACACTAAAAAATACAAGAAAGAGTTAGAAAAACACAAAAAAATTATAAAAGAAAAAAGAAGCAAAGAAATGGTTCTTGTTAGAACCACCTATTTGGTTAAAAAAAGGCAAATTTGTATGTGTTGCATGAATTGCGGCAAGTGTAATATATAGAAAAGAACATGAGTAGTGCATGTGTGATTGCATGAGTGCATGTGTACTAAGTGCATAATTGGAGAAGTGCATGGGTAGTGATTGGTTTATTGCATGAGTGCAGTGATAATATCTGGGTGATTGAAGGAGTGCATGGGTAATGCCTGGGTGCATGGAAGAGTGCATAGGTAGTGCCTGAGCGCAAGTAGGACTGCATGGGTAGTTCCTGGGTGATTGGAGGAGTGCATGAGTAGTACATGGGTGATTGCATGAGTGCAGGAGTAGTGCCTGAATGATTGAAAGACTGCATGGGTAGTGCTTGGGTGATTGCATGAGTGCCACAGAAGTGCCTGAGTGCATGTATGAGTGTATGGGTAGTGTCTGAGTGATTGCTTGAGTGCAAGGATAGTACCTGGGTGCATGGAAGAGTGTATGAGTAGTGCCTGAGCACATGTAGGACTGCATGGGTAGTTCCTGGGTGATTAGAGGAGTTTATGAGTAGTACATGGATGATTGCATGAGTGCAGGAGTAGTGCCTGAATGATTGAAAGACTGCATGGGTAGTGCTTGGATAATTGCATGAGTGCAGGGGTAATGTTTGGGTGATTGAAGGAGTGTATGGATAATGCTTGGGTGCATTGAAGAGTGCATAGGTAGTGCCTTGGTGCATGGAGTAGTATATCGGTAGTTCCTCAGTGATTGCAGCAGTGCATGACTACTACCTGTGTGATTGCATGAGTGCATGGGTAGTGCCTGGGTGATTAGAGGAGTGTATGGGTAATGCTTGAATTATTGCATGAGTGTATAGTTGGTTCCTGGGTGATTGCATGAGTGCATAGGTAGTGCCTGGGTTATTTTATAACTGCATGGGTACTGGTTGCATGATTGGAGGAGTGCATGAGTAATGCCTGGGTGCATGAAAGAGTATATGAGTAGTGCCTGAACACATATAGGACTGCATGGGTAGTCCCTGGGTGATTGGAGGAGTGCATGAGTAGTACATGGGTGATTGCATGAGTGCAGGAGTAGTGCCTGAATGATTGAAAGACTGCATGGGTAGTGCTTGGTTGATTGCATGAGTGCCACAGAAGTGCCTGAGTGCATGTATGAGTGTATGGGTAGTGTCTGAGTGATTGCTTGAGTGCAAGGGTAGTGCCTGGGTGCATGGAAGAGTGTATGAGTAGTGCCTGAGCGTATGTAGGACTGCATGGGTAGTTCCTGGGTGATTAGGGGAGTGCATGAGTAGTACATGGATGATTGCATGAGTGCAGGAGTAGTGCCTAAATGATTGAAAGACTGCATGGGTAGTGCTTGGATGATTGCATGAGTGCATGGGTAATGTTTGGGTGATTGAAGGAGTGTATGGATAATGCTTGGGTGCATGGAAGAGTGCATGGGTAGTGCCTTGGTGCATGGAGTAGTACATCAGTAGTTCCTCGGTGATTGCAGCTGTGCATGACTACTACCTGCGTGATTGCATGAGTGCATGGGTAGTGCCTGGGTGATTAGAGGAGTGTATGGGTAGTGCTTGAATTATTGTATGAGTGTATAGGTAGTTCCTGAGTGATTGCATGAGTGCATAGGTAGTGTCTGGGTTATTTTATAACTGCATGGGTACTGGTTGCATGATTGGAGGAGTGCTGTATAGGTAGTGCGTGGGTCATTTTATAACTGCATGGGTACTGGTTGCATGATTGGAGGAGTGCATGAGTAATGCCTGGGTGCATGGAAGAGTGTATGAGTAGTGCCTGAGTGCATGGAGAAGTGCATTAGTAGTGCCTGTGTGATTGCATGACTGCATAGGTAGTGACTGGATGATTTTATAAATGCACAAATACTGCCTGTGTGATTGAAGGAGTGCATGAGTAATGAATTGGTGATTGTATGAGTGCAGGGGCAATGTCAGGGTCATTGGAGGAGTGCATGTGTAATGCCAAAGTGATTGCATGAGTTCAGGGGTAATGTCTGTGGCATTACAGGAGTGCATAGCAAATACCTAAGTAATTGCATGAGTGCAGGAGTACTGTCTGGAGGATTAAACGAATGCATAGTTAATACCTGAGGAATTGCATGAGTGTAGGGGTAATGTCTTGCTGATTGCAAGAGTGTAGGAGTATGACCTGGGTGATTGTAGGAGTGTATAGGTAGTGCCTGAGTGATTTTAAAACTTAAAGGGTTGTGGCTGAGTGAATTGAGAAGTACAGGAGTAAGACCTGCGTGATTAGAGGACTGTATAGATAGAGCTTGGTTGATTTTATAAGTGTATGTGTACTGCCTGAATGAATACACCATTGTATAGATACTGCCTGGATGATTGAAAGAGTGCAAAGGTAGTGTCTTGGTGATTGCATGAGTGCAGGGATAATGTTTAGGGTATTGCAGAAGTGTATAAGTAGGGACATTGGAAGAGTGTACAGGTAATGTGTAGCTGATTGCATGAGTTTACAGATAGTGCCAGGGTGATTGGAAGAGTACATAGGTAGTGTCTGGGTGATATTATAACTGTGTGGATGCAGGCTAGGTGATTTGAGAAATGCATGGATAGTGCATAGGTGATGGAAGGAGTGGGGAATAGTGCCAAACTGTATAGATCAGTGCATGGGTAGTGTTTGATAAAATAGATGAGTGCAATAAAAGTGACTGTAAACATTACTTCATATTGTTATGCTTATTACATTATTTCATCTTACCTTCTTTATTAAACAAGATACAAAACTCAGTGAAACTACTTTACAGTAGTTTTGTTGTAAACTGAATTGAAAATCTTTTCAAGCTTTAGTATTACTTTCTGTAAAAAGAAGAAGAAAATAGTTATTGCATTTAATATTATAGTTTTAAGAACACAACATAATTTTGCATTTACATAACATATTCAGTTTCCCATTTTTGCTGTTCTCAGATGCTACTGAATTTCACCATACACAGTGATTTCAATGTAGATCATCATATAACAGCGGGGAAAAAAATACAATCAATGAGATTGTAAAAAAAAACAAATCTGCGTTGAAAATATTTACAACAAGTTCAGCTATCTGTTTACCTATCTACAGTTTCTAAATTGCATTCTTCAACTACAATAAATCATTTATTTCTCTGAAGTACATTTCTGAAATATACATTCTCATTTACATCGCGTATAATATAAAGATCGAATATATAAACTATTTCTTTCAAACACAATTTTGCAAATGCAATAACAATTGGAACAAACAATAATCCAAAAAGTAATTCTTAACATCTTCCCAATAGGCCGAATAATGTTTCCAAATCAATTTACATTGAAAATATCCAAAATAAACTCCTTAATTTGTGTTTACATCTTCCCAATAGGCCAAATGATGTTTTCAAAACTTTGGAATAAAAAAAATCAGATATGAATCTGGTAATTCGTAAGGCAGCCTACATTTGAATTCCAAATGCGCATCATTGCCATTTCTCCATCTTTTATTGCACTTTAAATACACGGTATCGTGTACAGATGTTGTAGTAGGTCCATCATGGAAAATAATAGCCACAGCTTTAAAAGTTCTTCCTGAAATTGATAGTTGACTTGCCACAACATTTTTAATTTTGGTTTCCAATTTTCTTCCATTTGCTCTTCAACGTTGTAGCATTAAAATGACATATGTTCCAAATCTTTCTAAATATAACATTGACAACATTTCCAATTTACAATGAGAGCATTTCATATCTTGATTAGCTGATTTTACTAATTTATTAAAAGACACTGATTTGCAATCTGGTATTGTCAAATATATGAATCATTCAGTGTCTATTTCAGTGGTAGAAGAAAATGAACACTCTTTATATTTATGATCCCATCTGTAACTTAGTCCAAACAAATTTTCAACTTCTATTCCTTCATCTTCCTTTTTTTTTTTTTTACTTTTTTAATATTTTATTGTTGTTGTTAACAAAAAAGAAAAAAAGCCACAGAAGAAGAAAAAAGGAAACAGAACAAAAGAACATAGATCCACATTTCATACTGGCACATTATGGATATGCATATTTACACAAATATTTACACATTGATCCACTTTACAAATTTTTTAACTGTTTACAAGCCAGAAAATCGAAATTATAGTTATAATCATGAAAACTTAAAGCACCAGACTAAAGATGGTAACATATTTGCATATTGGCGAGTGGAAAGATGCCTACAGATTGATATTTAGTTGCTACGCATGTTACTGTAGCCAATCTGTTATAGGGGCCCACATCTTTTGTCCCTTTTCCCGTCTCCTTCGCCCTTTCAGCCGATAAGCTGACATTTCAAGATTATATACTGCAAGAAGCCGGGAGCGCCAGTTACAAAAAGTGGGGGGTCAGGACTGATCCAATGGGAAGTAATACACAGTCGGTCTATGGCCATTGATATAAAAACAAACCCAGTGATAGCCCGCGACCAGCTCATATTGTCCACTACTCCCAAAATAACCAAATCTGGAGTGATAGAAATTGGAAGTCCTAAGACTTTTGTTAGGAAATGTTCGACATTCTGTAGAAATGTCGCTAACATAGGGTAAGAAAAAAACATATGAACAGTATCTGCTGATAGCAAACCACACCTACTACATGACCCGCCCGTATTCCCTCCCCATTTAGCAATTTTTGCCGGTGTATAATAAAGATCGAAAATAGACATATAATGTTGACTCTGATGGCTTCCGGCTAGAAGAGTCTGGCTGGCTAATACAAGTGAATCCTCAATGTTAATACCCTCCTTCCCAAATTTCCGATCCCATTTATCATTCTGGATTAATAGATCATCAGGGAGAGTCTCCAACAGAGTCTGATAAATTCCACCTATCCGAGATTTCTTTTGAATTGATTCGATTATTGGTACCTTCCCATATTTTAAAACCATGCCTTGTGTTCTACTATCTAAAAAGCTACGAATCTGTAAAAATTTGAAGAAATCTTGTTTGTCCAAGCCATATTTTCCTTGAAGAAAGGAAAAGGAGGCTAATTGGTCTTCATGGATCAAATCCCCCACCGTACTAATCCCAAAATTACCCCATCTATATGCGGTTGGATCTTGAAAGATTGCCGGTAAGATCCCAATGGACGAAAATGGCGTATATCTATTGATATTGGAGATTTGAAATCTGCGACGTATCTTTCTCCAAATCAGATAGGCGGCCTCGATTATCTTAAATCTAGTCTTTTTATAATAACTAGGTTCTAAAACCTTAACCAGACATTGTTTAGCATTATCCCCCATAGCTATTTCATAAATAGTTGGTCTGGCAGCCTCTGAGCATTGGGACCTGTATCCGACTAAAAGTACCCCCATATGTTGCAACATACATGCCCAATAATAAAGCAGAAAATTTGGAATGGCCCAACCGCCTCGCAGTCTTGGGAGGGTCGACCACTTGGCCGCTCTCCTGGATCTATGATAGCTCCACAAAAACCTGCAGCACATCCTTTCGATCCTTTTAAACCATGAAGTGGGAAATTCTAAGGGAATAGTCCTGAACAGGTAAAAAAAATTTGGAAATACCATCATTTTGATAACATTACTTCGCCCATACATGGACAAATGAAGATGGTCTAGCCTTTCCAGTGTCTGATTAGTTGTATCGATCATGGGGCCAATATTTATATCAGGGATTTGATCAACCTCTACAGTAAGCTTTACCCCGAGATATGTTGCTACTGGCACAATTGGCAAGTCCGGAAAAGACTCCATTCCAGAATAGAGAATCTGAGTCTTGTCGGTATTTAATTTATACCCTGAATGAATACCATAACGCTCAGCCTGATCTTTAACTGCCGGATATGCCAAAATGATATCAGATGTTAATATTGCGATATCGTCGGCATAGGCCAGTATCTTATATTCGATATCATTTACCTTTACTGGCCGGATGTTACTACATTGTTCTAGTTTCTTCAGAAAAGGATCTATATACAATGAGAACAAGAGAGGGGAACAGGGGCACCCTTGCCTAGTACCCCTGCTTATATTAAACGAATTAGACTCCTGCCCTGAAATACGAATCCCGGCCACCGGTGATAGGTACAGAGCCTGGATTGCCTGAATAAATTCGCTAGCTATCCCCTTCCATCGTAGGACGGACCACAGGAACCGCCAGGAGACCCTGTCGAACGCTTTCTCGGCGTCCAACAGGATCATCCCAAGCGGATACCCCGTGGCCCGTGCCCAATCAAGAAGGGAGATAGCCCTCCTGACATGATCAGTCGTGTCCCGCCCAGGAATGAACCCGTGCTGTCGTAGGGAAACCAAAGGATTAATAATATCACCTAATCTAGATGCTAACATTTTTGAATAGATCTTGCTGTCGGCGTTAATGAGTGAGATGGGTCTACACGATGATGGATTTAATTCTGGTTTGCCTTTCTTTTTGAATACAACAATAGTAGTCCTCCTCCAAGAATCAGGAATACGACCCCGCTGTGCTGTCTGAAATAAAGATATTAAATCTGATTTTAATAAGTTCCGAAATGTTCTAAAAAATTCAAGAGGATCCCATCCGGACCAACAGCCTTACCAGAGGCTAGGGAAGTTATAGCTGCTACTATCTCTTCCCAAGTAATTGGGACCGCAAGAATCGAATTTTGATCTGATGTGACTTTAGTGGTTTGAAGATCTTCAAAAATTCCTCTAGAGGATCAACCCCACATCCATCAGCCCCTTCATTTTCTCTCTCAGTATAGAGCTGTTGATAAAACTTCTGAAATACCTTCAGGACCCCTGTCGGAGAGTCCTGAATTTGGCCAGACTGATCTTGAATTCTATTAATTCTATTTGAGAACTCCCTCTGTTGTAATCGCTTGGCCAGAACCCTACCAGTATTTTCTCCGAGTTCATACGCTTCAGTTCTATATTGTGCATATTTAATAGCAAGTTCTTCACTAAAATGCTGGTGTATCTTAGCCTCAATAACGGCAATTAACTGCTGACATTCTTCAATATCTTCAATATTTTGCCCACCACAGATTTTCTGCATCATCTGCACCTCTGCCAGCCTAAGTTGTTCCACCCAATCCCTCAATTTGTCCTTAAGCACCTTTCGGCGGTACCAGGAATAATTAAGAGTCTCTCCACGAATGGCTGCCTTGAAAGCGTCCCAGACTATCGTGTCTGAAGCCGAGTTTCTATTAAAATCAAAAAATTCTGCCAGCCACTTGGCCATATGTTCACAATACAGCTGATCCAACAATAATTTGCGTTCAAAGGTCCATGACCTCGGTACCTCGACAAATCCATTTAATGGAAGTTCCACCACTATAGGGTTGTGGTCTGAAATAACCCTAGGGGCTATGTTAATACTGGTTCCTTCTGCCATCTGGCGTGACACAAAGACATAGTCAAGGCGTACCAGCTTATTATGAAGGGCGGAATAGAAAGTATATCCCAAGTCCATCCGTTTATGTATGTACCATAAATCAGCCAGCCCATGCTCCCTGACTAATCCCCGTAAAGCCTTAAAAGTCCTGATTTTCCGCCCATGATATAGAGAATCACTAGACAGATCGAAATTGCCCTCCAAATGAATATTAAAATCTCCGCAGAGAATTAGCGGATATGGCCATGTGGCAAGTTCAATACTTAAATAATTCAAGACTTCCGGATCATCCAAATTTGATCCATAATTAGAACAAATTGTGAGGGGGGCACCATTGATTCTAAATTCGATGATCACCCAGCGCCCAAATTGATCCTCCTTAGCTCTTTGACATGCCCCTAAAACCCGTCGTGCATAGATGGCTACCCCCCTAATAGTGGTGCTTTGCCTTGTATATGCCAACAAGTCCAAACCGATTTCCTTCAACCAGCCACTTTTACTACTAGGGATATGAGTTTCCTGTAAACATAGTATATCAATCCTCATAAAATGTACACACTTGGCCAATAACCCCCTTTTTTCCTGTCATTTAAACCACAGATATTCCATGAACATACAGAAATTCCGGCTTTTTACCAGTCATCTTTGAAAAAGCCAGTTTCTTCAATAAGCTTGAACAAATGAAGCTGAGAGCTATTCCCAGCGGTACCAGTATTTACCCATTTCCTTAAACACTGTAGATCGTGAAAAAGTATTAACAACAACATTATACCCCCGTCCACACATCCCCCACACCCTACCCCCACCCTCCCCCCCAACTGCCCCTACCCCTCTGCCCCCCCTATTGGAACCCTCCCCCTACACCCCCCACCTACCCCCCACCATACGAGGCATGGGGACCAACTGTCCCTGGTGATGCTGAGCTAACACACCCGCCCCTCCATACTGCTAGACCTTTAAGCTCAATCTATGTATACTACATAAGAAAGAAAAAAGCGATTATGGGCAACCAAAGAATAGAATCTGAGAAACAAAAAAGACAGATCAGGAACCAGCCCCACCTCCCGTGAAAAGGCCCTAGCATAAAAGGTCCATGAAGTCATTAGAGTTCGAGGCTTAAAGAAGACGATTACCATCTATGTACCTAACTGGATATAGACACCTGGGAAATCTAAGGAGTTTTTAGTGACATTAGAAGTTCTTTGGCCTGAATTTCTGACTGAAAATACTGCGTGCGCCCTTGAGAGACCACCTTCAATTTCGCAGGATTAATGAGAAAGGCCTGCGCCCCTTTTGCCTGGAATTCCGGAATTAATTGCCACAGAAGCCAGCGCTTTTCAACAGTCTTTTGACAGAAGTCAGGACGGACAAAGAAGTCGCAGCCTTTCCCTGCTCTTTTCCGGTCTGGTCTGGCAAGATCATATAAAGACTCCCTGGCCAAAAAAGTGTTCAAGGAGATCAAAATAGCGCGTGGATAATTACCAGATTGCCCTCCTGCTCTCCGCTGATTAAAAGGAAAGCGATGGGCCCTTTGGATTTGAGTCTTCCAGTCCCATTGCAGTAAGTCAGGAAAGGCCTCCTCAAAAAGATCGATCACGAACTGACGGACATCCGACCCCTCCTTTCCCTCGGGAATGCCTAAAACTCGCAAGTTGTTCTGTCTGGCGCGATTTTCCAAGTCGGTCAGTTTCAGCAAAGTATCGTCTCTTAAAGATTGCAGAGATTGGGTCTTCTTCTTCTGCGAGTTTAACTCATATTCCAATTGGGAGATCCTGGTTTCCGCCTCTCCGATTCTGGTTGCGAAGTCTGCACAGGTCTTGGCCATTCTCCGGATGGAATTTTGCAATTTTCTACATGCCCCTTGTGTCCGGGAACTCTCAGCCCTTGTTTCCTCCCGATGGGCCATAATCACTTGGTATATCGTGGAGAGCGTGATTTCCTCAGTGCCGTTGGATATGCTACCAGTCTTTGCGGATACCTCTCCCTTTCCTTCATTAGCTGTCTCTCCCAGGTTTGACGAGTAGGAGTAATCCCAGACCATACTGCCGGTAGTCGCCTCGGCCCTATTAGCTAGTACTGTAAAAGCGGGAAGTTTCTTAACCGTTCCAGGATTAAGCAAAGATCTGTCCCCCTCTTCCTCCCAGTGTACACTACTAGTGTCACTCCCTTCCACTTTCCCTCCCCAATCTTTATCCTGGCCATCCTCTTCCGAGTAGTTTGAATGATCTGACAAAGAAAAGAATTTATCGGTGACATCCTCCTCTCTGCAAATGAATTTGTTGCCTTCTTTCTGGATAGCCGGCTTACTAGATAGAGCTGTATCCATACTCCCTATTTCCAGGCCATCACATGTGTGGACTCCATTTCCCAGAATACATTGGGATTGCTGTGTTTGCTGTGTTAAAGTATAGCAGTCTGTTATTGCCAAAGGGAGAACCTTCTCACTGTCCCCGTCTCGCCAGAATTAGCATCAATTGAACCCGAGATATCATCAGGGAGACCTGTTATCCCCTGTTCTGCCCCCCCCATGATTCAAGGTGGTATCCTGGGTCAGAGCAACCTGTGCTGCCATTTCCCTCTGCGCTGAGACATTCAAGCTCCTGATTTTACCCGTGGGAGGTAACTTGGCACCACCAGCGGGACTGCTCGTCACTTTGTTTCTTGCCGACTGAGCCTTAAACAACGCAGGTACTGTTTGCTTACCGCGTGTACCAGCTCTGTCCTTGGCCGGTTTCTGCTGCTCGCCTGAGCCCAACATCTCGATACCAGATCGGCGGCTAGCAGCAACAGAGCCTCCTCCATCAACGGGGCCAGCAGGAGCTAATTTTGCAGAGTTGTCCGGGCCGGTAGTCATGCCGCGCCCCCTAATTGCTTTGCTGGCAGTCTTCGGTGGCATCGCTGCGGCTCTCTCTGCAAGTACCGGCAAGAGAGGTAGAGCAGCCGGACAGAGAGGAGCTCGGGACGCCAATCGACAGGGGAACGGGACCCCCCACAGGCAGGACCGCAATCTCCAGAGCATCCGCTCAATCCAGAAAGTAAGTTTTGTCAAAAAAAGGGTGTCTATCCCGCCATTGCCTTCTACGCTGCGGTGTCCAGAATCGCTTTCAGAACGGGTCTTAGCAGGAGAGGGTAGGTGCTCAGCTCACTCGGCCGACTGACCGGCCGCAATCTTGCCTCCGGCTCTATTCCTTCATCTTCCAATACTGCAAGCATAAACATAAGAAATTCTTGTGCATCTTGTTGTATATTGAGTGTAAATTGCGAAGAACCAGTACATATATCCAAAAGATGCCGAATGCCAGAAGCAGTATGGATTTTAGTTCTATCAGTTACCAACTTTTGAAAAATATAATGTAATAAAGAACAGAATCTTTTTTCTTGATTTTTCATAATTTCATGATGAAGATCTTCTAGATAAAAGACAACATTCACGATTACATTAGCATAGCAGTTGATACCTGAACTATTTGCTAACTGGTATCCTACAATATCATCAACAGTATCAACTTTCATTTTCTTTGCAGCTTCATTATTCTCTTCAATTGTTTTCTTTTTCTGTATTTCACTAGAATGTTTGTCATGTTTCCGTTTTGGACACACTACACGTTTCTCATATATGGGATATTCACCTAAGTTAGGAGCATAAAGTCTTCTTAACCGATTATACTCTCTTACACAATTTTCATCAGCACTAATCTTTTCTCATCAAAATCAATCAAATACAAACCAGATAATGTTCTTACTCAGGACAATGCAACGTATGCCATGCCCTCTTTGAACACTGTACTTCCGATATTTACCAAAGCATTGTCTACACTTAAACCTTGAGATTTATGAATGGTCACTGCATATGCTAAAGAAAGAGGAAACTGTTTTCTACGAACATACAAGTCTTTTACTAGCAGAAAACGAACAGCACAGCGTCCAATCTGTTTTACTTCTTCAATCTGAGCAAATTTAATCTTCAAAAATTCAGTTCCATCTCTGTTCTGATAATTAACAAAATCAACAACTTTTCCCATTGCTCCATTTACTAAACCTTTCTCTACATCCAAATTACGCTGTAAAATTACCCGACAGTTTTCATATACATATAAAGTCTATTCTAAACCTGCAGACTTAGACACCGACTTTTCCAAAGAATCCAATTTTGACTGTAATTTCTCTGAGAGAAGAATAGTAACTCCTTCAAGTTCCATTTTATCAATGGCTTCCATTTTCACTATTGGTTGTTTTTCCAGTTTCAAAAGTTCTTGATTGAATGTGGAACACTCTTGCAGTGTTGGCATTAGGCAAACTATAGAGTTCTATTCTCCAATTTTTTTGTACATTATTTCAGGTGCAATGTTTTCATTTGGAAACAAGTTCGTTAGTAGCCGACTTTGTAAAACTTCTTTACCATGTTTTGTCAAAACACCAATTCTTATATATTGAAGAATGTTTCCAGAATTTTCATCACTTGCTTGTCGCATATTCTTAATAAGTTCTTTGTATTCAAAATGAGACCAAATGTTCACATTTCCTATATTACCCAAAGATTTCCTAGTTTCTTCATGGACAAGTGTTTTAAAAACTGGTTGTCCTTTCACAGGAGTAAGTTGTAGTAGATCGCCGAATACAATTACGTGTTTTCCTCCAAACAGAACATCATAATCTGTTTTTAAAATCTGTTGCATTCTTAAATGTACGAAGGCAAGCATTACGTTTGAGACCATGCTCACCCTCATCAATGATCAGAAGTTTCATTTTCTTGAGTACTCTTGAAACTTCATAACAAGCTTCTCCTGATAGCTTGTGATATTCCAACTTATTTTCATGCTCAACTGGTAGCATGAGTAAACAATGTAATGTAATCCCTTTAATGTTGTGTGCTGCTAACTTAGTTGGAGCGGTTACAACACAAGATAAATGTGATTCAGTGGTTTTCTGTAGATAACTGGTCGAACCTTTAACTAAGAAAATTTTTCCTGTTCCAGCTTGACCACTGATGTACAGTTGAATAGGTTTAAAAGATGTGCATTAGCATTCTTTTTTTTCATGCAATAAAATATGCTGTATCTGTTCTGTCACTTGCTGATATATTTCTTTGTGTTCAATATTTAGTTGTTCTTCCAAGTTTCCCAACTCAATAATATCCTGTTGTGCTTGTTGCATAGCCGTTTCTACTTCATTCATGGCTATTGCTGATTAATTTTCAAGAATTGGTTGTCCTAATTGATCTTGACTTAGAGGAACAGAACTTTGACTATCTTGAGAACTGTCTCTAGCTATTCAGCTGTAATAGTAGTTTCTTGTTCAATCTCTTCATTTAACATTTGTAGATAATTTGGAAAAATTGTGCATTGAATGCTATCTTTACATGCATTAAAAGAATCTTCATAGCAATCAAAATCTCCAAGTAATTCCATTTCACTACGCCAAGGTTTGAAAAGTTGCAGAAGTGCCAAATAGAAAAATTCCCTTTTATCTGGAGTTTCACAACTGAATTTCCTGTGGTTAATAAGATTTCCTTTGGCATGTTTTACCAAACATCCTTCACATCCAATTACTGCATATTTTTCTTCATTTATATTTTCTGTAACGTTTCTCTTAAAGCTGTAATGTTGCAGTATTTCATAGAGACATATGTTTTCCAGATGTGGACTTCTTTTAGGATAGAACGTATCCAACATATTCGTTTTAACAATATCTGTACTTTCTGGTTCATTCAATGCTAAGTATTCAATTTCTTGTACAGATTTCAATACTCAATTTCGTGTTGCAGCAAGACCTAGACTTACCCAAATGATTCCTCTTGACTTTGAATATAAACTTGCAGAGGTCAACCGATCCGAACAATCGATGGGATAGCATTTTCAAACTAAAGCTGTACAATTTGTTACTAAGAGTCTTCTCTTGTGAAATTTCTTCCACATTTCTTTCAACTCCGTCTTTTCAGATTTGGTTATATATGACGTAACATAGCGAGAAACAGCAATCGAATTATCTGCAACATACTGGATATCCATATTTGCATTCCACATTGTCAGAATCACTGGATTGTAGTCATTAATATACTTTGAATCTTCAGTTCTTTTTATGTTGTAAGTATTCTTCGGAGATTTTCGAGTTATACTATGCTTTACTGCTGACATGAAACTGTTGACTCTTCCTTTTGAAATTACTGGACATGGGAATCCAAAACGACATTTTGTATAAAATCTTCCCTTTGACTTGTAGTTCCGTCAACAGTATTTCCCACATCGGTGACTTTGAAACCGTAAAACTTGCTGCCTCAAGTTGTTTTCTCCTCCTTCTCTTGGAATGGCACAGGTAACATATTTTTCAATGAAAGCCAAAACCCTTTCATCAGTATCAGTTCCAAATTTTGGTGCATCCTTGATCCATAATAACATGTGTATATGAGGAACACCACTGGCTTGGTACTCCTTTCTCCAAAAGAAATCAATAACTTCTCCAAGAGGTGGATTATTTTTATTGCAGATAAAAGACATCATAGCTTGAAACCTATGATTAAAATATCTGCACATATTTACAGGATCCAAGGAAAACAGTTCTCCAGCTGTCTTCAATTCAATATTTTTTACATTTGAATTTGCTTGTTGTAGAAATTCACGTAAGTCGTCCCATGCGTATTCAGCACAGCTAAGCGTAACAAACCATGCAAGAGTTCCTAAGTTCCTTAACATACATTTAAGTTCTCTGTGATGACAATACCAATACTCATTAGTACCATGTTGACACGCCATCAAATTAATTAACTGAGAGTCTTAAAGATCGTCTCTTTGTTGAAATTTGTCCAAAAATTCCTTTGCAGAATGATGTGTAAGATGAACTCCTGTTTTTAATATGTTGTTCACTGCATATGAAAGTCCAGACAAGTCACTTTCAAACAGAAGATGAAATAAAAATGGAATACAATGTCGAAATCTTGGATCTTCTGGGTACAATCTTGTTGTACGATATTCTGAAGCTGGAATCTCCACTGGTCGTTCATCATATCGTCCACCTTTTCCAGTGGGGAAGAGCTGTGGAAAACAACGAGCTTCCAAACTTTTTTCCCAAACACTCATGGGAGTTCCCTTCGCTTTCTTCATTTGGAATAATTCAATAGTATTTCCTATCACTTCGTTTGAATGTAGAGGATGTATACTATAATGTTGATAAATTTCTTCACTCCTTGAGTTATCCACTTTTTCTATTTGTCCAGTTGAAATTTCTCTTTCTAAAGATATTTCTTGTTCTTCCACATATACATTTTTATAATAAATATTGTTTTGCACAAGATATAATGTAGCCTTTTGAAGTTTGGTGACATCTACTAACTCTTGCCATATTTTCCGACTCTTTGTTGGTACAACATTAACAGAATATATACAGGTTCACTTTCCTCTCTGTCTACACCAACAGTTTCAATATGTTTCTTAAAATCTAAAGGTAAATACACAACTCTTCCTTTTAAACCTCTTTGCAAATCTGTTGGAGGCAGCTTACCTGTTTTAGGCTCCATACGAACTATAGCCTGAAAAGGGTGCACAGATTGAATAAGAATGGACTCATATGTATTTAAATCTACCAGTTCCAGAGGAATAGCTACCAACTCTAGGTTGTTATGTACAGCTTTAGCTGGCATTTTGTTCTCTTCTAATTTGTTGTGACAATATTTACAAATACGTTGATCACTACATAACTCAAATTGACTTCCACCAACAAATAAGCACCAAATTGTTCCACTTATCATTATTTTCCTTTTCACTTTTTAAATACACATCAACATTCCTAGTTTGACTTCTATAGTGAGTACGTCAACAACAAATACAAACATAGGGGCCGATTATGATGGTGGTTGTAGGCACCTCTGCGGTGCTGGCAGAAAATGTCCATTTACAAACTCCTGCGGCGGTCCTCGCGTCCGCCATATTACAATGGGCAAAGAAAGCCCATTTCCTATCCGTTGCGGAGTTTCCGGATCCGCCAGATTTTTTGTTCCGCAATGGTGGTGTAGGGAGTCAATACAGAAAGACCGCCGTGCGGAATGACGTTACGACCACCGGACAAATCACGATGCCTCAAACAGCCCATCAGAACACAGCAGAGAAACCAGCCACCCGGAGACGGCAGAGGCACAACTGCGGGGATAGAAACTCGAATCCGAGACACCTCCACACGTTCCTGGCCGCCATGGATCCAGCTCTACAAGCCCTTCTGCTGCTGTACCTCATCCACTATCAGCAGATAAGACGCCGTCACGGTCAACACCGCAGGTAAGTCAACAACACATCCCCGCATACAACCACAACACACAAATGTCGCGCTGAAATACCTGTCCTGTCTACATCAGACAGCCTGGTGGAGACAGGAACATATCCCCCAGTGTAAGTACACATGTCCTGCACGTCCTAAAT
Source organism: Calotriton arnoldi (assembly GCA_963921515.1). Taxonomy (NCBI): domain Eukaryota; kingdom Metazoa; phylum Chordata; class Amphibia; order Caudata; family Salamandridae; genus Calotriton; species Calotriton arnoldi. The sequence continues at coordinate 649,194 of CAWUFW010006583.1, forward strand.
TGACACCTCTGCATCGGGGTCACCCATCACCATAGAAAGTACTGCAACTAGCCTAGTCGTGCCGGTCATGTCACTGCAGCGGTGAAGCAGCGGGAAAACCTGCCCACAATGTAGTATGAGTCCAGGACATTGTCCCAGACAAGCAAGACCAACATAACATCCATACCACATGTAACATAAAAGAAGCACCACTTAGCACAACATATCTTCAGCAAGAAGTCATGTGCAGGGACACTGTCTAGAGTGACATCTCATTAGGATCATCTTCAAATGCATAGTAACATGAGTGTAGGGTGAGGCAAGAGTCTCTCCAAAATGACTATAGTCATCATTGCACACAAATAAGGGTCAGTCCACATACAATGTGGAACAGAGGAGGGCAGACCAAGTAGGGTGTGTATGTGTATTTCACAGTAGGCCAACAAGGTGTTGGAATGAGTCAGTGAGCCCAGGTAGATGACACATCATATTAGACACCACTGCCACACAATCACAGATCACCACAGCCCCCAAGCAGACATTGATAGGCCCATCGAATACAATGGCAGACCATATCACACAATGACAGCCCATATCATGCAACACAGTGAAAAATTCCTGACTCAAACAGCAAACTCAAAGTAAGCACCACTGTGCCATCGACTCACAAGTGTACTGCTGCAATAAATGACACCATGTGAGTATGTCCAGTACATCAACAACATTGACTACACTGCCAACTCACAGAACACCTACACACCATCACTCCACCTCAACAAACGTAGCACCAACTACAAAGTAGTGAATGAATGCCAAAGTGTCAGGAAGACTCCATCTTGACAGCAGGAAACTCTGACCTGGGACTCAGGACAACCCTCCTCCTACTCACACCTGCCTTACACTCATGTGAATCAAAGTGAGTAATTTAAGAAATGAAGAGTCACTGTGCAGATTAACAACCATGGAACTGTTCACACTGCATGTCAAGTCCTTCAGACAGCTCACACACTGAAACTTAGCCTCATACATATAGCATAAGCCAGCAGCAATGTATGACAATAACTAAACTAGCCTAAAGTGGAGTGCACAGTGCATGAAAAACATGGAGATATCTCAGATAGCATTTGTACATGACATGCAAGAGGTGCAACATATCACACTACACCTAGGCCATCAAATCAGACATGGGTGCCACAGTGATTGAAATTGAACTAAAGTAACATCTGTGCAATATCCCTGTGATACAGCAATGCAAGCTATGCATTGGCCCAGGAATGATAGGCACTGTCATAAGCCATACAGTGACCAGCCCACATCTGTGCCAACTCCCTTGACATGTGTATGCCACCAGCACAACACTCGTGGCTCATTGTCACATTCCCTGACTGTCAAATCCAAGTATGACCTTCACACATACCCCTCATCTACCCATCTCATACCTTCACTACTCCACACCTGTGAGAAACACAGATAAAGGTGTAAATAAGGTCCTGTGAGTTTCCTGCTAACCAATGCCACACCCTGGTGTGTATCTACAAATGTCAGAATCCCACTCAGCGATGTCTGAACCAATGCTGTTCAAAAACCAATTGCCAAACACATGTCTCACAAACAACATCCAAAGAAGTCCAACAAGCTCAGCCATGTGTAGGCAAACAGTGGATAGGCAATGTGTCCCTAGACAGCACAGGAATAGATACAATTTTTACTCTGGCCAACTGCACAGACACCATCACCCAACCCAATCAAAAAATACATGATCAAATACCAATCATGAACACTAACTGTGTGCAATAGGACAAAGCTGGTAACATGGACATATACTCTCCACCAGTTACCAAGTGAGCATGGTGTCAATGTGTAGCACAAGCATGCACATGCACACTCCTGACAAGCCACTGCTCAAATATAGGAGGCCATAGCACAATTGTACACTCAAAACAAGCTAATGAACAAGACTCCACATTGCTGCATGTGACATTCACACAAGAAATGCACACAACAAATTCAACACACATCTGAATGTATTCCAATACACAAACTCCTCACACACAATGTCATGCAAATATAACATTACACACACATGGACCTGTCAGTGGAAAGAGCCAACACAGGCCAAAGACTACATCCATCAACAACAAATACACAACATATGCACATACAAAATCATCACATAGCAAACTCAGCTGGACATCAGGAGGACTCACACCAGGCAAGGACAAGGCAACATACACTGACAGCAATGCATGCACAGTAAGCAGTGTGTGAACACCAACAAAACCAGTATCACACATATCTGAGTGCTCCAACATGAACTTCAACACCACAAATCGTCACAGGGCACAGATCACATCACACTCAGGATGGGTAGAAGTACCTCAGCAAACACACATACACTTTAGCTATCACCTACTGCTGCACAACTCTGGAAAACACAGATGCATGGAACATGACTAGAGGACTGTGCTGGTAAAACATCTGCACTGAACATGAGCAACCATGACTGCAATCAAGTAGAAGAAAATAGCACATAACAAATTGTGAAACAGTCCTGAGTGGAACATTGGTCCTGGACACAGATCATCCTCCCACAGTATAGTGTCACGCTATGAAGTGGTGGGGAGGGTCACACACTTGCAAGGCATGGGGTGGAAGACATTAGACTGAAGTGGTGTGTACATCAGCATTGGACAGGTGAGGAGTGTACAGAGCAAAAACACATAGAGGAGTAACTCACAATGTGTAGCCATCAAATGCCCCCATTGGGGATGGTCTGACTCTCAATACCACATACTTGTCCAACAAATGTTTAAAGTGACAGCAATGTATGAGAAACGTCCCTTATAATGTCAGTTTGCCTGAGCAGGTCAGCACAGTGAGCACAAACGTAAGCAAGAACCATGGCTGATCAACAAACCACAACACAGACATTGCAGTTAACCACTCTGCATACTCACAACTGACAGCGACAACAAGTAGGTGTACCCCAGGACTGCAAGGTCATACCGACATACTGCACAGTGCTCAACCAACAACTCCTACATGTGCCCACTATCTAAAGCACGTGTCTGATAATGTAAACAAACAGGCACTCATTACCTGGATCATACATGTGTATAGTTGTCGTGTTCAGGGGCACATACACATCAACACTTCTGCCAATGACAGGCCAATCACACTGTATGACTACTCAAGTGCACACATTCAAATGTACCCATGTGACTATGAAGCCAGGCCTACACAAGATGACTACACATCTACACTGCTGTTCACACATCAAGATATATCCCACAGATATGACGGACCCTGTCCACCACGCAAGTTATCCTGTGGATAGAATTCTCTTCTGTTGTGGTATAGCATCCAAATATGACATGTGTACAAAATTAGAGACCTTACAATAGAATAATTAGGATAAGAGTAGATCATCCCCGACAACCATCAGTGCCCCCTCAAGCCTCTGAGTCAAGAAGCACAAAAGTGCCTGTATCCTCTGGCAACCTCTGAAAAAGAAAATGAAGTATATGCCAATGTGAATGTGGCATACAGAGCATGTGTCACATGGTCATATACACATACATTGCACTTCATCATTAGCAAGGGCAGCGACAAAGCTCACAACATGAGTAACAGTCTTTATTACATAAATTCTGTATAGGCATCAAAAGTGCAAAACATCAAGGCCATTGGCCAGTCCAAATTTCAAGTCCGCACATGTGTGCATGAAAACGTGCACATCAAATAGGTAACACAGTCCTCTGCCATGGGAATTACCACAGGTCAGGGGCTTTGAATGGGCAGTCCATGCACCGCTGTGTGAGAAATGGTGTGGGGAGGGGGACTTGGCTTCAACTTTGGCTTGAAGTTGAACTGGGAGGGGGCTGATTGTCGGGGGCCAGTTGGAGGACTGGACCTGGGAGGGAGAGAACTGGCTGAGGTAGAGGGATCCATAGATGTGGGAGCCTGAGGGCTGCTTGGACCGGGTGGAGTGGTGGCACGGGGAGGTGGAGACATGCTGTGTGGCGGCTCAGTGGCTGAGGGTGAATGTTGAGGGCTGGGTCTCAACTGTTTGGGGATCCGATATCCCACAAGTGTCTTGGCCAGAGTGAGAAGTGAGGTGGGCACAACAGCCTCACTCTTCCCCAAGGGTGTAGCAGGTGCAGGTGGCTCTCCACGTGGGGATTTGCTGGACCTGGTGGTACGCTGGGGGTGGCCTTGCCTTTTCCCCTGCATCCCCTATTGTTGATGTACACTCCCCACTTTGCTCTCTTGTCCATGCTTCACAGGGGTGTGGGTGGGAGTCGATGTTTTGGGTGAAACTGCATTTGGAATGTGTTGGGCTTAGTCGTGGCAGGCACCAGGTTCACTGCAGACAGGGCAAGTGTTTGTGTTTCCTTGGGATCAGGTGTGGGGATGGGAGTGTCCTTGGATGGTGATGTTTTGGAGGAATCTATTGTGGATGCATGCTTTTTTGCCATATGTCCCTGAGTGTCATGTGATGGGCTTTTTGTCTTGCGATCATGTGTGCTCGTTTTGGGTTGTGGTGATGGTGTATGGTGTCTGGTACGCTTAGAGTGCTGAGGTTGTGTGCTGCGTGTGGATGACTTGGTGCCTGAGGGCTCTGTCGTGTGTGTACTCTGGTCAGGTGGGGTCACTGGCAGGGTGGTTGCCAAAGGGACAGGAGCTGGACTGGGAGTTTGGGACTGCTGAATGGCTGCTGTCACTGTGGAGGACAAAGACTGGACAGTTCGGTATAGGCCACCCACGTCCGAATGAATGCCCTCCATGAAAGCAAAAACCTGTGACAACTTGTTGCCATGATCCTGGAGGGCATTCAGGAGAGCAGTCTGACCCACACACAGCTGGCTCAAAATGTCCACGGCCTCCACACTGAGGGCAGCAGGGGAGACAGGGGCAGGGGGGGAAGGAAACTCTACCCTTCTTAGGGCTGCGGGCACGGACAGCACTTGGGGGAGCATCTGGGAGGGTGGCCACTGGACGATGTGTGGCGGAAGAAGATGCAGATCTGGAACTTCGAGTGCCCCCCAACATCGAGGAGTCACCACTGGACTGGGAAGATGTGAAGGTTGGTGTGTCTGGCCGGGAATCCTCCAGGGCACTCCTGTCCCCCTCCGAGGCGCTGGTCCCCTCAGTGTCACTGAACTCCTGTGTCCCAGTCATGCCAGTAGCTTCCCCAATGCTGTTGGGCCCCCGTCCTTCCCTGCCCTCGGTAGATGCTGCAAGAGACAGAGACATAGGTTCAGTATAGTGCCATACTCACAAACATCATATGCAATCAAAACTCCAATCCTGCAAATGAAACTCCCATGTTGAACTACTCCATGTACTTTCAGCATATGCCACATTCATGCAATCATCAGCTGATGCATGGAAACATGCATAGTTGATAGTCATGCTCCATGTTGCGTAGACACAGCCAAAGAGCTGGGCCTGTGCCTCCCTGTAACCACACATACAATTGTCTGTAGGCACACCTACGTGCCTGTAGGTAAGATAGCTATACATCAAAACATGTTGTCTCTGTCACATATGGAGTATATTTCATGGAACACCACAGATACAAAGTCAAATATGTCCTTTTGCAAGGGCGATCACCTCCTGAAATCCACCATGTTGGGCTTTGAAGCACAACTACAGTTGTCTTTTGGGGTCAGCTGTGTAGATGTTACAATTCATTTGATGTGCACAGCACACATCTCTAAATGCACACTAACATGATGCTCACTGTTTTTCACTTGTCTCTGACACTCACACTGCAGCATATGTCACAAGGCCACATCTTATTTGTTAATGAAGTTATAATGAGCCCCATGTAACAATCTAGTCACAAACACAACGCACAATAGCATGAGAATGGGAAAATAATGCAAGGCCTTCATATGTTGTGACATGTCACAGACCAACATCTCCACAAGTGCCTGACAGGCCCTCATAGATCCAAGGCAGGAGACTGTCTTCTGTTGATGAGGAAGTTGGTGGGCTCCATTAGGACAGCTAATGTGTGAGAATACCTGGAGTCTGGCATATGAGATCCCTACGTTGTGCTGACTGATCACATTGAGGACACATCAATGTGCCAAAAAGTCACTCACTGATTAAAAGCTTTGGCCACAACTTCACCATGCACTGATGCACATGGACACCCCTCCACAATGGACACATACTGAGGACTGACACTCTGAGTAACCTTTGTTCATTATCATCTTTCAAATTACTGTACAACACCTCAGTCACATCACAATTTGCACTACCCACTGATCACATCCAACCATGTTAAGCCATAGTGCCAACACAATTTCGCAATAGCCAGGTTCAGAGTCATTGCAATTAAATCACAGAGTCTTACCATCTCAGTCAAGTTGCCATGTGCACAAATGGCAAATGCAAATCAGCCGATGCATCACTGCAATCATCACTTTCTACACCATCAGCACCTGTGTGCACTTGCTGTCACTATGGCAGGAAATACAGCATGTTTTGCCATGCTGCTGATATTATGCTAATATATTTTTTAATGGTGCTTTCTTCTCTATCATTGTGAAAAAAGGACCCATGGGACAGGTGTGACCTTTACCAACTCACTGCTCACTGAGTCCACATCTGTGCCTGTCTCTAGCCACTAACACATCATCACATGAGCACACTATTGTGCTAGCCACACAACTCACACAAGCCTGAGAAGTGTACTGGGCTACACACTTCACACAATGAATTATCCTGTGTAGGAAGGTCTCAGTTCAGACAACATTCATACAATGTGAGATGAAAACATGGCAAGATGATTTTATATGACAAGGTTCATGGGTTTTAACACATGAGAAACAAAATGTGGTACAAATGCAGAACCGCTGCACTCAACACTGAGGCCACTTAGAAGCCCTTGCATCACACTAGAGACATCACAGAGGTCTGCACTTGCTCAGAGTAGGGATTCATGCAGTCACTCATACACAAAGTCACATTTTGCACAATACTCACCCCCAACTTTCTGCTGATGGGCCCTCAAGAGTCCATCTAGCTCTGGCTGTGTCACTGCCAAGATGCGGGCCATTAGTGGTGTCATGGTCCTGCGCGCCAACCTGTCACTTCGAGGGAGTACCCCCAGCGTCATCTCAGCGACGTTTTTGCTCAGGCGGCAGTTTTCATCCCATCTCTTGTGGCAGTGTGTATGACATCGGTTCGAGACACCCAGAGACTGCACCTTGCGGGCAATGGCCCTCCATATGGCCTTACGCTGATGTACCTTAAGCTGCAGGCATGGGAGACAAGAAGAGGAGGTTTCTGTAACACTGTGTTGTCTACCACTGTGTGTCAATACAGGAGCATGAAAATACATAGCACACTACTACATCAATGGAGAGCAGAGCCCATACAGCATGTCACATAGTACACTTGGATCAACCCATATCATAGCTATGTATACATCTATGATGATGGACACACTACATGCCCATCTCATACACATGCAGAGTGCCAGCACAGAAACCAATGTAATAATGGGCCTCAGCTGTGATGCAATATGTGAGTGAGCATGACATACAATACACTGGAAATGATGTGTAGTGGTCAGACTCACTGTGTCCTACACTACACACCCCTTAATGTCCTTGACCATTGCATAGCTACATGTGTCATGGTGGTCACATTTAGTCCCTGATCTTACATCCTCACAATCTTCTCACAAGGTGGAGTCCTGTCTTGTGAAATCCTCAGGCTTATGATAGCTCATTGAAAAATAGGGTGTTGGACAACACATTTGTTTTACTTAGTCCTTTTAGTGATGTGTCCTTGTAACATTGGGCAGTTACTGTGCGGGCCAGAGGGCCTTACACTGAGGATAAACGTGGTCCATCACATAAATCACATGCATGTACAATGTGAATGGAGAAACAGTGCATACACATGCGAGACTCAACACATCATGGAATCAATAGTAGGATGACATGTCCACCTCACATTTAGCTGATGTGTCATAGGTGAATTACCACCAAGAGTGATAGACTCAGGCATTGTACTCCTGTGCAGAATGGACACATAGTGTCCATAGTGTCAATTTGAAAGCTGTACACACATTATTCAGAATGTGTGTTCAGAGTTCGAGTGTCTCAAACCAGCAGTGTAACTGTATAACTGCTAAAACACAGTATGTCATTCCCATCCTTAAATGCAGTCAGGGATCTGTGGAAATAAGGCTACACACCCCATTGACATGAAGTCAGCATGCTATGCAGTGTCTCACACATTTACATTACCCAGTCTCAGAACAAAATGTGATTTTTTTGGCTTAAAAAGAGCTGCACAAGTGTCTTTGTTGCCATCCTCCCCACATACTCAAGTGCAATAAGTACTAGGTCATGTATGGACCATGCTGTTGGCAAAATATTGATGCATGAACATTGGCTTGCACTCACAAGCACTAACTACTGTACAGTAACATCATGTGAGCATTCTGAGCACTCTCAAACTTTTACTCAGACACTTACCTGTACCTCTGGAGCACCATATAGCCTCCCATACTGGGCAAGGACCTCGTCCACCAGGACCTCCAGCTCCTCTGTGGTGAAGGGACGGGCCCTGTTGTTCTCTATTCGAGCCATCACTGGGTCCAGAGTACAAGTACAGCAGCAGTTGGTGGTGATGAATGGCAGGCAGCAGTGTCTGAATGCAAGTGACATGTGTGGCTCTCTCACAGACATTTATAGGTCTCTAGGGTTGTTTCAGTGGTACTCTGCTGATGCAATTGGTCTGCCTGGTTTGCATCTTACAATTGTATCCAATGACCATGCCTGCAGTGGCGGTGCACGCCTACCACGAGTTTCAAAACTGTATTGCGCTACTGCGATGGCGTTTCCCATTGGCTGCCATGGCCTTGTCATATGCTAACAACAACACACTTGCCAGTACTGATGCAAAATTCACCAATTACTTACTCAAATCACATGTGACACTCATTGTGATTGAAAAGAAACTAATTTAATTTTCTTTTTAGTTTCAAGAAGATTTCAATAAAAACAATTTTTAATCCTATTAGCTTGCATTCTAGTCTATTCATCAATTTCCATTGACCACAATTATTAACACATACATGACATGTATTCCATGTAGTGTGTACACATATAACTTAGACAATACTAAACATTAAATAAGCAACCAATTTGTACCATGAGAAAATAAGTTAAGGTTCCACACAAAATTGGGGCAATAACATACACGTGAGAACTGAAACTAAAGAAAAAGACAAGAAAAAACAAGACTAACAGGGTCGGGGAGTGTGTTTCAAAAGCTACCTATTATTTTTTCAACACAGCACACGCCTATCGTGAGTTTCAAAACTGTATTGCACTACCGCGATGGCGGTTCTCATTGGCTGCCATGGCATTGTCATTGGCGGTGTCACACCGAGGGGCCAGGTGGTCTCTACTGCAATCCTGCATCTTTCAGTTGTATCCAATAGCCGTGCCCGCAGTGGCAGTGCACGCCTACCGCGAGTTTCAAAACTGTATTGCACTACCACGATGGCGGTTCCCATTGGCTGCCATGGCATTGTCATAGGCGGTGTCACACCGCGGTGGCCAGGTGGTCTCTATTGCAATCCTGCATCTTTCAATTGTATACAATGGCCGTGAACGCAGTGGTGGAGCACGCCTACCGCACCTATGGACACACTGTGCTATCGAATTGCCACTTGGCAATTTTCATCAATGATCACTATACATGCACACTATTTTTTTGCACCGGGTTGGAAAGTGAAATGAAAGTGTGACATTTACCTCAATGATGCCCACACATGTCATGTCAGTACACATGAGTACAGGCATTGGCATGTACTTCCTCACATGTCAAATATGATATCTGTGTGCATGTACAAAGATTTGATGTGTAATGGAGTCTCATACTTGTGAACATGCCATTGTGTAAAATGGCTAATCAACACACAGTAATGATGGACTGACCACATAATGTGCCTATATCACTGTGTTCAGAGCTGTATTTATCTCGATAGGTGACCAGCTTGCACACACTGTGCTCCTTGTGTAAAAATGTTGTGCTTAGTGAGACTAAAGCAAGAAGGTGTTGCAGGTACAGAAGCTACGTAGAAATCAGCAGTGTTGCTGTTTGCCACATGTGCTGTGTCAGGTACACCCAGGGCTGGTGACACAAGATGTAGGAGTGCACCATTTACCATTCACAGAGTCTGATTCTGATTTGGAAGTAGTCAGTATGTACATCCTGACCACATGAATGACTACATGAGATCAAGGTGTCTGTGCATGTGACTTGTGCATTAAGCTGTTGTTACAGTCCTGTCAATGTTGGTGCTGTGTTAGTCATTATGTAAGATGTTTGCCACATCTCATCTGTGAATTGAATTTACATGTGTCCTCTTTCGTTATATGTAGGAGATGACCAAATGTGCATCAGCCTTTCCCAGTGCTGGCGAACATGGAGGATGAGGACATCATAAGGAAATTCCGTCTGAATCGCCTTACCCTTCAAGAGCTATGTGCTCAGTTGGAGCCCCATCTGAGGCCTCACAGAACCTATCCGACAGCTTTGACGCCAAAATTTAAGGTGGTGGCCGCCCTGCATTTCTTTGCCACTGGTTCGTTTCAGTACATGGTGGTCATCGCCGGTGGGATGTCTCAAGCTATGTTCAGCATGGTGCTGAGTGATGTCCTGTCCGCAATGTTGAGCTACAAGGACCGCTACATCCACTTTCCAAGGAGACATGAATTGGCAGATGTTAAGGGTGATTTTTATGACCTTGGATACATACCTAATGTTGTTGTAGCCATTGACTGCACACACGTTGGCCTAGTTCTACCACAGGCACGTGAGCACATATACCATAACAGGAAACATTACAAATTCCATTAATGTGCAAGTGGTATGCCAAGCAGATATGATTATCTCTCATGTATGTGCCAAATTTCCAGGATCCGCACATGACTCCTACATACTGCGTAACAGCATCTTCCCACAATTGATGGAAAATCTGCATCCGGAGCGTGTGTGGCTTGTCGGTGAGTACACTGAGTCAAGTAGTGTGCTGTGTGTGTGATGCTGTTCTGGTCAACTGTTTATATTACAAAATTGGTCTGTGTATCTCACACCTAGGTGACTCAGCGTATCCCAACCGGCCTTGGTTCCTGAGCCCACTGAGGAATCCAAGGACCCCGGGGGAAGTCCGCTACAATGATGCACATGGGAGGACAAGTCGTGTAGTGGAGCGTGCTTTTGGGCTTCTGAAGTCTAGATTTCGGTGTCTGGACAAGAGCGGTGGTGCACTACTCTACTCTCCCCAAAAGGTGTGTCAGATTATAGTTGCATGCTGCATGCTCCACAACCTGGCCTTGCGCAAAGAGATCCCCCCGATCCTGGACGATGATGAGCAGCAGATACCCCCCCCGCTGCAAATCCACACATGCCCAGTGATGATGATAGTGGAGAGGAGGAAGGTGTTGACCTGCGTCAACAGCTCATCGTCAACTACTTCCCTTGAGTGTAAGTAACATTGTACAACAGTGACATTGTCTGTTGGCTTTGATGGTAGTGGCAAGGCATAGATGAGGTTTTTGGCTGCTGGGTGTTGTTGGCTCACTGCTAATGGCTGATGTGTATGGCACAGTGTATTATTTTCCACATACCTCATGTCTATGTTGATGGTGTTGGTAATTGTTATGTGTGATGGATTTTGTACGGTGTTGACTAGTGGTGTGTTGTTGCTGTAATGGCATCACCTGACAACTAAATGTCATTCTCTTGTGTCTTTCTAGGTTCCTTCATCCCATCAATGCCTCGTCACAATCAGAGCTTGTGGTACATTGGTATCTGAGTTGACATTGTACATACTGTGATAAACATGGAACTGACACAAAGGCATAGGTGTGTAAAGAGTGTTTATTTTCAATTAGGTTTGGTTAAAATTTAAAGTGGTTGTTAGGAAATTTGTGCAAAGTGTGTGTATGAGTTGTCAGTGATGGTAAATGAGACAAATAGTGTAGTCACCACATTGATGTAATCACACAGTCCAACAAACTCCTGCCATCAACATGGCAATGTGGGATAGGATAATCAACAAAGTCAATGTCCAGGGCAACACAAGTGCCATCATGGCTGGCTCAGCGACTTGGCTTTGGTTGGTGCTTTGCCACGTGATCCTTCCATGGTGTTTCTCAGACGTCCCCTCTTGCGTTTGACAGGGGGGGCCTCTGCTGCAGGCTCAGCGGTGTCTGAGGAGTCATTGTCTTGCAGCTCACCCCTCTCTGTGGCCGCAGCTGAGGTGGTGGGAGTATCAGCAGGCTGGCCACTGGAGGGGGGTTGAGCCGTCATTTGAGCAGCATTTCTGTCCCTCAGAACACCCACAAGCTGGCCCATGAGATCCACAAGTTGGCCCATACGTGTGTCCATGGACCTCAGCAGCAGGCGGAGCTCACGCACTTCTTCAACAACCTGGCCCATCTGTCCCTGGTTCTGTTGGTATGCACCGAGGACTCTTTCAACGGTGGCCAGGGCTTCTGTCTCAGTGTCCTCCTGTGATTGTCCCCCAGTTGCCCTCCCATCTGCCCTGCTGACACGGACCTGTGGCATTGGGAGTCGACGCACCCGCACACTCTCTCTGGCATCCTCGGATTGTGTGGTGGTGTTGCTAACCACTGAGGCACGGACAGTGTTGCAGGCAGCAGTGGTGATGGTGGATGTGGCTTCCGCACAGGTCATTGTAGCAGGGGTCAGCGCTGTGGTTGTCGCTGGTGTGGTGGTGGTGGTGGTGGTGGGGACAATGAGGCACTAAGACGGAGTGAGCCCTGGCAGTCCTGAGGGGCCAGGTTGTTGCTCCTCATCCAAGAAACGTAGAGAATCAGCATCAGAGAGTTCACGTCCTGGGGGGGAGACTGGCTCTGCTGGTTGTTGGTGTTTTCAGCAGCAGTTGCTTGTGGATCTCCTGTTGAACATAGGTTATATTGTCAGTTAAGTGCACTCCACAGCCTCAGTGGCAGACGTTTGGATGTTACATTTGATACGCCAAACAGTTTACATTGCATTCACTTGTTATTGGTAAAAGATTATCAGCATCATGACATGAAGTTGAGGTACATACATTACTTGTCATTGGTGTGACATGTAAATTGCAACCATGGGACACGTACAGATAGTGTGTTTACAAGGACATGTCATCATCTACCAACTTGGTGCACATCAACTTTTGTTAATGCGTGGTTTTTGTTTCCTTTTCATAGAATCTGTTTCAGCTGCAAAAACTAGACATTGGAATATTTTAAATTTTCTTTCATATCATGTTCTGTTGTTTGTTTGACAGATTGACCGTGTATGTTTTGTGTTCATATGGGCCTTCATGCTTTGACACCATGGCACTTACACATTGCATTCTGTGCTGTGCATGATTGGGCCCTGAATTTGCTTCACATGTGACTTGGTGAGTCAAAGTGTAATTTCTGTGACAGTTACATGCGCTTAGCTGTCTGCACACTGGATGTAACATTTGGATCTATACAGAGTTGGCTGACATGTGAGGGATGTTGTGGTCATATGGCTCCATGCACTTTGAGAAGGATAACAGGGTGCATGTACTGACTACCTACCTGTTAGGTAACACAGTGGAGGGAAATGGCTGCCACATGGCTCTTGGGTGGGGGGAGTGTTCCATCTTGCTCAGCTGTGGGACAAGGGTACCTGGTGGGAGTTGTAGTGCTGGCTGCCTATCCACAAACCCCCTCCCTGTTAAGATGGCTACCTACCTGTAAGTTTGAGGAGAGCAATGAAATGGCTGCCACATGGTTCTGGGGGATTGGGTGTTCCATCTTGCTCAGGGGTGAGACAGGAGAGCATGAGAAGGCTACCTACATGTGAGTTTGAGGAGAGCAATGAAATCGCTGCCACATGGTTCTGGGGGGGAGTGTTCCATCCTGCTCAGGGGTGAGACAAGATAGCATGAGAAGGCTACCTACCTGTAATTTTGAGGAGAGCAATGAAATGGCTGCCACATGGTTCTGGGTGGGGGAGTGTTCCATCTTGCTCAGCTGTGGGACAAGAGAGTATGAGAAGGCTACCTACTTGTATGTTTGAGGAGAGCAATGAAATGGCTGCCACATGGTTCTGGGTGGGGGGAGTGTTCCATCTTGCTCAGCTGTGGGACAAGAGAGCATGAGAAGCCTACCTACCTGTAAGTTTGAGGAGAGCAATGAAATGGCTGCCACATGGTTCTGGGGGGGGAGTGTTCCATCTTGCTCAGTTGTGGGACAAGGGTGCCTGGTGGGAGTTGTACTGCTGGCTGCCTATCCACAAACCCCCCTCCCTGTAGAGAAGGCTACCTACCTGTAAAGTGGAGCAGAGGAAGGGAATAGGTTACACATGGCTCTTGGGTGGGGGGAGTGTTCCATCCTGCTCAGCTGTGGGACAAGGGTGCCTGGTGGGAGTTGTAGTGTTGGCTGCCTCTCCACAAACCCCCCTCCCTGTTAAGATGGCTATCAACCTGTAAGTTTGAGGAGAGCAATGAAATGGCTGCCACATGGTTCTGGGTGGGGGGAGTGCTCCATCCTGCTCAGGGATGAGACAAGAGAGCATGAGAAGGCTACCTACCTGTAAGTTTAAGGAGAACAATGAAATGGCTGCCACATGGTTCTGGGGGGGGTGTTCCATCTTGCTCAGCTGTGGGACAAGAGAGCATGAGAAGGCTACCTACCTGTAAGTTTGAGGAGAGCAATGAAATGGCTTCCACATGGTTCTGGGGAGGAGTGTTCCATCTTGCTCAGCTGTGGGACAAGGGTGCCTGGTGGGAGTTGTAGTGCTGGCTGCCTATCCACAAACCCCCCTCCCTGTAGAGAAGGTTACCTACATGTGAAGTGGAGCAGAGGAAGGGAGTAGGTTACACATGGCTCTTGGGTGGGGGGGTTCCAATCTGTTCAGCTGTGGGACAAGGGTGCCTGGTGGGAGTTGTAGTGCTGGCTGCCTATCCACAAACCGCCCTCCCTGTTAAGATGGCTACCTACCTGTAAGTTTGAGGACAGCAATGAAATGGCTGCCACATGGTTCTGGGTGGGGGGAGTGTTCCATCCTGCTCAGGGGTGAGACAAGAGAGCATGAGAAGGCTACCTACCTGTAAGTTTGAGGTGCGCAATGAAATGGCTGCCACAAGGTTCTGGGGGTGGGAGGAGTGTTCCATCTTGCTCAGCTGTGGGACAAGATAGCATGAGAAGGCTACCTACCTGTAAGTTTGAGGAGAGCAATGAAATGGCTGCCACATGGCTCTGGGGGGGGAGTGTTCCATCTTGCTCAGCTGTGGGACAAGGGTGCCTGGTGGGAATTGTAGGGCTGGCTGCCTATCCACAAACCCCCCTCCCTGTAGAGAAGGCTACCTACATGTAAAGTGGAGCAGAGGAAGGGAATAGGTTACACATGGCTCTTGGGTGGGGAAGTGTTCCATCCTGCTCAGCTGTGGGACAAGGGTGCCTGGTGGGAGTTGTAGTGCTGGCTGCCTATCCACAAACCCCCCTCCCTGTTAAGATGGCTACCTACCTGTAAGTTTGAGGAGAGCAATGAAATGGCTGCCAACATGGTTCAGGGTGGGGGGAGTGTTCCATCCTGCTCAGGAGTGAGGCAAGAGAGCATGAGAAGGCTACCTACCTGTAAGTTTGAGGAGAGCAATGAAATGGCTGCCACATGGTTCTGAGGGGGGTGTTTCATCTTGCTCAGCTGTGGGACAAGGGTGCCTGGTGGGAGTTGTAGTGCTGGCTGCCTATCCACAAAACCCCCTCCCTGTTAAGATGGCTACCTACCTGTAAGTTTGAGGAGAGCAATGAAATGGCTGCCACATGGTTCTGGGTGGGGGGAGTGTTTCATCCTGCTCAGCTGTGGGACAAGGGTGCCTGGTGGGAGTTGTAGTGCTGGCTACCTGTACACAGACCTCCATGGAAACTTTGCTAGCTACCTTTGAGGTGATTCAGAGGACGGAAATGGTAGATATGTGAGAAATGTGTTGGGAAGAGTGTGTTGTACGTAAGTGCATTTAGGTCTAGGAAGTGTAGCTTTCTAGTTGTGCAAGACAGTACATGGCAGTGTAACGGGATACATTTGTTGGTACTTACCAGCGTCCACTCCCCCGGGTATTCCTGTGAGACTCTCTGGATGCAGTATGGCTAGCACCTTCTCCTCCCATTCGGTGAATGTTAGTGGTGGAATGGGAGGGCCACCGCCAGTCCTCTGAGCCAGCTCATGGTTCTTGTTGTCACGCTCTTTCACCCTGGTCTTGAGGTCATGCCACCTCCTCTTGATGTCACGCAGTGTGCACAGGGTGATCCCTACTGCATTGACTTTGCTGACTATCCTTTCCCACATTTGATTTTTTCTGACTACTGGTGTCTGTTGGACCATTCTTCCAAACAAATGTGGTTCTACTCTGATTATCTCATCTACCATAAATGACAACTCATTGTCTGTGAATTTTGGCATTTTTTTCTGTGCCATGGTGTGTGAACTTCTTCAGCTATTACTTCTTCCACATTTCTAGGAACCATCTTTTCTTTTTCAATTGGACAACCGTTTTTAACCTCATAGCAACGACCAGTGGTATTAACTGCATGAACTAATGTATTTTGTTGAAAATAGCTTTCTTCATTAAAAAAGGTTCCGTACTGGAAGTATGCTTCCTTTCACCAGAAAAGATTTTGCAAAAGTTAGTTCTATTAACCAGTCTTTTTCTTTTACTTTTCTCCTTCATAAAGTGCATTATTTCATTCAATGTTTTCATTCTCTTCAATACTAATATAAAAAATGTTCTTTTCAATTCAAAAGCCTTTTCAACTACACTTTCAATCTGTTGTTTCTTCTTGTAAAATGCTGATTTTCTTTTATATTTTTTGCAATCTTTCAATAAATTTTGTAGTACTCTACTTTTATACACTCTCTTTCTAATGTCTTTATATTGTTTCAACCTTTTTTCATCTTGGATTGTTTTCCTATAACCTGATTTTTCATTAATTTCTCCGTTTTTTTTTCCTTCTGATTGCTTGTAGTACTTTTCTTTCTCTTTTCCCATTTTCAAAAGCGATCACTTTTTTTAATATACTTTTATCAAATTCTTTTGTTCTCTTACCAGAAGACTTTTTCTTCAACGTCACATGTTGTACTTCATCTACTTTCTGCTTTTCTCTATCCTTCAAATAGTTCTGTTTCCTTTGTTCTCTATTCTTTTGTACTTTTCTTGTCATACTGAATATTTCTTAACAATTATGAAGAATTAAAAAAAAAAAGTTTATTATCTATCTAAAAAATATTTAATATTATTAAAATAATTATATACAAATATTGTCATCTATAAATAAAGAAATACATTGAGTAATGCCTAGGTGAATAGATAAGTGCACCAGTAGGACTTGGATGATTCTGCAAGGGTGGTACGTAACGAGTGCCTTGGTGATTGCATAACTAAATGGGTAATATCTGGAGGATTACTGAAGTACATAGCAAATCAGTGGGCGATTTTATAACTGCACGAGTACTGCTTGGGTGGTTGCAGGAGTACTAAGGGAATGTCTGAGTGATTGGAGGAGTGCAAAGGTAGTGCCTGAGTGATTTTATAAGTGCATGACTACTGGCTAAGTGATTACATAAGTACAAGGGTAATATCTGCTTGATTGAAGGAGTGCAAGGGTAGTACCTGAAAGATTATATAAGTTGATTGATAGTGTCTGGGTGATTGAAAGAGTGCATAGGTAATACCTGGGTGAATGCATGACTGCATAGGTAGTGCCTGGGTGGTTTCATGAGTGCAGGGGTAATAACCTGGATAATTGTACAGTGCATATGTAGTACCTGGATCATTTGAAGACTGCATAGGTAGTACTTGGGTGTTTTTATAACTACATGAGTGTTGGGCCTAGTCAAATACAAAGCAGCAGACTATTACATGACTCAACCATAAGTCTCTCCATATTGTTAAAACCATGCATACATACGTCTCTACCTTTTCAAATCATCATCATATCTAAAAGAAATATGTATACAATATTTCTGAAATATAGTGAAACCTAGAAAATAAGACATGTAATAGATCTGCCTGAGTGATTGCATAACTCCATGCATAGTGCTTCGATGATTGTATGACTCCAAAGTCGCTAAGTAATTGCAGGAGAAGATGGATAGCGACTGGCTAATTCATAAGTGCATACATACAGGTTGAGTGCATGGATAAGTGTATTAATAGCACCTGAAGGCATAGAAGAGTCATGGAGTAGTGCCTAGGTAAATAGATAACTGCAACAGTAGCACCTGGATGATTCTAAGACTGCAAGGATAGTGTGTAGGTTATTATATGACTGCATAGGTAGACACTACATAAGTAGTGCCTGGGTGATTCCATGACTACAGGGGTAATATCTGGTGATTTACATGACTACATACAAAGTGACTGCGTGATTTTATAAGAGCATGATTCCTTCTTGGGTGATTTCAAAACTACTGAGATAACGCCTGACTGAATAAATGAGTGCAAAAGTAGTGCCTGGGTGAACTTATAACACCATGACTACTGTATGAGTGATTACATAAGTACAAGGCTAGTGCCTCTGTGATAGAAAGAGAACAACGTTAGTGCCTGAGTGATTATATAAGTGCATGAGTAGTGGCTACATGATTCAAAGAGTCCATGGGTAATACCTTGGTAATTGCATGAGTGCATAGCTACTGCCTGGGTGATTGCATGAGTGCAGGGGTAATGTCTGGGTGATTGCATCAGTGCATATGTACTGCCTGGGTCATTGGAAGAATGCATGGGTAGTACTAGGGTGTTTTAAAAGTGCATGAGTGTTGGGCCTAGCCAAATATAAAACAGCAGACTATTATATGACTCAACCATAAGTCTCTCCATATCGTTAAAAGCATGCATACATATGTCTCTTCCTTTTCAAATTATCATCATATCTAAAAGAAATATATATACAATATTTCTGAAATATAGTGAAACCTAGAAACTGAGACATGTAATAGATCTACCTGAGTGATTGCAAAACACCATGGATAGTACTTGGGTGATTGTACGACTCTAAAGGTAGTCGCTGGGTAATTGCAGGAGAAGATGGATAGTGACTGGCTAATTACATGAGTGCACACATAAAGATTCAGTGCATGGTTAAGTGTATAAATAGCACCTGAAGGCATAGATCACTCACTAAGAATTGCCTACATGAATAGATGAGTGCAACAGTAGGGTCTGGATGATTCTATGACTGCAAGGGTAGTGCCTGGGTTATTACATGAGTGCATAGGTGGAGACTGCATGAATCTATAACTGTAAGGGTAGTACATAACTAATGCCTGTGTGATTGCATGATTGCAGGGTTAATATCTGGGGGATTACTGCAGTACATAGGAATTGAGTGGGTGATTTTTTAAGTCCATGAGTACTGCCTGGGTGATTACAGAAGTACTAAGGTACTGCCTGAGTGATTACAGGAGTGCAAAGGTAGTACCTGAGTGATTTTATAAGTGAATGAGTATTGCCTGAGTGATTACATAAGTACAAGAATAGTGCCTCAGTGATTGAAAGAGTGCAAGGATAGTGCCTGGGTGATTGAAGCACTATATAGCTTATGCATTGGGGATTGCATGAGTACAGAGGTAACGTCTGGGGGATTAAAGGAGTACATAGCTAACGCCTGGGTGACTGCATGACTACAGGAGTAATATCTGGTGATTTACATGACTACATACAAAGTGACTGAGTGATTTTATAACTGCATGGGTACTTCTTGGGTGATTTCAGGACTACTGAGGTAACGCCTGAGTGAATAATTGAGTGCAAAAGTAGTGCCTGGGTGATCTCATAACACCATGACTACTGTATGAGTGATTACATAAGTACAAGGCTAGTGCCTCTGTGATTGAAAGAGTACAACGTTAGTGCCTGACTGATTATATAAGTGCATGATTAGTGGCTACATGATTCAAAGAGTGCATGGGTAATACCTTGGTGATTGCATGAGTGCATAGCAACTGCCTGGGTCATTGCATGAGTGCAGGGGTAATGCCTGGGTGATTGCATCAGTGCATATGTACTGCCTGGATCATTGGAAGACTGCATGGGTAGCACTAGGGTGTTTTATAAGTGCATGAGTGTTGGGACTAGCCAAATATAAAACAGCAGACTATTACATGACTCAACCATAAGTCTCTCCATATCGTTAAAAGCATGCATACATATGTCTCTACCTTTTCAAATCATCATCATATCTAAAAGAAATATATATATATATACAATATTTCTGAAATATAGTGAAACCTAGTAACTGAGACATGTAATAGATCTGCCTGAGTGATTTCAAAACACCATGGATAGTACTTGGGTGATTGTATGACTCCAAAGGTAGTCGCTGGGTAATTGCAGGAGAAGATGGATAGTGACTGGCTAATTACATGAGTGCACACATAAAAGTTCAGTGCATGGATAAGTGTATAAATAGCACCTGAAGGCATAGATCACTCACTAAGAAGTGCCTAGGTGAATAGATGAGTGTAACAGTAGGGCCTGGATGATTCTATGACTGCAAGGGTAGTGCCTGGGTTATTACATGAGTGCATACATAGAGACTGCATGAATCTATAACTGTAGGGGTAGTACATAACTAGTGCCTAGGTGATTGCATGATTGTAGGGGTAATGTCTGGAGGATTACTGCAGTACATAGGAAGTGAGTGGGTGATTTTATAAGTCCATGAGTACTGCCTGGGTGATTACAGACGTACTAAGGTACTGCCTGAGTGATTACAGGAGTGCAAAGGTAGTACCTGAGTGATTTTATAAGTGAATGAGTATTGCCTGAGTGATTACATAAGTACAAGAATAGTGCCTCAGTGATTGAAAGAGTGCAAGGATAGTGCCTGGGTGATTGAAGCACTATATAGCTAATGCATTGGGGATTGCATGAGTACAGAGGTAACGTCTGGGGGATTAATGGAGTGCATAGCAAGTGAGTGGGTGATTTTATAAGTGCATGCTTACTGACTAAGTGATTGGAGGAGTGCATAGATCCTAAAAAGGAAATTGGAGGTGTGCAAGGGTATTGCCTCGGTGATTGAACCAGTGTATAGCTAAAGCATTGGTGATTGCATAACTTCAGAGGTAATATCTGGGGGACTACAGGAGTACATATAAAGTGCCTAGGTGATTTTATAAGTGAATCACTACTGCCTGGGTGATTAGAGTAATACTGTGATAGTGCCTCAGTGATTGCAAAAGTGTAAAGTTAGTGCCTGGGTGATTTTAAAAGTGCATAGGCACTGGCTAAGTGATTGGAGGAGTGCATAGATCCTGACAGGGTGATTGGAGGAGTGCAAGGGTAGTGCCTGCATGATTAAACCAGTGTATAGCTAACGCATTGATGATTGCATGATTGCAGTAGTTATGCCTGGGGGATTAGAGGAGTACATAGGTAATGGCTGGTGATTCCATTATTACAGGGGTAATATTTTGGAGATTACAGGAGCACATAGCAGCATATGCTAGCAGCATCATATATAAAAGTAATATACAGATAAATGTATAACTATGTTTTCTTATTCTATCATCATCGCACACATAACACGTTCCATAATACATATGCAAGTAGACATGTATCTCAGTCACAACACCATCCACAGCTCAAAAGTTCACAGACTTCACTTAAATTTTCAAACAGAAACTGGAAATTATGCGGTATATATGAAATATAACTTTCCTCACATCATACAAATTACTCTAATAAATAACATCTCTACAAACATCTCAAACCTCACTTTCAAACTGCTGCTTTACCATTCTACAACTACTTATGTTACACCTACTCAAATACAAAGCAGGAACCCTTCACATGTCTTTACTAAAAGTCTCATCATATTTGTAAAAGCATACATGAATATGTCTGTACCATAACACTATCCAAATATTTAAGACAAACGTACCTACATCTCCCTCTACTAATCTCCTTTATACGTGGATGTCTGGAATAGTACACATCTAACTCAAACCTCAGGTGCCAATAAGAAGCAGGGACATACGTTAATTTTTGTGTTCGCCCCATTCGTGCCTTGGTATAGGTTTGTTTTTCGTTCTGTCAAACCGATATCAATTTATCTAATACTTTACTCATTTTTTCCATTTTTCCTTGCCCTCAGGATAGGAGCAAGTGCGCTCTCTTGCTATTATGCACTTTACAAATGGTATTCCGTGACCTTATTTCCTCCACATGTAGGAACCCCCTAGACATCATCCAGACCAGTTACATACAGGTATGTGGAGAAGTGCCAATTCTTTAGAATGCATGATTACATCTGATGAATAAGAGGGAGTCACTAGGACACCAACATGAAGACATTTGCTTCATGCTGCATGTTAAGCACAAAATCTTTATCTTCTCTAGATCAAAATTCACTTGTTTTGCATGTATAATCACCACACATTTTTTGGTTTATGTCTGTGAGTAAGATATTTCAGCGTTAACAGTGAAACATGACGCTCCCCATCAGGCACCCAGGTGTTCATTTTTTGACTTATTTAGTTAAATAGCGGGCATCCAATTTCATATTTAACCATGTGATTATGTGTTTCATTCAGTAAATTCTGAGATGGAACCCTGATGATGGCATTGCCGAAACGCGCGTAGAATAACAACATACCGCCAGTTTCTACATACAGTGTTTATTCATCGCCACATTGTTGGATTGCGACCAAGGATTCGATCATTGAATTATTTGTTGTATATCCCTAGGTCCTTTGACCTTTGTATATTAAATTGTACAATATTAATTCATGCAAATAGAATACTGAATGATTGTAATATTGATTTTAAAATCAATTGATCCATTAGACATTTGATACACATATATATATATCAAGAAAAAAGAGAAATATTTTTCTATATGATTTTATTTAATAAATATCTATTGTTGAATACATGTTTGACTTATTATAATTGTTTCTTGATTGAGTTGAAATTGTCATGCCCGCATAAATTATAATCCACCTTGCCCAGGTGTTCTCTTACCATTTATTATTTACTAAAAGTCTCACCATATTCGTAAAAGCATACATGAATATGTCTGTACCATAACACTATCCAAACCTCAAAAAATCACAGAACAAACTTCCAATTTTAAGGAAACACCAAATATTATGTGGCATACTTCAACTGTACCTCTTTAGAAACTTAAAAACAGAACCCTAATCAATACCTTATGTCAACATCTTTCAAACCACACTATTATGCTGCATCTTCACCATTCCACTACTACTCAAAGTCTTGAGACTACCTCATAAAAAGCAACAACACCTCTTTGTTATACATCATGCACCTTTAAATGTATAAGACATATGAAAATACATATACAAGTTCCTTTTTGATGCACTTATACTATTCATATATCAGTCACATAACAACAATATCTCAGGGGTGTCACCCTCTTGGTTAATTTCTCTTTTGACTGGTATATTTTATCTAATGAGTACCTGTTACTCATACTCTTTCACTGGCTTTCTTTCTTTTTTCCTTTGGTGCTGTTTCACTTTTTTACACAAAGGGCACGTTTCTGGCTTCCCTCATGCTGTTCAAAGATCTCTTATGATGGTGAGAAAAAGGCATGATACTTCTGACAAGTGCCTTGCAGCCTTTAAATAATAAGTTAAACGTGTATCTTTTTTATTGTAAGACAATGTGTTTTTTTCTTCTTTCTTTGCGTTGTTTTCTTTGTTTTCTGCTTATGGATGTTTTACTTTGACTCCTACAGCCTTGAAGAAAGTAGTCTCTCGACGAAACACGTGTCGGCTGTGTGTTCAAGCTGGATTGTGAACAAATAAAGAATTTGGAACTTTCTACTGGCTTTTTTGTATACTTACCGATGTATACTGTTGAACACAACTGAAAGGACCCACAGAAAATACGGACCTTGCAATTGTTTTATAGGGGTGGTGCTCTGGACAAATTTTGTTTAGAAGTATATGTGTGGCTTGCTCATACATGTGACACTATTTTGGTGACAAAGTGTCCCCCGTTTCGTTGAGCATGCCAATCTGACAAAAGTGCACTTAAAACCTTTCCTGAATAATTTGTATGTGCTAACAATTTAATTCCATTGTCATCTCTTTTTCTTTCCAAACAGAGGACTATGTTTAACTGAAAATGAGTGCCATCTTGGAACGGTAAAGGAAAGAGAGGAAAACATCTCCTGTAAAACATATTATGGTTGGGTTAGATCCACAATGTGTAGGTGCACCAATGATTAGCATTTTAATACATAGTGCGGTGACATTGGTAAAGAGGAGAAAAGAAAAGACATTGAAATTACACTGACATACTTCATTATACGCGTAATGCTGTATTCTTGCATACTAACATTTCCGCATAAGTAACTTTTCTTCCCCGAGTGGGCAAAAGTGGTATGGAAAGACATACAGTGCTGTATGATATGATACGCGTAATTATGTATTCTTACAACTTGGCATAACCGCATTGTTAACTTTCATTCCCCTAGTGGGTGAGAGTGGCACGGATTCTTGGTACACGGCATGCAAGTAAAATGTAAAGCACAGTGCATATTGCAAACTCGCCAGTGTACATTGGCATTTCCTCTTAGGCAAAATTATTTATAGGCAAAATTATAGGCAAAATTCATGGCCCCATACCGAGTGCAACGTTAAGAGACTTGTAGACGCTCAATGTGAAATGTGTTATAAACAAACAAGATTGAAGTAAACAAAAAAGTGAAATTAAAATCCTTACCTGTGTGACAGTGCACATCTGATGAACAACTCCATTGAAGAAAAGGGTAGGGAACCCGGGAGGTCCCAAGATGGATCCGAGGGCCCCTTCCTTTCCTCCTGTAAAAAAGGGTAATACACAGCATATTAGAAACAGGGAACTAGACATACGGCAGAAGAATGTCTATAAATATACGTGAATAAAAGATCTGTGTTATTCCATAACAGTTGCTAAAGTCATGTCCTAGAAGCAAAATTAATCGTTAATTACAGGGTATGCAACTGTACTGCTATTTCCTCATCATTGTTATGACCTCCTGGGTGACGGGTTCCTAAATCAATGATATGTCTGGACTCCCGTTGTCTTAGAGTGAGTTCTCTGTTGCCCCCCCCTGATGCCAATGTTTACTTGTTCTATAGCAAAGTATTTCAGTTTCGAACTGTCTGAGTAATGGTGTTGTTCGAAATGTCTGGCTAAGGGGTAGTGGTGGTCCTTGTTGTTAATAGCCCTCATATGCTCCAAGACTCTTTTTTTGGCCTGATTTGTGGTACTCCCCACATACCAGAGGTTACACGGACATTCCAAGATGTAAATGACAAAAGAGGAACTGCAGGTAAGGATCCTATTGGTAATAGTATTTAGATATTCCTTTCTCATATGGCTCCCACGGCAAGCCTTGCAATAGCCACAAGGAAAAAAGCCTTGTAGATTCATGGTGTTTCTGCCTGACGTGGTTGTGATGTCATTAAGCACTAACATGTCCCTCAGATTGCGTCCCCTTCTATAGGTGATTCTCGGTCTTTCGGGGAGGGATTTACCAATGATGGTTTCTTTGGTGAGAACTTCCCAATTTTTGGCCAGTATTTTGTGAATGGTTTTGGAATTCCCACTGTAAGTCAGTATAATTCTCGTATTGTTACTGTCCTCAATGTCACTTTCATGATCTTTGGCCTATCTGTCCAGGGTAGTCTTCCTTTCCACTGTGCTGACTTTCTCAACTGCCTTCTTCAGAACCCAACTGGGATACCCTCTTTCAATGAATCTAGCAAGCACAATATCCTGTTCCCTGCTAAACATCTCTTCGGAGCTGCAATTACGTTTTGCTCTGAGCAGTTCCCCATAAGGAATGCTCCACTTGAGATTTTCAGGATGACTGCTCAGGGTGTGAAGTAAAGTGTTGCCAGCTGTGGACTTCCTGAATAATTTGGTATGGATTTCTTGGTTGTTGATTTCAACCTTGGTATCCAGAAATTCCACAGAGACATCACTTATATTGCTGGTCAGTTTGAGGTTGATATTATTGAGATTCAGTTTGTTGATAAAATCATTGGCTTCGGACACGGTGCCGTCCCAAATGTCAAACAGGTCGTCAATGTATCTTAACCATATGACATGTTCAAAGTCTTCTGTAAGGTCAGTGTCATTGCTGATGTCATCCTCCCATGCCCACAGAAAAAGATTAGCAAAACTGGGGGCAAAACAAGTCCCCATGGCAGTGCCGAGGACTTGCCTGTAAATGATCCCATCAAATAGAAAAAAGTTGTTATGGAGGCAATAACGCATCATTTCAAGAACCATGTTGGTATGTTCCATGTAGCGAATGGGGCGCTTGCTGAGATATTTGGCACAGGCCTTGATCCCCAACTCGTGTTCAATGATGGTGTATAGTGAATTAGCATCCATGGTAATCAAAAGAAAACCTGTTTGCCAACCGATGTTTTGAATTTTGTTCAAGAAATCTTTGGTATCTTTCACATAGGAGGGTAGGCTGCTGACGTACTCTCTAAGGAAATTATCTACTTATCTGGACACGTTCTCAAGTGAGCTTCCACGAGAAGACACAATGGGCCTGCCTGGGGGGTTGGTTTTATTCTTGTGGATTTTAGGAAGAAGATAGAGGACAGGGAATTTGGGAAAATCCTTTTTGAGAAAACAAAATTCCTCCCATTCCAATAATCCCCTATCCTTTCAATCCGTGAGCATGTTCCAGATGCCGATAACGCTGGTGGTGTACTCCATTTTGCTAGCTCTGATATAAAACATTTGATCATTGAGCTGGCGCATGGCTTCAGTGAGATACATCTCTCTGCTTAACAGGACAATATTGCCTCCCTTGTCAGCTGGTCTGATGACGATGGTGCTGTCATCAGCCAGGGTTTTAATAGCCTCTTTTTGTGTTTTAGTGAGATTGTGCTGTAACCTAGTGTTCTTACTAAACCAGTGTTTCTGCCTGAAACGTACTAGCTGGTTGGATACTAGATCCTGGAATGTATCGATATTGTCGTGTGGCATGAGGGGAAGAAAAGTAGATTTTGGTTTAAAAGTAGTGGATGCCCAACGGTCGTACACAACCTCAAGGTTGTCGAGGACCTGACATATGTTTGTGTTGTCTTCACTAGAGCCACCCTCTAATTCATGCATGGCTACAAGAGTATCGATATCACTGATATTGAGTTCTTCATCAATATGTGTCCTCTGAGTGTTTCTTGACTCCCTACCACCAGGGAGTTTAAGTTTGTGCCACTTTCTGAGTTTGAGTTTTCAACAGAATTTGAACAAATCAATCCGGGTATCTACATAGTCTACTGCTTGAGTGGGACAGAACGATAAACCCAGACAGAGTGTTCTTTTCTCTAGTTGGTTCAGGGGTTTATCCGTAAAGTTGATGATGGTATGATTTACCTGTTCATCATCCATTATATTGCCGATCTGGAGCGAGTTCATGAATTTCCCACATGCGCCATGTTGCTGCCTCTTTCTCCACCTTTGTTTAAGTCTCTTCCTTCTTTTGCGTTGGCGCCCCGTCCTCTTCCCCTGCCTCGTCCTCGCGTGTTCTGGTTCTTGCTCTTCGGTTTCGGGGTTACTCTTGTTGTTTGACGGCCCCAAAGCAGGAGCCGATACTCATCTAAAAAAGTCTTGGGACGGATATCAGTTTCACTGCCGGAGGCTGAGCTTCCTGAGGTTAAGGATGTGGCCGTTGATTCGGTGTCCAGATCACTTGAGGTTTCCCTTGTCTCCTCTCTCACATTGGTAGTATACTGTGAGGGTACTCTGTTCTTGTTCTGTGTTTCATACATATGATCGTATTTACGACTGTACGTGAGGATCCTACCAGACTCGTAGTCCCCACAATCGTGATGCAGTTTACGCTGTTTTCTGGCTTTAATATCGGCTTCATAATTTGCCAATCGTTGTTTCATTTCTCCTAGAAATTTGGAGATAATGTCTTGTTCTTTACTTTTACTTAATTCATCTTTGAGACTTTTGATGTAACTTATGGTTATTTCCCTGTCTTGCCAGGCATATTTGACCAATATTTCCATCATCGTTCTTGAGCTCCTTGCTGAATTGGCAGCCCATTCTTCCAGCATACCTGAATTGGGTGATTCGTAGGACGGGGTGATGTATATCCATAGGCCCCTAGGAACCATTTCCTTATCTACATAGTCTTGGAGGGAGACCGCCTCCCACCATTTAGAGATTTCATTTTTGATTAGTTTTTCAAGCTTCCTAAGCAAATCCATTATTGTTGGTTCTTTGGAAACTGTAGTACTGCTGGTATGCCCCTTGCCGGGGGCCCTTGAAAATAAAGTTAATGCTGCTGCTCGTCTATCTGTGTCTCTATCATTATCCATTGTGTTTCTTATGCCTGTCCACTGTATCCAGATCAACAGGTATCACAATCCTTGGTGTCCCCCCTCAGCATGTGTGAGGTTCCTCCTGCCATCCAATGTACTGTGGTGTATCTTACAGCCTCCGTGTGATGTCAGAGTTACAGAATTGTCACTGAGTGCTGGGGTATAGGAAGTGAAGAGTTACCCCCAGGCCACTCTGTTTCTGCTGTATCTCACACGATCGTTGGCAGCTGGCACCCAGAGACGCGAGCGCAGCGCGGGCAGTGGTGGTAAAGTTCCCTGTGTAGCCACATCGGTAGACCCCGCCAGCCAACTGCACAGCCCGCTCTCACCTCTAGTCCGTGCCGCTGCAATAGGCATATATATATATATACTGAAAAAACCAAAGGTTACAGGGACGTTATGTTATGTTAATAAATTTGTTAAGCGCACGATTACCCGAGGGTGTCTTGGCACTGGCCCGTGGACTATGCCAGTTTCTGTAAAGATAAAGATGACTATTTATCAAATAGCCATGTTTTCAAGGCCTTCCTGAATGCAAGTAGAGTTGGAAGGGATCTGATGGCAAAGGGGAGTTCGTTCCAGAGTTTGGGGGCAGCTGCCCTAAAACTACTGCCACCCCATGTGGCTTTAAAAACTCTCGGAGTTGCTAGAAGTTTAGCTCCTTCGGAGCGTAGATGCCTTTCGGAATGTACCAATAGAACAGGCGCCTTAAAAAAATGGGGCCAGTGTTCTGGAGTGCTCTGTAGGTAGTGCAGAGAGATTTAAAAATAATGCGATTCCTAACTGGGAGCCAATGCAGTTTATGTAGATGATTTCTGACCGATGAATACTTAGGAATACCCAGCAGAAGACGCGCCGCTGCATTTTGAGTCATCTGCAACTTATTGAGTTGTTTCTCAGGTAGGCTGATGTAAAGACCATTGCAATAGTCTAACTTGGCCAGGATCAAAGAAGAGATCACTGTTTTTCTGCCGTCCATGGGAATGAACGGGAGTACTTTTTAAATGGTTTTTAACAAGAAAAAACATGATGAAGAGACAGCATTTACCTGTGATTTAAAATTAAGTTTATCATCAATAATCACGCCAAGGTTCTTAGCTTTGGTGACTGGAATCGGAGCCGATCCCAGTTCATCCGGCCACCAGCTCTGTGACCAATTAGGTAGGAAATTGCCAAATGTGATGACTTCTGTTTTGTCTGAATTTAATTTCAGACAACAAGAGTTCATCCACGAACTGACTGCAAGCATGCAATCCTTGAAATTTTGCATTTGTGGTGCGGATTTTTTTGATAAAGATAAGACAATTTGTGTATTGTCTCCATATGATGTCACTGCCAGCCCGAAGGTTCTTAGGAGTTTCGGCAGTTCAGATACATAAATGTTGAATAGTGTAGGGCTTAAGGATGATCCCTGAGGGACTCCGCAGGGGAGGACGAACGATGGGGATTCATAGCTTCCCAAAGCTACTGATTGTGTTCTACCAGACAGAAAGGATGAGAGTAGTGTAAGTGATTTATCTGAAATGCCAATGGAATTTAGACGATTTAACAAAAGATCATGGTTGACGGTGTCAAACGCCGCGGAAAGATCAAGTAAAATCAAGGCGGCCGCTCCCCCTGAATCCAAAGTCGCTCTAATTTCATCTGTGGCTTTAATTAAAGCTGATTCGGTACTATGTTCTGTTCTGAAACCAAACTGTGTCTCATCAAGATAATTATTTTTTTGTAAATAATCAGTCAGCTGTTCATTCATGATTTTCTCCACTAATTTAGCGGGAAAAGGTAGACGAGAGATAGGTCTATAATTATTAGGTTGTGTGGGATCGAGACTAGGTTTCTTCAATAAAGGTGCTATCGAAGCCGTTTTCCATATGGTCGGAAAAACACCACACGAGAACATAGTATTAAAAATATTGACGAGACAAGGAGCTAGCATCTCGGAGGCTTGCTTGAAGATACTAGGGGAAGCGAGTCATAGGGGGAGCCTGATTTCGTCTGTTGGATAAGAGTGGTAACCTTATCATTAGTGATGAATTCAAATTTAGAGAAGCTAGAGGCGTCAGAAGGACAGATATTAATGAGAGTATCGTTATCTATGCTAATATTTGTGCCAAAAATGTCATAGATTTCCTTCACTTTCCTTAGGAAATGTTGTGCTAGTGTTATAGTTAGGCTATGTATATATATATATATTCATAAGAATACAGGCTTATCAGGGAAAACCGGCAAAGACCAGCGCCACAAACACATCCCCCAGCCCAACAGCAAAAAAGAAACGAAAAAAAAGAAGGGGCAAGAAAGGAAGGAGAAGACATGCCATCCCCCAGAGTCACTCGCAGCAAGGGGAAGCGAGGCAGATGGTAACCTCTAAAACAGTTATCAACCTTTCAAATAGAGTACTTAGCGAAGCAGAAATGCAGGTACTACAACTGGGATTGACTTTCTGCCCCACCGCTGATTTTGACTTTGTTGAAACTAGAGTTGACCTGTTCAAATATACCAGAAAACTGAAGCTACAAAAAATCCATCTGTTTCACCTACAGATAACTTCTAATAAGGACACTGGTACTGCAAACGAAACTGATTTACTTGTTGGCATGGATCTAGACACTCTCCTTACTCTACAACTTTTGGAGTCCACGGAGCCAAATACTGATGTTTACCAACAGCCAGACAAAGAGAACTGTTTAGAGGTAGCGGGCATTGCACAAATGAGTGGCAAGAGTGGACTGAAAAGGAAGTCAAGAATGACGCCTCAAACACCTTTTGACGCCATCGACATCTTCAATGATGCAGTTATTGTGGACTTTAAGGAAGAATAAATGTGATAAGAACAGCGATTATAACATTCCATTCAAACAGTGGCAGGCTATCCTATCATTGAAAAACGATGACTCAATAATAATAAAACCCTCCGACAAAGGGGTAAATATTGTTGTTTTCTCTCGAGAACACTACCGTGCAGAAGCTTTGAGTCAGCTTGAAGATAAGGAGTGCTATTTGCCAACAAATAAAGTGGTCTATGGAAATTGTATCAAGACTTTTCACCAATTTTTAATGTCTTGGAGGGAGGAGAGAATGATTGACACAGATGAATATAATTTCTTATTCTGTGAGTATCCTGTAATCCCTACTTTTTATCACCTCCCCAAAATTCACAACGGAGACCCATTGTTTCTTCTATCAATAGTCTGCTGGAGAACTGCTCTATTTATATTGACTCCTTTCTGGCACCTTGGGTTAGAGATCTTAGTTCTTATATTAAGGACACAGGCGATTTTTTGAGACTAATCGAAGGTGTAAGCTGGGAGGAGGATATGCTTCTTATCACACTAGACATCACCAGCCTTTAAACCTGTATTAACCACAAAGATGGTGTGGAGGCTGTGAAAGGGTTTCTTAATAAGCGACCCTTGAAATGTATGAAGCATAATGATATGTTGCTGACAATGCTGACATTCTGCCTTGAAAATAACATTTTCATTTTCTCGGGCCAACTTTACAAACAGCAACGCGGGACGGCGATGGGCACGTGCTTCGCCCCCAGCTATGCGAATCTTTTTGTGGGCTGGTGGGAGAAGCACGTGGCCTGGAGAGATGTACCCAAACGATGGATGGATAACATCGTACTATGGGCCCGCTACATTGATGACCTGTTCATCGTGTGGAAGGGCAGCCATCTTGCAGAAGAAGAATATGTAGCCTTCCTTAATTGCAATAGTCTGAACTTAAAATTTAGTGGCAATATCAGTAACACCAGTGTCTGTTACTTAGGCTTAGAAGTCTACATTAAGGAATTGAGAATCCTCACCCGCTTGTATAGAAAACCAACAGCAGGAAATGCTGTCCTCCATGCTAGACGTTTCCATCAGAGGAGTATGGTTAACAACATCCCCTATGGGGAACTCCTTCGGTTAGGAACTGCACAACACCATTAGAGTATGACAGAGCCAAAGAGGATGTCTTTAATAGATTCAAAGATAGAGGGTATTCCCCCAATATCCTCCATCAAGCACATGCTAAAACAGAAAAAATAGTTAGGGGCCGATTCACAGAACTAATCTGAGACAAAATCCTAAACTTACTACTTTTGGTATTCACAGAAGGCATTTAGTAGTAGTAAAGTTAGGATTTTGTCTTAAGTTTGACTTAAGTTTGACTTAAGACAGACTTAAGACAGACTTAAGACAAACTTAAGACAAACTTAGGACAGACTTAAGACAGACTTAAGACAGACTTAAGACAGACTTAAGACAAAATCCTAACTTTACTACTACTAAATGCCTTCTGTGAATATCAAAAGTAGTAAGTTTAGGAATTTGTCTCAGATTACTTCTGTGAATCGGGCCCAAAGACTTCAACTCTTGATACCTAAGACTTCTAATCCAGTAATTGAACCAAATGTCACTCCAGCCAGAATGATTACCCGCTACAATGCCAAGTCTTTGGAAGTGGTCCAAATATTCAAGAAAAACTGGTATATTCTTCAAACTGACAACATTCTTAAAAAGTCATTCCCATTACCCACTGATAACCTACAGGCGCAGTAAATCCATAGGCGATCATTTAGTGCACAGTCATTTTAGGTCAACTTTACATCAAATAGAGAAGGTGAGAGGCTTTTTTCCTTGCTTAAAATGCAATGCATGTAAACATAGCCACAAAGTAAGAGATCATAACACCTTAGAAATTGGTATGGAAAAGAGAAAAACAAGAAGCATTAATCGACTTCTCAACTGTAACTCTTAGTTTACTGTGTATGTCTTGGAATGCCCATGCCCCAAAAGATATGTGGGTAGTACTATTCATCCAGCAAAAAAGCACATACTGGAACATATGCGCGCCATCTCAAAAAAAGATGCCACCTATCCGGTGGCCCATCATTTTGAGAAAATGCATAACAGTAATCGGGACCTACTAAAGTTCCTTTTGTATTGATCAGGTGGGGATAGAACGAGACTGTTGCGAGCTCTTGAATCTAAACACATCATAGATCTGCAAACTAAAGCTCCTCTAGGCCTTAACAATGATGAGGAACTATGGGCTCACCTAGAATGAATTTCCAGAATTAGGTTGATTTATATCTGCCCTGTTGTTCCTTCCTTTTTCACTTCTATTGTTAGTGGTATACCTTGTGAAGACGTCTATGTCTTAATAACATGTTTATCCATGAGAATTGGGTCTTTGAATTTCTTCCAATTTCCGTTTAATAGGTTTGCCCATTCAGGGCTCAATTGTGATAACCATCAGTACTCCATGAAACAAAAGAGGTTGTGTTCGGTTTATGGAAAAACTATTATTATAAAGTGGTTTTGATCATCTACCATAGGTAGTAAAAATATGTATAACATTCAGCAGAATTGTTTATTTGAGGTTTCTTTTTATCATCAACCAACCAAATTTATATGTTTACAAAGTGGAGTATTCGTTAGAAAGGATGACATTGAATTGTCAGGAACAAGTTTAAAGATGGCCGCCATCAATTTTACATTATGTAGCAACAAGATTCAGCCGTCTTCAATGTCAATGATTTTAACTCATGTCATGCACTAATGCACTTTAAAATGGTGTTTGTTACTTGTTTACACTGACATCGAGAAAGGCAGCATGCCGAAACGCGTCTGTCAGTGCGGGGGGGGGGGGTCCCAGCACAATAAAAATTATACCTTGAAACAAGACCCTGCGAGTGCTCTCCTTTTGTATGCCGACTGGATGGACGGTTTTGGGCGAGTGGAGTAATATATATAAATATATATATATATATATATATATATATATATATATATATATATATATATATATAAATATATATATATATATATATATATATATATATATATAAATATATATATATATATATTATATATATATATATATATATATATATATATATATATATATATATATATATATATATATATATATATATATCCTTAGATTCCGTT
Organism: Calotriton arnoldi; assembly: GCA_963921515.1. Classification (NCBI taxonomy): domain Eukaryota; kingdom Metazoa; phylum Chordata; class Amphibia; order Caudata; family Salamandridae; genus Calotriton; species Calotriton arnoldi. The sequence goes on from CAWUFW010006583.1 coordinate 683,519, forward strand.
ACTTGTTGCAGAGTTTCTTCTACAAACGGGCACGGACCGCCAAATCAGTGCAAAAATAGTTTATTCACAGTGCAGCCATTACGCGTTTCGGCTCTTGCGAGCCTTGATCACATGACAAGCGCCGCAGCCTCAATTATTTCTTTTAAAGTGACAAGTGCAAAGTTCAAAGTGCAACAAAACGCAGTCATAGACATGGAAGACATATTTAAAAATTCTCGCAGACAGTCTGTCTTTACAAAATTGTTAGTAAAAATCCTTAGTGAAATTTCATAGTGGTTTTTAAAATTCATAAGCATTTGGCAAAACCTTACACAGACTTTAAAACCATGAACATTTGTATTAAAATTACCTATAATACACTTTTGTTCACTCTACGTTTTATAATAATCTGTTCAAAAAGGGGATAATAATAATGACAATAAAATACACCTGTGCATATAATGATTAGGAATATCTGTAAAATACACTTTGTTCCCAGATGTACTTGCTGTCACAAATACCCTATATGATGACATAATTAGGACTTGTTCATTAATTTGACTGATTTGTTCAACATGTGCAAATGACTGCAAAAAGTGCAAGTGACTGGATTTTCCTAGGGAAACTCACATAATCTCTCCCTTTACCATTGTGCAAAAGTGCTTAAGTGCATACATAGTTTCCTAAAATGTATCTCTTGTTAAAACGATTCAATGAAACGTAATAACAACAATTTCTATTTATGTCACTACCCATTTATATGATCATAATTTTCCTTTAGGCAGTTCCGTAGCTACTTTGTACATGTCTCAATTTAGGTATGAATACCTATTTTTCCGCCATCAAGATATTTTTTCTTTTTTACGTACTTGATGTTGTTCTTTATATGTTTGACATTATCCTATCCGGGTATGAATACCTAGCTTTAACTCATCTTTCCTTTTCCACCATTTTGCAGCTAAGTAGGTATCTCTCACTATATATATATATATATTACCTAGTTATAGCTAGGACCAAAGTTTCCACAGGAAAAGTGGTTTTTAATTTGCCAATAACTATGGCGCCGCTTGATGAAGCTTCACAGAAGTTTAAAAAAACGTTCCTTTTTTGTTTCAGCTGCTGTGTTGAAAGTTTAAGGGTGATCCATCAAGCGCAAATGGAGAAAAGAGGGGAGTCCCAAAACGCATTTTCCCCATTGGAATTTTTCATTTTTTAAACACGACTACAGCCTTAACTGCTGAACCAAATTACACCAAATTTGGCAGAAAGCTAGATGTTGGTACAGAAAGTGTGCTTTTTGTGATTTGGTGTAAATCCGTTTAGTAGTTTCAGAGATGTTCAAGTTTAAAAATATAGATATCTGGGAGCCCAACAGCCTACTGAGACCCTACTGAAATTTGATTGGCTGCCAACACTTCAAACAGGAAGTGTTGGCAGCCATCTTGAAACTCGGTTGAACCGAGTCCCCAAAAAAAAGTAAAAAAAAAGAAAAGGAGGCAGGGCAGAAATACCCTGATCCCCTAGGCCTCTTGGGGGGGGTCCCACTGGGACTCCTCAGAGCCAAAAAAGCATTAATTTATTTTTGGCCCCTGGGTGGGCTATGTACCGTGTGCATTGTTTAATTAAGGGAGGGGGCGCACTGGCCCCCCCCAATGGGGCCTATTATGCCCCAGGGACCACCACCTCCCGGGGGCTTCTTAACTTATAAATGTGGGGGAGGCCCATATAGCCTCCCCCACTGCCCCGGGGACCCCCACCTCCCCTGGGCTTACAATATTTTTAAATAGGGGGCCTCTTGGACTCCCACACAGCCCCAGGAACCGCCACCACCACGATGGTTTTAATTTAATAAAATGTGGGGGCGAGCAGACCCCCCGCAGCCTGGGGAGGGGTCTGTGTAGGCCCCACCACCTCCCCGGGGCTAAATCACACAATGGAGGGGGCTGTGTGGCCCCTGTCCTGGATCCAATGGCACTGGGGACCACCACCCCCCAGGACCTGCTTCAGCAATTTGCTGGGGTGCCCACCCCAGGAACATTGCAGTTTGCTATGGCTTGATGGCAAGCTTTGTTGAAAGCAGAGCAGAATTACTTTTACACACAGGGAGCTGCATGTTAGAATCTCCCTATGTGTAAAAGCAATTCCGGCTCACAGAGGATGCGGAGAGCCGGCAGGGACCGCGGGGGCCTTCAGGCTCCCCCCGTGATTCCCATGGGTGCCCCGGGTGGGACCAGGGCACCCAGTAGAGAGGCCAGGCCCGGGAGGGGGGCTGCATGGCCCTACTCCCCCTTTTTTTTTAAAAGAAAAAGAGAAAAAAGGGGCAGGCCCCAGGAGTTGGGGTCCCCGGGCTGAAATTGGCCCAGGAGGGGGATGCGCACCCCCTCCCTATTTTTGTAAAAGAAAAAAAGGGGCAGGCCCTGGGGAATGGGATCCCTGGGGCCGCAATAAGCCCAGAGGGGGGGGCATGTGGCCACCTCCCTTTTTAAAAAAACACAAAAAAAAGGGGCAGGCCCTTGGGGATGGGGTCCCGGGGGCCGAAAATGGCCCAGGGAAGGGAGGCCACACAGCCCCTCTCCCTGGGCCCTTGGGGTCCAGGAACCCCTTCTGTTACCTCCAGTAAGTCCCAGACAGCGGGATTGCTGAGAGGACTTGGAGGCCATGCCCCCTTTCTCCATCACTCTGCAAATACACCTCTCGGTGCACTGCTGGTGGGGGGATGACGTCTCCATGCCTCCTGAGGGCCTCATATACTTACATGTAATGTCATGAGCAGGGCTTTGCAGTGGTGTAAGTTATAGTTAGCTCAGGTAACTATAACTGCTGAATTTCAATTGTGTTGTATGAGTGAAATCTGAGCCTAACTATAATGTCCCTGTAACCTTTGGGTTTTTTCAGTGAATTTCTAATTTAAAAAAAAATCTATTTCCTAACTATAACTTCACTGTAACCTTTAGTTTTTTCAGTGAATTTCTATTGTTTTTCAAATTCTATTTCCTAACTATAACATCCCTGTAACCTGTGTTTTTTCAGTGAATTTCAACGTTTTTTTACATTTTATTTCCTCACTGTAACATGTAACCTTTGAGAGGGGGTCGTGAGTGGCTATCTAGGTAGGTGAGTGGGTGTATGAGTGGCTGTATGGGTCTGTGAGTGTGTGTGTGTGTGGCTGTATGGGTCAGTAATTGGGTGTGTGAGTACATGTGTGGGTCTGTGACTGGGTATGTGAGTGCCTTTGTGGCATTGTGACTGGGTCTTTGAGTGGCACTATGGGCTGGGAGTGGGTCTGTGAATGACTGTGTGGGTCTGTGAGTGGGTGTGTGAGTGCCCGTGTGTGTCTGTGAGTGGGTGTATGAGTGGTGCTATGGGTCTGTGAGTGGGTGTTTGAGTGCCTGTGTAGGCCTGTGAGTGGGTGTGCGAGTGCCTATGTGGGTCTATTAGTAGGTGTGTGAGTGCCTGTATGGGTCTGTGACTGGGTCTGTGAGTGGCTCTATGGGTCTGTGAGTAGATGTGTGAGTGGCTGTGTCGGTCTGTAAGTGGTTTTGTGTGTGCCTGTGTGGGTCTGTGACTGGGTTTATGAGTGGCACTGTGGGTCTGTGAGTGTGTGTGGGAGTGACTGTGTGGGTCTGTGAGCAGGTGTGGGAATGCCTGTGTGTGTCTGTGAGTGGGTGTGTCAGTGGTGCTTCCAGTTTTGAGCATTTGCATACTTAGGGTATTTAAAAGGGAGAACAGTGGACATCTCACCAGGAGATGACAAGAAAGAAACCACTGATCACAGTCACTATAGGTCAGATTGCACTCTATTAGATCAATGATGCATTCACTTCCATTAGGGATTTCAGATTTTTTTCCACCGTGGAATACGAGAGGAAACACATTTGATTTCCCTTCGCTAAGCCCAAGAAGTTATGAACGTTTGTGTTTTAGTGAGCCGGCATTGCTCTTGCACTTGGTAGCTCCTTGTGTGCGAGAACAATACTTTAATCTCTTTCCCTGTCCACATGACAGCGGGCAGGGAAAGAGATGAAAACTCTGCTTCCAGCAAGTAGGAGCAGTTTGACAGCTCCCGCTTGCTTGAAGCAGAGTGTTTGCTATTGCTTGGCGGGAGCTATGAGCTCCTGCCAAGCAAAAACAAACAGCTATCTTCCAAGGGTGGGTACCTCGGGGGATAGCAGGAGCCGGCCCGGGAGGGTGGTGGTTCCAAGGGCCAAATATGGCTCCAGGAGTGGGGCCACCTGGGAGCTTCATTAAAAACAAGCACAGGAGACCGGGCTTGTTTTTTTGTTTATTTTTGCCGTGGATTTGCGACTCTGTCGCGATTTCATGGCAAACTATTTTTGGCAAACTATTTTTAAAATAGTGCTTTTTTGCCCTGGAGGGGTCCCTGTAGGACCAGGACGTAGGGCTGTGTAGCCCCCATTCCCTCGGCCGATTTCGACCCCAGGTACTCCCTTCCCCAGGGCCAGTCTTTTTTTTGGGAAAATGGGGAGAAGGACCGCACGCCTCCCTCCCCGGCCGATCACTGCGCGGGGGTCCCCTTCCCCTTCCCCCGCGGCCCAGCCTTTTCCTTTTTTATTACATTTTTTAAAATATAGGAAGGGGGCCATATGGCCCCCTTCTCTGGGCCAATTTTAGCCCTGGGGACCCCATCCCCCTGGGCCTACCCCGAATTTTTTTTTTTTTTTAATTGGAGGGGTCTGTGTGACCCCCCTCCTGAGGTCAATTTCGGCCCCGGAGACCCCATCCCCGGAGCCAGGCCTTTATTAATGTATTTTTTTTAAAAGGAGGGGGGTCGTGCAGCACTCCTCCCCAGGCCTATTTCAGCCCAGGGACCCTATCTCCCGGGGCCAGTCCTTCACTATTTTTTGAAAAAATGGGAAAGGGGGCCTGCGAGGCCCCCCTCTCCGGGCCGACAGTGCCCCGAGGACTCCACCCCCTGGGGCATGGCCTCTCGTTGGAGACCACGGGGGAGCCTCAAGGCCACTGCAGTCCCTGCCAGCTCCCTGCTTCCTGCGGGAGGCGGCATTGCTTTTGGACAAAGTGAGCTGCAAACATGCAGCTCCTTCTGTCCAAAGCAATTCTGCTCCTCTTCATGGAAGCAAGAACATTTTCAATGCTCTTGCTTCCATGAAGCGGACCAGAGTTTGCTCCCGCCAAGCCATAGCAAACTGCAATGTCCTGAGGGTGGGCATATATATATATATATATAATATATATCTCACCTACTGGTGGTCTCCTGTAGGTAGTTATAGTTAGGATGTAGTTTCCATAGGAAGAGCATTTTTTGATTTGCCAATAGCTTTGACATCGTTTGACGAAGCCTTGTGAATTTTTCAAAACTAGTTCAATTCTCACTTCAGCAGCTGTCTTGAAAACTTCGGGGTGATCAGTCAAGAGGGGGCAGAGAAAAAGGAGGGTCCCAAAATGTGTTTTCCCCATGTTAATTGCCATAGGAAATTTTAAACAAGGCTGAACAGAATTACATCATATTTGCCAGAAAGGTAGATGTTGGTCCAGAAAGCGAACTTTTTGTTAAATGGTGTAAATACGTTCAGTAGTTGCTGAGTTACTTAAAGACATTTCCAGTTGTATATAGAGGGTCACGGTGGATCCGCGACCCCTCCCTAACTCGTGCTGTTATCTCATTGGCTGCCAACACTTCAAACCAGGAAGTGTTGGCAGCCATCTTGTGACTCGGTTGAACAGAGTCACAGAAAAAAACATTAAAAAAAGAAAAGGGGCAGGGTAGAAACACCCTGACTCCCTAGGCCTCTTGGAGTGGTCCCACAGGAGCCCCACAAGGGCAAAAAAAGCATTTTTGCAAAAATAAAATTGGCGGAAGTCTTGCTGGATCCAAAGAATCTCGACAAACTTATTTTTAACAACAAAGTACAGGCCCCCGCCCTTTGTACAGGCCCCCGCCCCCGCCCTTTGATTGGCCTCCGGGTGAGCCAGGTCCTGGGGGCAGTGTACAAATAAAGGAGGGGTGTGCACAAGCCCCCCCTCCTGAAGCTTATTATTCCCTGGGGACCACCACCTCTCCTGGGCTTATTTTATTTGAAATGGGGGGGGGGTTGCCTTTTCGACAAACCTCGTGCCCTGGGACTGCCACCTCCCCGGGGCAAAATAAAATATTAATGTGGGGGGGCGCATACCTCCCCGCGTCTAAAATGGAATTCGAGTGGGGGGCCTGTGGGGCACTCCCACAGCACCAGGGACCACCACCTCCTGAGGCTCAATTAACATTGGAGGGTGGCCACGTGGCCCCTGTCCTGGATCCAATAATGGCCCTAGGGACCGCCACCCCCCAGGGCCAGCTCCTGCAAATTCTTGGGGTGCCTACCCCAGGGACATTGCAGTTTGCTATGGCTTGGTGGGAGCTTCATCGCTCCCACCCAGCCATAGCAAACACTGCTCTGCTTCGAGTAAGCAGGAGCATGTAAAATGCTCTCGTTTACTCGAAGCAGAGCAGAATTGCTTTTGGACAGAGGGAGCTGCATGTTTAGCAGCTCCCTCTGTACAAAAGCAATGCGGGCTCCCACCAAGCCATAGCAAACACTGCTCCGCTTCGAGTAAGTGAGAGCATGTAAAATGCTCTTGCTTACTCGAAGCAGAACAGAATTGCTTTTGGACAGAGGGCGCTGCATGTTTAGCAGCTCCCTCTGTCCAACAGCAATGCTGGCTCCTGCAGGATGCCGGGAGATGGCAGAAAATGCAAGGCCTTCAGGCTCCCCCCTGTGGTCCCCAGCAGATGAGTGGGTGCCCTGGATAGGACGAGGGCACCCCCAGTAGAGGCCTGGCCCTGGGAATGGGGTCCCCGGGGCTGAAATCAGCCCAGGAGGGGAACCGCATGGCCCCCTCCCTTCTTTTTGAAATATTATATAAATATAAAAGGGGCAGGCCGTGTGGTAAGAGGTCTCCAAGGACAAAATAGGCCCATGAGGGGGGTAGTGCAGCCTCCCTCCCTTTAAAAAAATAAAAGAAAGGCCGTGCCCAGGGTGATGGGGTCCCTGGGGCCGAAATCGGCCCGGGTAGGGGGGCCACACAGCCCCCTCCCCATTGTAAAAATGCCTGGCCCCAGGGGATGGGGACCCCGGAGCTGAAATCGGCCCAGGGAAGGGGCGCTACACAGCCCCTCTTCCCTAAAAGTAAACATTTAAAAAAATAATAAAAAGCCCGGCAACTCACAGAAGGCCCCACACCTTTCTCCACCACTCTGCAAACAAGCCTCCTGGTGCGCTGCTAGTTGGGGGATAGTTGGAATGGTCCAAAATTATCAGGGCATATTAGTAGAACAAGTGTGTATGAATTAGCATGTATCCCTGTCCCCATCCCCGGGGCTGAAATGTATGATAAAAGTGGAGGGAGCATGCTGCCTCCTTCCTCTAGCCTTATAAAGCCCCCAGGGATAACATCCCCAGGGCTGTAACAATAATTAAAAGGAAAGGGGGCCACATGGTCCCCCTCCCTAAGCCTTTAAGGGCCCTGGGGACCTCTTCCTCCAGGGCAAGCTCAGTTACTGTGTCCCGGGAGCTCAAACCCGGGGCACAGTAGTTCCTCTGCCCGCACTACCATGGGCAGGGAAACATATGTTTTTACCTGCCTGTCAGGAGCATTTTTAAATCTCCCTCCAGACAGGAGCAAACATGCCTTCCGTGCCTTGAAGAGTGCCGGCAGGGAAGGAAAGTCTGCGCCCCCCAGGCGGGAGTTTTAAACATACTCTCGCTGGCTGGGTGCAGACTACCATCCCCTTTCCTTTTTCATTGAATTTGGCCCCAGGGAATGGGGTCCCAGGGAATGGGGTCCCAGGGCCTAGTGAGGCTCAGGGAAGGGGGAGCCTGTGCACTCCCTCCCCTTAACCCCTTGACCGCGATCGGAATTCCGCTCGTGTGCTGGACATTCCGATCGCGGGTGGGGTCGTGACGAGCTCAGCTCGTCATGCGCACAGCGCTACCGCGCAGCATGACGAGCTGAGCTCGTCATGAGCACGGAAGGGGTTAATATGTGTTGCTTGGTGGGTGCCCCGGTTTGCACTGCTAATTACCCGATATATTACATCACTCATGACATCTTCTATGACATAATTGATAATATCACTGCAATATTTGGAATGGAGTAATTGATGAGAACACTGTGCATGGCTAGGGCGCATTATAGTTACTTAGGGCATGCATTACAGTTACCGGACTAACTTTAACTGGTGAAAATCAGTGGTTTTGTACATTTAAAACATTCCATTGTCACTGAAATTCTATAACACTACTTTAACTTTTGATTTTTTCAGTGAAGATCTGTATAGATAGATTACTCTCCACTGTTTTTTAGATAAAAAGGACAGTTGCAGGCCCACTTCAAGTGCTACGTGTGGAAACTGTTCATATTCATGAGTTATTTTACCATGTATTGTTCAGATGTATACTTGTTTACATGTTATGTATATTGCAATATGGCGTCAACTGTTAGTGATGTTCCATGGGTATCACTCTGTGCAAGTCCACTTTCTATGACAATGTCACTTCATGTTTCACAGTGCAAATACATGCTCTGCAATTTCAAGTCTGTCTACCCATGAGTAATGCTTTTCTAGCCGAAACATGTTGAGTTGAGGCCTGTTACTGCACTGAGATGAAATAAAGCGTTTTAAAAAAAAACCTTTGTTTTATTGAGTTTCTCACAAAACAAAACATAACCAAGCAGTGCAAAAGGCAGGATACAAATTAATTGAAATACCATTACCGTATATCCAGGCAGGGTCACGAATAATAAAATATTGCTATGTCATGTAGGTCACAGGAAGCAAAAGACATCCATTGGCAATAACAGAATGATGAGCCCAAGACATAATACCATTTACTCAAGCAGTACACAGATGCTATCACACTTGGTCGACATATATAGTACTAGGTAGCAAAGAAGGAACAGAATCCTGACATCTCATTTTATGTGTCATCACCCAAGCTAGCATTGCCTTCTTCGTTAAATTTATTTAGAACTAGCCCCAAAGTCTTGATCGCATCCTCAGCCCTCTCGTCCGTACGGGCAAGGTGCAAATGAGCCTCCTCCGCTGCACCCCATTCACAGAGGTACCTAAGCCAAGAGTCAGTCTGTAGCAGCCTGCTACCCATCTAGCCAATGGCTATTCTCCTTTTCGCTAATAGTTTTGCAAGCTGGACAAGCTTGTAGGGGATCTTGCAACCCTTGGGTCTCGCCACCACTCCTAGGAGGCAAGCCAGCTGGGTGAGGGGGATTTCAATATCTGTTGCCCTTACGGTGGTTGGTACCACATCTCTCCATAAACCCTGTATTCCAGCGCAGGACCAGGCTAAATGTAAGAAAGAAGCTCCTAGCTCCCCACAACACACAAACCTAGTTCCTTTCATGGGGTCAATTCTATTAATCTGCTTAGGGGTCACAAAGGTGCGGTGCAGGAAACTAAAATGCAGTAACTTAAACCTGTGGTTACAGGACATCCGCCTCACCAACTCACCAGCACGGGACCAGTCGAAATCTGTGATGGGCTCCCCCAACTCCCAGGGACCAGGTCCCATGTGCTGCACAGGCAACATACTCAGCATCTGCCCACACTGCGCCATGAAACAGGGCAATTAGGTCTCCCCACTGGAGTACTCCACTGAGCACTCTGGAGGACCGAGGCACAGCCGGGAACCCGGGCCATATCTCTCTAGCAGTATTTTCCAATTCAACATATTGAAGAAAGTGGCCTGGTCCCACCCCAAACGTCTCGTGTGCTTCCTGAAAGGTGAGGTAAACCTGCCCTGGGTGCAAGTCACCAGCTACTGTGCATCCTCCCAGCCTCTATTGTTCCACAGACATATCTTTGTCGATGTTATGCGCGCATGACATTGAGTGCGCTACAGCTGCCTAATTGACGCTGAAGGATCCGTGAATTTGTATGGCTTCACGCCGCTTCCTTGAGGCCGGGCGAATTAAGGACTACAAGTCCCATGAGGCCAAGCGCGCTGGTTATGTGGGTGGAAACGCCCATAAAAGCGGACATGACGCTATGCAGAGCGTCGGAAATTCTTCGCACCCAGAGGTGTTGCTGGCGTCCTGATCGTCGTGGGAGGTCTGGTAAGGGTGCTGCGCACCGACTCTCCCGTATCCCTTGTTTGTTCGTTTACCATCCTCCGTTGGGGAGCCCGTTGTGCTCGTGCGGAGGAAGGTGTCAGTTGCCTCTGCAACAAAGACTCAGCGGGTTCAGTCCTCCGTTGGGGAGCGCCGCCGCGCTCGTGCGGAGGAGGGTGCCTGACTGTTCCATGTATTTACTCTCTCTTATCCCAGGCATCACGATCAGCAGTGACACTGCTTCCCTCGATTGGAGATGCCGGGTGGTTTAAATAGTCATTCTTTGAACTTTTGCATTCTCTTGAAACAGCGGTGACGGAGTTTGAGGCACGCTGTAAAACTTTGCTTCCTGGTATTTCCTCCTACCCCTTCACCCTTGTTTGTTCTTCATCGTATTTTGTGATAACCAAGGTGACATTAACCGTGCTCCATAACAAGACTTTAAATGCCAGTGTTATAACGTGATATGATTTATTGCCCAAGGAGATTCATGTTGTTGTTGTCTTTTCTGGCTCTATTTTTAACAGGGGTAGCTCTGAGTGGTATAGGACTACGCTCAATCCCTGTGAGGCTTAGTGGAGTCTAGAAGGGGTAGGTTACTGTTAGTTACTTTAGTATGTGTTCTTCATTACTGCAGTCTCGCAACATTGTGTGTGTGCATATCTAATTTATGTTCTTGACTGTCTTTTCTCCATGTTCCCACCCTACAGCCACAACAAAGAAACAGGTGTTCTTACAGCAAAGACATAAGCATTGGAGACATATCTCCACCTATGGGTGTCATTCTTTTGTTTTACAGGTACTAGGGATAGTGTTTGGCATTTGATTATTTCTTTGTCTAGTGTATGCTCAGTAAGGGTGAAGACACGTTCCTTATATTGTTGTTCTCATTTACAGGTCTCCCTCCCTGCTGTCCCCATCCTTTCCTTCCCTCACTTGATCCTCCCACTGACCTGTGCCATTACGGCTATTAAGGCTTGGGAATATCAAGAGGTGGATCCAACAGAGCAACAAACCAATCCTGAGGACGGACCAGTGGTGACAGAATTTCCGACCCACGAATACAGTCCTCCCGGTTGGGTTGTGCAGAATGGCCACTCTTGATGATGTTCTGGCCGTTCTTGCTAACGTGCAGGCAGAGTTAGCCAAGTCCCGTCAGGAAGCGGCAGACCTTAAGGCCAGGGTAGAAGGCATGCAACGAAACCCATTTAATATAGTGGGTCCGGTAGCAGTACCCACTAATGCCGTAGTAGTGGAAATACCGGTATCCATACCGTTAGCTACACCGGAAAGATTTCATGGGGAAAACGGCAAGGTCCAAGTGTTTTTAACACAAGTCATGCTCCATTTTTCTTGCAAACAAAAATCCTTTCCCACGAATCAAGCGAGGGTAGCCTTTCTTATATCGTATTTGGCTGGTGATGCAGCACAATGGGCGGTACCCCTGGTAACCCGAGATGACCCTCTCCTATACGATTGGGAAGCATTCAGAACTGAGTTCATAAAAGGTATTTGATAGACATTCTGAGTCATTCACCGCCGATAGGGAATTACTTGAGCTAAGACAGGGCAATAAGGAGCTGGTGGTATACCTAAACGCTTTTAGGAGATTAGTGGCAGAAACTAAGTGGCCTGAAGCCAAACAAGCTGCCCTTTTTCATCAGGGATTAAGGGAGGAGCTTAAGGACGTAATCGCCCAAATAGACCCCCAGCCAAGTAACTGTGAGGAATTGATTAGTCTAGTGCTGCGCTTAGATCATAGGATCAGCGAGAGAAAAGGGGATCATAAAAGAAAAGAAAGAAACATGCCATTGTTTGAACGAACACGAAATAGCGAAACACACAACACCCCTGTAACAGAGCCTATGGACGCAGGAACCATACGAGCAGCGCTATCACAGGCTGAAAAAGACACAGGGCCTTTGTCTATATTGTGGCAAAAAAGGCCACTACGTTAGAGAATGCCCTGTAAAGCCCAAGAACAGTCGGTTTCGTAATAGTAGAGCGGCTACTACAGTCGTGGAAAAGGCGCAGGAAAACTAACTGGCCCGGGAAAAGACGAAGGGGTTTCTTGGGGTCAGGTATTTCTCCCTTCTTTACGCAACGACAACACATTGGAGCAGGGACACTTGTTCAATACCATACTACTGCTCATAGAAACCAAATGGACACGAGCCTCAGCCATGATTGATTCAGGCGCCACGGGCGTATTCATGGATATGGGGGAAGCAAAACGTAGAGGCATACGTCTAGTACCCAAAGACAGGCCAGAGGATGTCTATGCTGTGGATGGAAGAAAACTAGACACAGGGCCCATCGGATATAATACGGAAGAAATCGAGGTTCGTTATGGTACCTCTCATCAGGAATCTATCACATTCAACATCATCCAGGCCCCCCAGTATGGGATAATATTGGGGTTGCCGTGGTTGATGGAACATAACCCTGAAATCAATTGGAGAACCAGAACGGTACTGATGAACTCCCCCTATTGTTTGGCAAATTACTTATGCCAGCTAGAAGGACCTGCGACGATTCTCGCCACGGGGTTGAGTGTAGCCACTGCAGCGGAAAAAGACATGCAACTCCCCTTAGTATATCAAGCGTATATCAAGCGGAAGAATTACCACCCCACAGACAATACGATTGTCAAATCGACCTTGTTCCGGGGGCAGTGGTGCCTAGTGGGAAAATATATGCTTTAACTGAGCCTGAAAATCTCCACCTCAGAGCGTACCTGGATAAATACCTGGAGTTGGGCTTCATCCGTCCCTCAAAGTCTCCTGCGGCTTCCCCGTTTTTCTTCATACCCAAGGCCAACGGCGAGTTACGCGCTTGCATTGACTTTAGGGCGTTGAATGCCATCACCGTGAAGAATCAATACCCCTTACCACTGATCCCGGTGTTACTCGAACAAGTAAAGAAGGCTAAGGTGTACACCAAGTTGGACCTCAAGGGCGCATATCATTTGGTACGCATGAGGTGTGGCGACGAATGGAAAACCGCGTTCAAGACCCGTTACGGATTATTCGAATACCTGGTGATGCCGTTCGGGTTGTGCAACGCCCCTGCGGCGTTTCAATTTTTCCTGAATGATGTGTTACGCGAGATCCTAGACCATTACGTGGTGGTATACATCGATGATATTGTCATCTACTCCGAGAATGAGAACACACACATTGGACATGTGAAATCCGTATTACAGCTCCTACAAAAGCATCACCTCTTTTGCAAGTTGAGCAAGTGCGAATTCCACGTTAGCACTGTGGAATTTCTCGGCGTCATGCTCACTCCATATGGACAAGAAATGGCAGAAAGAAAGATCATAGCGGTTAAGGATTGGCCTACACCCCAGAATGTCCGCGATGTGCAATGTTTTATTGGATTCGCGAACTTCTACCGTCGCTTCATAAACCAGTTCTCCAAGTTGGTTGCACCCATAACGCAATTGTTAAGAAAAACGCAAAGGTTCGAGTGGACCAAGGAGGCCCAAGACGCTTTCCTGGCTTTAAAGACAGCTTTTATCTCAGCCCCGATCTTGACTCATCCAGACCCAGAGAAACCTTACATCGTCGAGGCAGATGCCTCGGACGTGGCATTGGGGGCAGTGTTGTCACAAAGACATTCTTCTACGGGGCAGCTGCATCCGGTAGCATACATGTCGAGAAAGCTGAACGACGCCGAAAGGAATTACAACATCGCGGAAAAAGAACTTCTGGCGATAAAAAACGCCTTCATGGAATGGAGACACTTTTTAAAGGGTGCCCAGCACGTGGTGACGGTTTATACCGATCACCAAAATCTACAGTTCATGACCGCAGCTCGACATCTTACCCCTCGTCAGCTCAGATGGATGTTGTTCTTCTCCGAATATCACTTTATTATCACGTACAGGCCAGGATCTGAGAACAGAAAAGCAGACGCGCTTACCAGACAATCATCTTCTAAGGACATGGAAACCATAGAACCGGTGGGTTCCATCTTGACCCCAAGAAAGTTCTCTGTGTTATACAGCCGGATGTTTTCCTCAAAGAGGTGCTAAAGGGAGTGAACACCTTCTCATGGAGGACCTGGCTGAAAAGCCATACCGAATGGCACATCAGGAATGGATTTCCCATGTACAAAGACCGCCTGTTGGTCCCTACGGAGAAACTCAGAAAACAAGTACACTGTTGGTGTCACGAATCACCTAGTGCAGGACATCACGGGGTAGAAAAAACAGTGGAACTGGTCCTCAGACAGTTCTGGTGGCCATCTCTCAGAGTGGACATTAAAAACTGGATAAAGGCTTGTGAAATCTGTGCTAAGATGAAATCCGATCACTTACGTCCACAGGGCTTGCTGCAACCCTTACCTACTCCCCGCAGTCCATGGGAAAATATATCCTTGGATTTTATCGTGGGGTTGCCGGTGGATAAAGGGTGTACGGTTATCCTTGTAGTTGTTGATTATCTAACAAAAATGGGACACTTTGTGGCCTGCAGAACGATCCCATCAGCAGGGCAGTTAGCTCATTTACTGATGCGACATGTGGTACGCCTGCATGGTTTACCGAGGACCATAGTGTCGGATAGGGGTTCTCAGTTCACGGCCCAGTTCTGGAGAGCATGGTGTTCATCGTTACACATCACAACGGCCCTGTCGACCAGTTACCACCCCCAAACAGATGGGCAAACCGAGCGTCTCAATCAAACGCTCAAACAGTACTTGCGCTGTTACGTGGATAACAGCACCGAGAAATGGGTGGATTATCTGTGGCTCGCGGAGATAGCATATAACAATGCCACTCATAGCTCCACTCGCTACTCCCCGTTTTATTGCATCTATGGACGCCATCCTAGGTTTCTTCCCTTCATACAACCAACGGAACATACCAACCTACCCGAAGTGTCTAAAAGGGTGGCTCATATCTGAGATACGCTAGTAAGTACACAGGAACACCTGAAAACAACGAAGGGCAGATACAAGGCGGCAGCTGACCGACACAGGAGACCGGGACCGTTGTACAAAAAAGGGGACACCGTTTGGTTGTCCACCAAGAACATACGTTTCAGAAAACACAGCGTGTTTAGTCCGAGGTACATTGGACCCTACAAAATCAGTAAATGTATCAGTCCTGTGACTATGAAACTGGAACTGCCATTGCATCTGCGTATCCACCCCGTATTCCATGTGTCTTTGTTAAAGCCTTCATATGTACCCACAAAACAACGGCCTCAGCCTATCCTGATTAACGATGTCACAGAGTACGAGGTGAGGGGCATATTGGATTCCAAACTACGAGGCCGTACGCTATGGTATTTGGTGGCCTGGAAGGGCTATGGCCCTGAATAGAACTCGTGGGAACCAGCTTCTGGAGTCCATGCCCAGAGACTGGTAACGTCTTTCCACAAAAAGCATCCCCAGAAACCCGGCCCCTTTGCGCGCTCTCGTTAGGGAGGGGATGTACTCATGACATCGAGTGCGCTACAGCTGCCTAATTGACGCTGAAGGATCCGTGAATTTGTATGGCTTCACGCCGCTTCCTTGAGGCCGGGCGAATTCCGGACTACAAGTCCCATGAGGCGCGCTGGGTATGTGGGTGGAAACGCCCATAAAAGCGGACATGACGCTATGCAGAGCGTCGGAAATTCTTCGTACCCGGAGGTGTTGCTGGCGTCCTGATCATCGCGGGAGGTCTGGTAAGGGTGCTGCGCACCGACTCTCCCGTATCCCTTGTTTGTTCGTTTACCATCCTCCGTTGGGGAGCGCCGTTGCGCTCGTGCGGAGGAAGGTGTCAGTTGCCTCTGCAACAAAGACTCAGCGGGTTTAGTCCTCCGTTGGGGAGCGCCACTGCGCTCGTGCGAAGGAGGGTGCCTGACTGCCCCATGTATTTACTCTCTCTTATCCCAGGCATCACAATCAGCAGTGACACTGCTTCCCTCGATTGGAGATGCCGGGTGGTTTAAACAGTCATTCTTTGAACTTTTGCATTCTCTTGAAACAGCGGTGACGGAGTTTGAGGCACGCTGTAAAACTTTGCTTCCTGGTATTTCCTCCTACCCCTACACCCTTGTTTGTTCTTCATCGTATTTTATGGAAACCAAGGTGACATTAACCGTGCTCCATAACAAGACTTTAAATGCCAGTGTTATAACGTGATATGATTTATTGCCCAAGGAGATTCATGTTGTTGTTGTCTTTTCTGGCTCTATTTTTAACAGGGGTAGCTCTGAGTGGTATAGGACTATGCTCAATCCCTGTGAGGCTTAGTGGAGTCTAGAAGGGGTAGGTTACTGTTAGTAACTTTAGTATGTGTTCTTCATTACTGCAGTCTCGCAACATTGGGTGTGTGCATATGTAATTTATGTTCTTGACTGTCTTTTCTCCATGTTCCCACCCTACAGCCACAACAAAGAAACAGGTGTTCTTACACCAACGACATAAGCATTGGAGACATATCTCCACCTATGGGTGTCATTCTTTTGTTTTACAGGTACTAGGGATAGTGTTTGGCATTTGATTATTTCTTTGTCTAGTGTATGCTCAGTAAGGGTGAAGACACGTTCCTTATATTGTTGTTCTCATTTACAGGTCTCCCTCCCTGCTGTCCCCATCCTTTCCTTCCCTCACTTGATCCTCCCACTGACCTGTGCCATTACGGCTATTAAGGCTTGGGAATATCAAGAGGTGGATCCAACGGAGCAACAAACCAATCCTGAGGAAGGACCAGTGGTGACAGTCGATCACACGGAAGGGTGCCAAACCCCACAAGTTGAGCTCCCTGTTAAAGGGGGCTCTACCAACACCCTTGTGACCACAGTCTCCCACACCATCACTATCTGTTGTACTACCAAGAAGGGATCTGGATTTTCAGAGCGACCCCTTCTCATCAATAAATGTACCAGGTATCCCCACTCAGCATTCCCACATGCAGTGACTTTTCCCAGTTGTCGGAGTCAGTCAACCACAGCGGCTGCGTAATAATAAACACGTAGGTCTGGGAGGGCAAGTCCCCCATCTTCCATGTAGCGTTTAAAAACTGATATGTTTATAAGAACAATGGTTCACAAGGAATTAAGGGCCATATGCATGAACACATTTTCCCATAGACACAGAATGGGCAAAACCCTTTGATGCATTTGGCCCTTATAAATCTTATTTTGAAGTTTTACCATCTGGGTAGCTCAAAATACATATGCAAATTTATGTTTAGGCAAATTGTATACACAGGGTAACTAACCAGGGCCGGCTGTAGGGCGGTGCGATCGGTTCGACCGCACCGGGTGTTGACCTGGGGTAGGTGCGTCATTTTTAAAAATGTGTATTATTTTAAAAGCACCTGCTGCCTTGTTCCTGGCCTCCAGCAACTTTCAGACATCAATTAAAATGTCACGAGAAGTCCGGTGATTATTCGTCTTTCTGGAGAGAGACCGGAGGTTTGTCTAGTTGAAGTTTTGACTCATCCCAAGGTAGCGCAGAGGGTTAAAATGCCTATTGCTAAGAACGTGTACCATGCAGATCACGAAGAGCATATAATGTAAATAGGTCAGTGGATTACTGCTTCTGTAAGAGAGCTCCTTTTGTTACATGTCGTTTATAAGTCAAAATCCTAATATAGAACATTGAGCTATTAACTGTCACCCTAGAGCTGCTGCAAACTGCAAGGTATATGTTAGAGCAGTTATGTTTTTTTGCCCAGTCATTCATGATCCTAATCTTGTGAAAAGGGTTCATTTGGGTGAAAACAATTCTTATTATGAAAGAGAACCTCTAACAATGATGTTACGTTTTAAATTCTGAATTTGTGACTTTCCTGAATAAGAACTTTAACTATATTGCCTACCAGTATTGATGACGTCACTGCTGCACTACACCTTGTAGTACTGTCTGACGTAACATTTCCCATACACTGATTTACACACATATGATTGTCTCTGTGCAATGTGTGTGTGGTGTAAAGTGTTCTGACACCTTACACAGGTATGAGTGGTGCTATAAACCTAAATGAATCTGAGAGACAGTGGTTATGGAGACTTGAGAGGCACTGTTAACCCGTTGCGTGCGTCCGTCGGCCAACAGCCGTCGCGAGCACTACCTCTGTAGTGCTGCGAATGTCCGTTGGCCGACGCGGCCCCGCCCACTCCACTAAACCGCCGCACCGCGGTGGAATTGCCGCCGCGGTTAAGCGGTTAAAGGGTGCTAGTAAGGGAATCCGTGGCAGTGGTGATTATTGGGGGGGCGCCAACAGACATTGTTGCACAGGGCGCCACCAGCGCTAAAGCCAGCCCTGTAACTAACACGTGTTTGTAAGGCAAAAAATGAAATTTATTGCACAAAATATCCTTAAATTATATATATTGGAATCAACATGAAATAGTGCTCATGCTTATCAGTGAAGGGAAGGTGCTGTGAGGTGTGATAAAAGGAGTGGAAAATAGTGCATCACTAATAAAAAGACATATGACTCCTGTCAAGATTAATTTAAACAATAGAATGAGTCTATATAAGTCTTGTTGTTGATGATGTTTTGACCTTCGTTATTCTTAGATCATCAGGACTAAGCAAGAGTGCTCTGAATCTAAAGCAATGATTAGAAAAAGGATATAAAAACATAGAACAGAAACTGTGTAATAGCAACTTATATGGATACCAAGAAGGTTACTTACCTATGGATCAGGAATGATAACAACAGTAATCATTGAAGATACAGGTATGGCGTGGCAGAGTTGCCTGTCAAGGAAAGGCCCGGCCGGAGAAGGACAGCGAAACAGGATGCAGATCCGGCACCTCAAGGCCAGCAGGCCTGAGGTGGAAGCATCAAGGTTAATTAGATGCAAGGATGTCTGTAAGGAATATGGAAAACCAAGTAATGGGTTTAAGCTTTCAATTGGATGCTGGGTATAATCCTGGTGTGGTAGACACCATCTAAGTAACCAATTAGGAGCAATATTAGTGTGAGGATGGACACAAAAGGGGTGAACTTACTTAAGCGATAGTTACGATCGCATGGGTTTCATCTAATAGGTTGATGCTGGTAACAAATACTGCTGTGGAAACACGAATAGTGTCTTACTTTAATGTATTAACTATTAATAAGTATAAGCACACTGGCAGAAGGTGTTGTCCGAGGGAAACCAATTGAACTTACTTAGGCCATGTACATCTCGTGGGCTGATCAGCAAGCAAGTTTGAAAAAAGCAGTGCCCAAGTTTCAATTCCGCTGTAAAAATAAAATGACTGAGTCACATGCTAATATGAGTAGTGTGGGCAGTTCCAAGATAGTTAGAGTCTGGGGAGCTGTGGGCTACTGTATGGGCCCTTATGCAGAATTCTCACTTTAGTAGAATGGGGTATTGAAGAATAAAGCATCCTGGAAGAACAGATAATGCCACTCTACTGCGCCTCCCCCCCACACCAGCTTAATGAGTGGGCTATCCAGTTCACAAAAGAATTGTGGCCTAAGTGGAAGCAACGAGTTTTGGACTAAATAAAGACATCGAGGAAGGAAGACTATCTTTGCCCTGCCCAGCACCGATAAAGGGAGTCTAGTCCAGAAAGCTATTAAGGGTTCCAGCCTCTCCAGGAGGTTGTCTACATTCAGGCGATTAAATGTAACTTCAGTGTGAGTGATCTTAACCCCGAGGTATTGAAACCCATCAGGCTCCCATCGGAGGCCTAGATCCGGCAACTGGGACGATGGGGTCCCGATCAAGCTCCCGAGAGGAAACAACAGCGACTTATGGACATTGACCCAGAAGCTGGACACCTGTCCATTGATGGTCTTGTGGAGCACATGAGTGAACACAGTACTGCGCACCGGCATAAAGCTGAATTGATCTTCATGTACTAACTTTTGAATGACTCCTCCCAATCTAATTGCAAGCAACCTGCACAGAAGGAATAAAGCATTTTGACAGCAACATTAAAGTACTGTAAAAAGGGGCAGAGTCTGGCAGCTGACGGTGATGGCCGCCTGACGTGTGAGCTCTGCTGAACTGGGAGACACAGCCCTGGCATCAGGGGGTGTTCAGTGGCTCCAATGACAGTGGGGTCTCTGGAGGCATCAGCGGCCAGGATGGATGGCTCCGCTGAAGCTGCTCTCAGCGGTGGCAGCCGATAGAAGTAATCTGGAGTTCTCAGCTGGCCTGTGCAGCCCAGTACATAGTGACAGTCCTATGGGACTTGAGCCGTGCACCGGGCCAGCAGGAAGAGCAGCACGCCCCACCCGGCCAGCTACATGGGGTTAGGGTGCTCTGGCCATGTCACACTCCCCCTCCTCCTAGGCACCAGTGAAATGGATGGTTGGCCCCACAGCAACTTACCTCTGTGACGACAGCTGATAGCAGGCGGCCAGAGCTCAAGGCTGGCCAGCATGGGCCTGTGCACCGCAGCGGCCCCTGGGGTTCAGAGTAATGAGCTGGGCCAGTGGAGGTGATGGCACACCCTACACGGCTGGCTGCATGGGATTGGGAGTACCTTGGGCATCTTGCACCTACCTCCCCCACCTCATATATTCCATTTCCCGGCAAGGAGAGAAGCCAGAGTATGGAAATGCCACCCGCCCGGGATACTATATGAGCAGCCTACTTGCAGCCTGCTTTTCTGATGGCTTTGTCAGCCTCCTGGGACTCAGCAGTGCTTCTCGGCCCAGCGGTAAAGGGGCCCTTTTGTCACCCCACTACCTATTTAGGGGTCCTTCTACCCTGTGGGCTTCTGGTGTGAAGGCCACCTTCGTAACGACTGCGCAGGGCAGCATGGTGGTGGTATGGAGCGGGTGCTGGGAGTGGCCGCCTATTTGAGAGGGGCAACGGAGCATCGTACTACTTGCCTGACCCAGCAGTGACCAATGGGCCATGGACTGATGGAAGCCTGACCCTATGGAGGACACTCAACCCTTGCCTCTTGCTTGCCTTATCGCTTTCCTGCCTACTCTGCCATCCCATGTGCCCCCACTTCCACCATCATTGCTGCTCACTGGGGGCAGACAGGTCCACAGGAAGGCCCCTCCACCCTCTCTCCGGACCATATGTGTGGTGCCTGTGGTCCCGGTGTGTGCAGCAGCCTCTACTGCCCTCCCTCCCAAGCCTCAGTTCATCTCCTAAGTTCACCATCAGTTTTCCGCCTTCTACCTACCTGTCCGGAGGGGTGCTACACTGACCAGTCAATTGCCATGGTTATATGCCTGCTCTCTATCCTTGGTCCGCATCGCTGCCCACCATGGCCTTCAGGAAGCCTACCAGGCAGCTACTTTTCATGGAAGTTGTCCCCCAACAATGCCCACCTCATCTGTGGGCTCCCTGGAACACACAATGAACCTTATCACAGTGGTGGGGCACAGATTGGAAGTCATAGAAGCGAAGATGGTGGACCTTGTGGTGGAGACATCTCCGGAAACATCACCGGCTTCCGTGACAAGGTGGAGGAGCTAGACCTACGCCTGTCTACACTGGAAGCAACGATCTATCACATCCCGGACAGGGATCATGTACTCCGGGTTTTGTGTGACAAGATTACCGACCTCGAAGATCGGAGCCAAAGGGACAATGTCTGCTTCTTTGGACTTCCAGAAAAGGGGGAGGGGGCAGACGTCCATGACTTCCTTCCAGACCTGGTCCCCACCCTCCTGGGGCTTACCTTCTCACCCCGCTGGAGATGCAGAGTGCCCACAGAAACTGGATGCACTGGCCCCTGGCATCAACAGGGTGAGGCCCATCATAGCTTGCTTCCTCTGCCATGAACATGCCTGGCAGATTCTCACAGCAGCGTGATTGCATGGGCCCTCTGGCAATGAAGGCCACAAAATCCAAATTTTAGCTGGGAGATGAATGAGAAGTGGAGGGCTTTCCTGCGTAAGTGGGACATAAAGTTTGGCCTCTTTGATCCAGTGCGGATGTGGATCACTATGGACGGCAAATGCAAGGACTTCTATGATCCAGAGGAACTGCAATCTTTTGAGGACTCACAGCCTCACAGAGCCAGATATCAGGACAGGTTGCACCGACTGCAGAGCGGCAGTGAGAAGGTGATTACAGCGGTGGCGGAGCTGACACAGGACAGGGATCGTGACAAGTCCCACCCACCACTGAAGGCTGGCCCACCCAATGATCGACTTACTCAGAGTCTGCTGATGCTGTATCCTTGAGTTTTGATGTCTTTGAGACTGACAGCTGAGTATGGCATGTCTGGTTACTGTTTACTGTTCATTGCATGTTCATGGAATGTGTCTAATTAATTCATTACTATTTAAATTTTCTTCTCTCTGCCTCCCCCCCTGCTATCTACCTGGCCGGTTGGTCTGCATGCAGCCCCTTTGGAGTGGGTGCGACTGGCTGGTTTTGGAGCCATGATGATTCCCCTCCCACCCCTCTCTCCCCCTCAGGCCATGGACCTGACACTTATCATTGGGCCCCTCCTCCCCTTCCCACTCCTCCTCACAGTCCTTCTGGAGTCAACATTCTCTTTCCAGTGCACCACACCTTTTGTCTTGCCTCTCTGTGTGCCCACCTGCCCATGAGGCACTGGTACCCAGCAAGAGCTACCCTCTTCTCTCTGGCCATCTTGACCATGCAATGGCCATTCCTACTCCCCATCCCCTTTTCCCACATCACGTGACACACTCCAGCAGCATGTTCTCGCTCCTGCCCCCGCTTCGATCGCCATCATTCATCCATTCTGTCATTCATTCCCTCATTCCCACTGCAAGTTTTAGAATCAATCTCAGACTCCCAGCTGGTTGCTCCCTTCTCCTTTCATTGGACCTACTCAGGCTTGGTAGATCAATAGGAATTGACCCACAAATTACAGTTCTAGTGTGTTTGCCCTAAACCATAACAATTGTTGTCAGCTTTGCTTGTTGTTCTTCTTCTCCCTCTTTTACTTCCCCCACCCATCTTGGTTCCACACCTGCCCCACCCTCCTTGTTTGTATCCCCCTCCCTTCTCCTCCCCCCTTTTGACCCTCCTAGCTCTAGCCCCCTTCAGCTTCCTCCCACCCCAATCGCACTGTATCGTCCGCTAACTTTGCCCTGCATTTCTCCCCTGCCCTGCTTTGGCATAGGCCTGCACGTAGTGCATAGCACATGGAGCCACCCGCCTCCTCCCGCTTCTGCCACCCTTTTAACACAGAACTCTGTGATGTCCCTGCCGGGTGCAATGATTTTCATCTCTTGGAATGTGAACGGCCTTACACACTATATCAAACACAAGAAGGTGCTTGCATACCTTAATTCTAAACATGTCAATGTAGCCTTGCTTCAGGAGACACACCTTATGAGTGTGGAGGCTGAGAAGCTTCGGCGGGATTGTGTGGGTAAGGTGATCCATAGTAGCTGCCCACTGTTGTGGGATGCTGGACTGGCAGTGTCTCTGAAGTGCGGCGTGGCTATACTGCTCTACAAGGCTCTTTCGCATATGGTGCTCAAGTTGTGGATAGACCTGGAGGCTCGGTGCGTGTTTGTTAAACTGCGGGTTTGTGGCAGAGTATCCTGTGTGGGTGCCATTTATGCCACAACGGGTCTGAAATGCCGGTTTCTTTTCCGGCTGAACTGCTTGTTGACAGAGATTGATACCACCCATCTACTCTTAGGGGGCTACTGAAACCTGGCTTTTGATGCAATCTAGGACCTCACCAGCATGGTTGATGCATGTAATAATATGGATTGAGCCTTTCAGGACAACCTTCAGGTGGACCATGGCTTCCTGGACGTGTGGTGCCTTTTTCATCCCACATGCAAGGAGTACACCTATCTTTCCCCGATGCACGGCACCCAATCGAGGCTGGACATCTCCCTACTTGTCCAGCCCATGCTCCCCATAGTGCGGGAGGCCACCATTCTGGAGGGTGCACTCTCAGACCATTCCCCTATCCACTTTTCTGTGGACCTGTGTCTTGCAAAGCTGATTCGCAAGCTCTGGTGCCTCAATCTTTCCCTTTTTAATCAGCCCGTGGGTAAGAAAAGGCTCAAATCCCATAACCACACCTATATCTAGCATAACAAATGGTCGGTGGACTCGGCTCAAACCCTGTGAGCGCCGGCAAAGGTCACTATCAAGGGCCAGTTGATGAGAGACACAGCTGTGCTTAATAAGCAATGGGTGGTCTGGCAATGAACACTGGAGGGGGGTGTCTAGGAAACATAGTTTTGTTTTTAGTGAGTCTATCCATCTGTATCTGGACGGCTGGGTTCGGGGACTCCCGTGGGCACGCAACTTAAAAAAAGCAAAGCAATCTGTCTGGTTGAGAGGGCAACTTGCTCTGACTCCCACAGGAATTAGTACTGGTGCAACCTGAACAAAAATGTCATTATTACAGGACTCAGTGGCTCAGAACAGAAAGGTATTAATGATATTGGTTATCTTTAAAGCTTACAGAATTTAAGCAGAGACTAGACTTCATTTTAACCAGAGAGTGATTACTGACCACACTTGAGATGCTTATAAAAACCATAGCCAGATCGATAAATATCAGCGGCGGTCCTTGCAGGTAAGTGTGATGGGGCGGGAGGGGGGAAGTTGACAGATGACTGAATAGGGAAAAATAAATTAATAAATAAATCCTATTCCATCATCTGTCGACATCCCACCTAGCCTAACCCCGCCCCACAGCACTTACCTAGACGGACCGCTGCCGATAGATATATATGTGAATCTTTTGAAATGCCTATTATTTGTATGATCAGTTTTCACAAACTTTCAATTTCATACTGAACTACAAAGAGATAGTTTCGAAGAGCTAGAGATCAGCCATATTTATTCACACTTGTAATTGCGTTTAATTCACTGAAAGATAGAACATTTAAGATATTTCTTTGTTTTGTAGGAACTATAAATATTCTGTACACCTTACTTGACTAGCTGAGTGACAAGGCAGGTGGGTTGTATGACAGAAGCACACAAGGCTAAACCATGCATGTCTCAACAACACGATATCAACAACGAATGTATCTTAACCAATCATTCCTTTCCCATGCATGCCTTTAACACGCAATTTCGTTGTAAGGCATAATTGGTAAAGGAATGCGTGGTTAAGACACATTCACCCTAAAATTGTCCCCAGCCCTGAAAACTGAAACTGTCTATCCCCCCCACCATGAGCACTAAAACTCACCCCCACATCTTAAAAAGGACCCTGACATGAGCCCTAAAACTGCCCCAGCCCTGAAAACTGTCCTTCCACCTCCCCGCCCTGAGCTATAAATCTTGGCCCCCACATCCTAAAAACTACCCTGACCCCAGGCCCCTGCCCTGAGCCCTAAATCTCATTCCCCAGCTCTATAAACTACCCCGACCCCAGCCCCCCTTTCCTGAGCCCTAACAACTGACCCCAGGCCTGAAACCTACCCCATCCTCCCCCACCCTAAGCCCTATAACCCAGCCCCCAGCCCTAAAAATGATCCCGCCTGAGCCCTAAAACCAGCCCCCAGCCTTAAAACCTATCCCCCACCCCCCAAAACCTAGCCCCAGCCCAACTTACCAGACTGTGTCCCAGAGCTACCTCTCTCAATCCTTCCTGTTCCTCTCCCTGCCCAGCCACACATCGAGGCACACACTGCCTTAACCACATATATGTGTGGTAAAAACAAGCATTGTTCCACTTGCGGGGAAACGGAACGTGTGCCTCAGCCCGCGTTGTAAAGGCTGTTTCCTGCCTGTGGTAGAGTCTTATGTTTCTGTTTTCTCTCTTGTTGTATTCCCCTTTCCCTGTTCTACCACTGGTCATCATGTTTTTATTAATGTGAACAGTTGTGGGAGTGTTGAGAAGATCAACTAAGTATCAGTCTCATTGGACCCAGTACTAAGTTGGTGTCACTCTGACAGACCGGCAAGTGACTCTTTTAGTGGTAAGGAACTACTTTAGCTGACATTTTACTTTTAATAAACATTAACCTTAAATGTGAGGGAAAGCTTATAATCTTATAACTCTTAAATATAAGAATGCATACTTAAACTTAAGCTTATTTGTCAGTAGCACCAATATATTGAAATAAACTACTGTTAGGCCGAGAACAACATCAGAATGACTACATTTTGGTTGTTTCCTAATAATACATTGGGTTAATACCCTTGCTGCAATGTATCTCTTTAGGTACATATGAGAACGTACTTTAGTAAAGTAACTCATGTTTTAAAATGCAATGCAAATTGGGAAAGTGAGTGCCGGGGTCCACCGCCTTGTACATTATAACTTCTGGTTGTTCTTCAACAACATCCTCCTCATACATTCATCCTATGCAGATTTGCTATAAGGCAGAATGCAGTATTCTAGTATAGATATGTATGGGAAGGTTGTATATAACATACTATCTGTAACTGACTGACTGCATCAGAGGATACCAGATCTAGGATTGAGAACCAAAGAGGAAAACCTCTGGGACACATATGTTTTAGTGGCAGAGAGACTGTTGAAACAGGAGGGTCTTCAATTTCTTCCTGAAAGTGTAGTGGCTACCACTCTGCCATTTTTCTCTCTCCAAATATAGATTTATTTGTGGTAGGTATGGTCAGTAAATTTTCTGGTTCTGTATGTGAAAGAGGATTACTGTCTTGAAAATTGTAGCTATAACTTCAAGAGATTTTCAAAAGGTCAAGTAGAAACCATTTACAAGTATGTAAATTGTTGAACTTTGGTAGATTCTAAAGATTTTTGGGCAATAAACATTTCTCACACCTTTCTGTGGTTGCCAGATTCTGTTCTGGTTGGGGAGATTTGCCAGTGATAGAACCTCTTATAAGTTTTTTGGGCGAGGCGATGATGATGATCTGAAATTTGATGATGTGAAGGCCAGATCAGAATACCAATTTCATCCTTTGATTATATACTGAGAAGTCTGTGGACCTTATTCAATTTAGAATTAGTATTTTATCATGGGATAGCTCCTTTGATATGTTGGGTTAATCCAAAAAACAATCAAGTCCCTTGTCTTAGAATTGCTTATACAATGCAGGACATTCCACCAAATGCTGAAATCACAAAAGTTCAGGGTGTTGTATGAGTTGCTCGCAATGATCCAATCAAGGAAAAATTATAGGTCCTGTTTGAAGCTGGATTGTACCAAAGAGATGTCAGGGTAGCTAGGAGAATAGAGGAGAATTAATCATCTTTGGAATTAAATTGTGGGGTTTTGCAGTCCTTAAAACCCCTGTCAGGGAGTACAGCTGGCTGCATCATAGATTTTGTTTTTTTCCACTTCCAAATTTGCTGCACAGCAGGCGATCAGCTATGCAACATTGGTAAAACCATTAACAAAGTGTTGGAAACTGGGTTCTTGTTGCAGTACCCCCCACTTTTTGCCTGGTTTTGATGCAGCTTTGACTGAGGTGTACTGGGTCCCTGCTAACCAGGTTCCCAATACCAGTATTCTTTCCTAAAACTGTACCACCATTGGCACAACTTCAGCAGCCCCTGTAAGTCCCTCGTAAATTGTAGCCCTGGTACCTAGGCTATTGGTACTGAAGAGGGTTCTCTGGGGCTGCAGCAGCAATTGTGCCACCCCAGAGACCCCTAATCCAAGACCAGGCAAACTGCCATTGCAGGCTGTGTGCCTTGGTACAGAAATAAACGAAGAGTCGACATGGCACACATCCCTGCATGAGGTATAGTTAAGCCACCCCTACTTCAGGCCTTATAGCTCTACGGCAGGGTGCACTATAGCCTATGTGTGGACATATCTGCATGTACAGATATGACTCTGCAATATTTGAGCCATTCTTGGATATTGTACGTGCACAGGGAAGCCATGGAGAGTACATGAGATGGATACTTGTCATCACGTGTTTCCTAGCTCCATGATGGCTTCACTGTCCCCTAAGATGTTTGGTACCAAACATCTCCTCTTCATAAATCCTCAATGATGCCAGTGTTGGATTTATCAATAAATTCACACAGAAGACACCTTGGAGGGTCCCCTGAAACCCTGCCAAGCACTGGTGTGGTCTCCGACTTGTCTTAGCCAGACTGCTACCACCAGACATGCTTCTGACCTCTTGGGGTGAGAGCCAGTGCTCTCAGAGGCCAGGACCAAAGCCTGCTCTGGGCGGATGTGCTTCACACCTCTCTCAGGCCAGGATGGCCTTCCAGAGCGGGTAGCTTCAAAGGCAGTGCCGCCTTTGAAACGCGACTCAGGCAGCTCCAGCTAGGGGAGGATGCCTACCCCCCTGTCCCGCTCCACATTTGGCAGGCCAGATGGGAAAATTAGATAAATTAGGAGGCGGGCCCCAATTCACCCAGCACCACCCCTAAGGTGGGGCAGGTGATGTGGAGCATGCTTTCATTTCCCTCCATCTTGGTTTGAGTGGGCATTAGTCAATTAGCCAGGAACCCTGGACCTCCGCACCGCCAACGCTACGACCCAGCAGCACTCCATGCACTCACCAGGCCGCAACAACAACTGCATGCTAGCCTCACCAGACGACACCCACGGACCCTTCAGCTGTCACCGCTGCCGACAAACCTACAGCACCACTAGGAACACGGACCCAGCACAACCCGACCGCAAGAACACACCCGTACCGAAGACCTTGCAATGCATCTTCCTCAACGTCCGATCCCTCCACAAACATGCCACCGAAATCTGGGACCTCCTCAACAGCACCACCCCGGACGTAGCGTTCTTCACCGAAACCTGGACCACCCCCACCTCGGGGCCAGACATCGCCATCGCCATTCCCCAAGGATACAAGATCTCCAGGAAGGACCGCCCCACCCGCCCGGGAGGAGGAATCGCCATCGTCCACAAATCCACCCTCCGCCTGAGCACACTCCCCGACGAAACCACAGACCTGATGGAACACCTTCACTTCAAGATACTGACCAGCCCTACCACCACCCTCCGAGGAA
Source organism: Calotriton arnoldi (assembly GCA_963921515.1). Classification (NCBI taxonomy): domain Eukaryota; kingdom Metazoa; phylum Chordata; class Amphibia; order Caudata; family Salamandridae; genus Calotriton; species Calotriton arnoldi. The sequence goes on from CAWUFW010006583.1 coordinate 712,397, forward strand.
CCCTCATCTACCGACCCCCTGGACCAAGCGGACCGTTCACTAACTCCATCACGAACATCATCTCCCCGCATGCCATCGCATCCACCAACTACACCCTGCTGGGAGACCTCAACTTCCACCTCGACACCCAACTGGACCCCAACACCACATCCCTCCTGGACAACCTCCACAACATTGGACTCCGCCAAATCGTGACCGAACCAACCCACTCAGCAGGACACACCCTGGACCCCCTCTTCACAACAGGAAACTCCATCACCTTCAGCCACACCACCGAACTCCCGTGGACTGACCACCGATGCGTCCACTTCACCTTCAGAACACCCACCATCCACAGACACCAGCACCTGCTCCCACAAAGAAACTGGACCAGAATCACCGACGACCAGCTCACCTCCTCACTCAGCAACTCCACCCCAACCATCGCGGGAAACGACGACGCCAACACCACAGCCCGAACCCTGCACAGATGGATCTCCGATAGCGCCAACACCATAGCCCCCCTCAAGAAAAACAACAACACCTACGCCAAGAAAGCCAGATGGTTTACCACCAAACTTCAAGAGTCCAGACGCACTTGCCGCCGCCTCGAAAGGCCTGGAGGAACACCAATCCACAGAAGCACACAACAACTTCAGAGCCGCTACCAACGCCCACCACCAACTCATCAGAAAAACAAGAAAAAAAGCGATTGAAGACAGAATCTCCACACACGCACACAACAGCGAAGAACTCTTCAACATCATCAAGGAGTTCGCCCAACCCACCAGCGAATCAACGGAATTCCTCCCTCACAAGACCTCTGCGACAAACTCAGCACCTTCTTTCACCACAAAATCAAGAGCATCTACGACAACTTCGACGAAGACAACCAACACACTGAACCCCCGCCAACCACCCCCGACACCCTGAAGCCAGCGATTGACAACTGGACAGCCCTCACCACCGAAGACACACTGAAGACAATGAAGTCAATCCACTCCGGGGCCCCCACGGACCCCTGCCCCCACCACATCTTCAACAGAGCCGCCGACACCATTGCACCAATACTCCGCCACACCATCAACCGCTCCCTGGCGACCGCCTCGTTCCCCGACGACTGGAAACACACCGAGGTCAACCCCCTCCTGAAGAAACCCTCGGCGGACCCCACTGACCTCAAAAACTACAGACCCATCTCCCTGCTCCCGTTCCCAGCGAAAGTCATCGAGAAAGCCATCAACAGCCAACTGGCCACATTCATCGAAGAGCACAACATCCTCTACTCCTCCCAATCCGGCTTCAGAAAAAACCACAGTACGGAAACCGCCCTCCTCGCCGCAACATACGACATCCGCACCCTACTGGACAAAGGAGAAACAGTAGCCCTCATCCTCCTCAACCTCTCAGCGGCATTCGACACAGTCTCTCACCGCACCCTAATACGCAGACTCCTCGACGCAGGGATCCAGGACAAGGCCCTCGAATGGATCCACTCCTTCCTCTACGGCAGAACGCAGCGGGTCAGATTACCCCCTTTCCTCTCAGACCCTACACCAACCACCTGCAGAGTCCCTCAGGGGTCCTCTCTCAGCCCTACGCTCTTCAACGTCTACATGGCTCCACTCGCCCCCATCGTCAGAACCTACGGACTCAACATCGTGTCATACGCAGACGACACCCAACTCATCCTCTCCCTATCCAACGAACCCAACACCGCCAGACACAACTTTCGAGAAGGCATGGAAGCCGTCGCCAAATGGATGAAAAACAGCTGCCTACAACTAAACACCAACAAGACAGAAGTACTCATCATGGGCCCAAACCCCGATGCCTGGAACGACACCTGGTGGCCCCCCACCCTCGGAAACCCGCCCACCCCACGGACCACGCACGCAGCCTGGGAATCATCCTGGACTCCGAGCTCAAAATGGACTGCCAGATCAACTCCGTCTCGTCCTCCTGCTTCCACACCCTCCGCCTCCTATGTAAGACCTTCAAATGGATCCCCCTCGAACACAGAAAGACCGTCACTCACGCCCTGGTCACCAGCAGACTCGACTACGGCAACGAACTCTACGCCGGAATAAACAAAAACCTCACCCGCAAGCTACAGAACATCCAGAATGCCGCCGCAAGACTGGTCCTCAACCTGCCAAGACACTGCCACATCTCCCAGCACCTGCGCACACTCCACTGGCTCCCCATCAAGGCCAGAGTCACCTTCAAGATGCTCACCCACGCACACAAGGCCCTCCATGACACCGGACTAGCATACCTGAACAGCCGACTCAATTTACATGCACCCCAAAGGACCCTGCGATCAGCCCAGTTCTCCTACACCGTGGTCCCCCACACCAGAAAGACCAGATCGGGAGGCCGCTCCTTCTCCTTCCTTGCGGCCAGAGCCTGGAACGCCCTTCCGCTCCACCTCCGACAGACAACATCGCTTCCCATCTTCGCAAGAAACCTCAAAACCTGGCTCTTTGACAGACCCCCTCCTTGATGGACTGGAACCTGCACCCCCCTCCCCCAGCGCCTTGAGACCCTTACAGGTGAGTAGTCGCGCTTAACAAACGCCTGATTGATTGATTGATTGATAGTGTCCCTTCCCACAGGAAGTGGTCACTTAGAGGATGTAGACACCCTAAAGGTAGGTAGCCCGTTATTTACTACTTGTCACTCCCTTTAACGTCCCTACATGTAGTATTTAGGTGGCATCCCTGGTCCTTGCAATGTAGATTCAATGGACACAGAGAAGATAAGGACAACAAAGAGCTGCTGACTCGAGGACTGAAACCCTGCTGCAGAAAGTTGGCTCTGAACCCTGCCCACTGCTTTTTCGTGGTGTGCTGTCTTGTCCTGCAACTGTGAGGCCTCCAAGAACCCTGGGGCACATCCAGCCTTCGACAAATCACCCAAGTACTCCCTTGGAGTAGAGGTACTGCTCCCAGGCAGTCCGCAGGCACCAAACCCGCAGAACCTGGTTAACTGACTTGCTGCTTCCTGGAGACTCCAATGCAGCACCCAAACCAAAAATGGTACACCAGCCCCAGAGGTTCAAATCTGTCTCCGATCCAAGTTTGGAGACACCAAGATCTACTAGAGCTTTGCCACAACGCATTCACCAAGACGAAGAGTCCAATCTGGACTCCAACTGCCCAGGAAGCAAGCACCCATCAAGGGACATCGAAACCTCTGAGACCCACTTCGTGAGTGGCCCAGCTTCCCTGAATCACCTCTCCTAGCTGCCTGCCCCTGACAGTGAGGACATTTTGGCGCGCGCCGCCCGGCAGACCTTCCTGCTTTGCAACCAGCCCGCCCCGCCTTGGTACTAACCAAGCAGCGGTGCTCCCATGGTCCTGAGGCCCTTGCCACCTGCTCCCTCAAGTGGGACCCCTCGTATTTACCTTTCAGTCCCCTTGTTCAGTGTGTTTTCAGGTGGCCCCCTTCTTCGTAGCACACCAGCCACCAATGACTTCAGAACCCTGCTCCCAGCTGAATCCGGGATGCTCTCAAGAATCCGCTGGTGTTACATTGGACCTGGCCTTGCTATTTACCTAAATGCTGAACATGAACCTCGAAATCCAACTGTATGATTTTGTATACATTTTTTCTATTTCCTCCCATTGACTTCAATAGTGCATAATTGTGCAAAAAGTGATTTATTTTGCGAACTTGAAAAATTCATATCTTAAAAATTACTTACTGTAGAACAAAGTTCCTGGTCTGAAAATATTTATAAAAATCGGTGTTATTTTTGTAAATTAGACTTGAGTGTGTGTATCATTTATTGCCTCTGTGAGTACAACAAATGCTTAGCACTACCCTCTGATAAGCCTAACTGCTCGCCCACACTACCACAAATAGAGTGTTAGTATTATCTACTATTGCCTCTGTATACCAATCTGGGTCTCACTGGACTCTCTGCACAGTGTACTTCATTTTAGTGGACTATATAGAGCCAGCTTCCTACACAAAGCCTGTAGCTCTCGTAGACAAGATCTAATGGCTTTTTCAATGCTTTTTTAAGCCATGCTGCATGGCAGTCTCACTGCTGGACAACATGTAACAGAAAAGTGAATTTGGTTCACTCTTTCAATGATATCAAATAGAACCCAAATGCAACCACTTCAAGGATGGTTTTGAAAGTCAAGTTGAGTAATGGTTTTTAAGGTCCTATTGACTCAAGTTGGCTCACACATGTTTAAAATTTGGATAACAGATAAGACCTTATCTGATGAAAACGATGGTGCTGCAGCTCTGCACAGAGTTGGGCTGGGACAGAAAATAGGCCCGTGCACCAAAAGGAAAGTGGCCCCAATTAATGAATTAGATAGCTAAAAAAGATGCACATGTTTGCAAAGTGGGACAGTTTTGAACTTGTAAAGACATGGGGGCTTATTTACAAGCCCCTTGCGCCGCCGGTACAGTACTTTTTCTCATATTAAAAGTGACGCACCCACCCGCAGTGCAAGGGGCTTGTAACTAAGCCCTATGCTGTATAAGTGTTTTGCAAGGTATGGAAAACAGCATCATGGATTTGAGTTTGTTGCGGGCAATGTTTGTTTTGATATCAACACTAAAAACCGGAGCAGTAAACCATAAAAGAGGCTCATAAACAGCCAGAAAAACAGACTACACACTGACCTGTCAGACCAGCCCATCTGACACTGGCTGATTGCCCTATAGGCCTGTCCGACCCTGGCTTTGTATGTAGTGATTTCTGGTGATTCTGATCATTACGTAGGTGTTTTGTTTTATTGCCTGCATAGCTTTTATGCCTAATTGGTATTTATTCATGTTTCTTTAGTGGTCATCCATTTTCTGTCATCTTCCAATTGCTGATTTGTATAGCATGTAGCTATCGCTGCATCATCCTGGAATAGTGTTGTTGTCATTTGCTATGATGTTGCTTGGGAGGCACATCATATGCTGGCTCCTCCATTTGTGAGCATGTGTTGAGGTGAGCATGTGTCTTAAGACGTTTGAACCCTTGACACTTGACATTCCATGCATAACTCTTCATTCCTAGTCAGGCTTGCCACTCTCCATGCCGATAGGGCTCCATATTTCCAGTCCTGGGCCTTTCTGACACAAATTCTTGATTTCTTGTTAATTTGCCCAATTGGTTTCATTGAAAGCAAATCAAGATTATAGCCCACAGAAAGCAGTAGATTGTCAATTGAAATGCTAGGGTTGTGAGGGCATGGAGTAAAGGACATCCATATTCTTGCTGTCAAGGTCCTGTGGTGTTTAGGCATATGTATGAATAACGACCTTAAGCATCACTTATGAGAGTTGAAAAAGCCTTTGTACATACAGGATTGAACATTGCTGCTGGAGATGTGCTGGGTGGCTGGAGTGAATCATGACCAGATAGGGTTTGAGTTGGACGCCTTCACACGTGAGATTTTTGCATCTACACTGTAGGCTATAAATGAAGGTTGGCTTTCTGTTTTTTCTGATGACCTCAGGTTTGAAGCTATGTTTATTTCGATGCTCTCTAAAGTGCTGCTCCCCAGCATTGTTCAGTTTGAATTGAATGTCAATGATTGGGGCGTAGCAGGATTCCTGCTCCGGGACACTGCTCCACCAAACAAGTAATGTGGGCAGCAGTGATCCAGCAGAACCGTAATGTGCAGGGGCGTAGCTTCAGAGGGGTGTTTGCGGTGTGGCACCTACCAGATAAATGAATTCTTGGCTTGGTAGCTGGGTCTGGGGGACCTGAGGCGGGTCTGCTCTGTCAGTTGAGGATTTTCTCGTTGTGCACCAGGAATAATAGATAAAACAATGACTTTTGATCTAAAACAGGAGAGAGACAGAGATATTCTTTGAGTGAATGAATTAGAAAATGTGAAGCCAGATACCCTTGAATCAATACCAGCTTCCCAGCATATCCACATTGTTTGATCCTAGGCAATCATTTAGGGGCACATTTATTAAAACTTCATGCAATGCAGGGCAATAAGCAAAGTTGCTGCGCTGCATTGCATTAATGGGAAAGAGCTAAAGACCACCACATCTACGAAGAAATGGTGCTCTTCAGCTGTCTCCTTGCACTGGCGCACTTGAGGCTGCCTGTGGGGTGCTGCACCATGGTGCAAGGGTGTCTTCATTACAGACAGGATTATTTTGTGTAGGAAGAGATACCAGAGCTACTAGAATGCAGCACTCCTGGAAAGAGGAAGTAACGAGGAAAAGTAAACATATTTCTCCTCATAATGCCTCTGTTGAGTAGGTGCACCATTTTGCCAAAAACCCAAGTTGACAAGTCTTTGTAAATTTGGGTTGGCGGCAAAATACATAGGTGGATGCATGGGAACGTCCATGCCCCACCCATGTAACTCCTGTCCAAAGCAAAGCAATGCAAGGCAGTGCAATGCCCTGAATTGCATTACTTTGTATTTACTAAACCACTCAAAGCCAAAAAAAGTGGCTTTGCATGGCTTAGCAAATACTAAAAATGATTTTGTGTCGGGTCTGCACCACAAAAGTGATGCAACCCTGATGCACAATTATAGTAAATCTGGTCCTTAATTTCATAGAGTCCCCTTTTTCTTTATTATCACATATAAGAGCACATTTACATACTTGATTTCAGGGTGTACACTGTACAAGCACCTCTTATCATTGATTTAATATACTATAATGTCGCTTCATCTTTAATAAGAATCTAGGCCACTTTTAGGGTTTACATGACTACTGACTTGCCTCCTAGTTCACTAATGGCATTGTCGTTGGGGAGTGAGCCATTAATGTTTAAGTTCACTTTTAAGAAATGTCTGTCTATGCAGTAATGTAACCTGATATACTAAGGTGAAACTTTTCTGTATGTTAAAGAAAGATAATTTTTGAATTTTGAAGAAACTGTTTCATATTTTTACATTATGTTTGTTGCACAATTGCATGCCAAACATTTTCATGGCTTGGCTTGTACTTGGACTCTTAGAGCCAAGCCTGTCCCACGGTTCGGCTCTTGCTTGGCTGACCCTGGTAATATGTTAGAGCACCCACTTCTATTTGCAACTTGAGCTTAGTGCAAATGGCCATCAGTCACGTGACAAAATGGTTTTGAAAAAGTGAGAATTGGAAATGTGGAGCCCTGCCTACATGCACCAATTTGCCAATGCTACCATCAAGGCTCCTTGGAGCAGAGTTGGAAAAAAGGGTGTCTAATGAAAATTGTGTTGTACATGACTGCAATCATGAGTTCCCAGGGAGAACTATCAGGTCCAGGTGCGACGGGCAGGGGACTAGGTTCAGGGGCATGTATGGGATGTGACACCCCCTAAATACATTCTTGGCTTGGAAGTTAGGTCTGAGGGCCCTGAGCTGGATTAGCCATATTTCTGTCTGTTTTTCATGCCATTTTTATTTTGCTAATAGCTTTTAAGAGGTTAATTTTTTGGAGCAGAAACTAACTTAAATGTATATAGTGACTGGTTTGTAGGAGAGTAGGATCTGCTTCACATGGGTACCCCCACTTTTTGCTGATGCTTCACTGTTTTTCGACATTAGTCTGGCTGGGGCCCTGCTAATCAGAACCCCAGCCTAGCTGCTTCCTCTCTAAAATGGTTTCTATGTGCCTTAGGCACATCTCTGATTGGAATCTAGAGTGCCCTTATAAGTCCCTAGTATATGGTATACTATGTACCAAGGGCATAGGTACCTCAGAGGCCTGCCAGGGGCTGCAGCATGTATTATGCCACCCCTGGAAGGCCATCCAAACTGACACCACAGGTCTGCTACTGCAGCCTGGGTAAGGTGGTGCATGCACCCCTTACTGTGATATAGGTTACCTATATCACGAAATACATACACACATATAAACCTATAAGTCACTCCTAAGGCAGGTTTTATCAATCCTAAAGGCAGAGTGCATGGTTCCTATGTGAGAGGGTGCCCCTGCATGAGCAGGGCCCCTCTGCAGCGTTCGGAGACCATCTCTGATGCTGTTTGTAGTGCAGCCTGACCATATACTCTTAAGCGCATTATATCCTCGCGGTAAAATGCTAACTTTGGAATGGCTGCACCTAAACATGTCGTGTTTGGTGTCAAATATCTTGGAATACTACCCCCCGCCAATCCTGGCGGCGGGGGTAGCATTCCACCCTTCTAGAGGGAAAGACATGTTAACTCTGACGAGTCCGGTAACTTCTTTCCAGAGCCCTGGCATCACAAAATGGATGCTGCTGCCACAGACACGAGTCTGGCCTCCTGCTGCTGGACAAAACTCCGGCAGGGGAGGCCTGGACAATAGGTTTCCTGTCCCAGGGAGGTGTGACCACCTCCCCAGACAGGATAATGTGTATTGGGGCTGGGCGGGAGCACTTTCGGGTGCTTTGAAGTCCTGCACTGGGGGCACATTTGGTGTCCCTGTGCATACCCCAGTTCAAACTGGATCAGGGGCTTACAGCCCCTGCTTTGGCACGAACTGGACAAAGGGAAAGGGGTGTAGCCACCCCTCTGCCCTGACCCACCCATAGGTGGGGCCACAGAGTAGTCCAACCCCTATTTTTAGAATAAAGGTAGGAACCCAGTCCTTAGGACTTTAGATTATACCTGGACGAAACTCTGACACTGAATCCTGGACCTTCGACGCTCTACGACAAGATTAGAGGACTGAAGAATCTCCCTTGGGGTCAAGGAGTGACTCCCCTGCTTGGCAGGCACCAAAGAAGCATCTGTCCGGTTCGCATTACTGAAGCTCCCGTCGGACGCCGAAGTCATCGCATCACCAGAGGTAGATTCTCAGACTTCCCCAAGGCTACCCTGAGTCCCCAGCAAAGCTGAGGCCCGTGGCTATTGTGGGTGACTTGAGACCGTGACCCCTGGACACCAAGCACATTTGCAAGTGCACCATCTTCTGGGTCTCCCAAGAAGTCGTGCTTTGGGCTCCGAGTAGCCCTAGCCTCCAGCACCACCTGCACCGAAGATCACTGGCTCCCACTCCACGAGTGTCCTGCAAGCCAGCTCCACGTGCGGCATCATGAGGCTCCTTCGCGGTCGCTAGCCCGTTGGCTAGTAGCCCTTAACAAAGGCCAATCTTTTCCTTACTTGGCATCCTGGTTGCTCCAGGCCTGCCCTCACTTACCCTCGCAGGGTGAGTTCTAAAGACCTTGCTGGTCTGCACCATCGACGATCTTCATTTTACTCGAGACTTGCCGTTGCCAAGGCTAGTTGGGTCCAATCTGGTCGCTGACACCTCAGCATTCGACAGACATCGAGCACCAGCCCTAATCCTGCTCCTGGTCGCCGACAACGCCTCCCGGACCTCGTGGCTGAAGAGTCAAGACGACCGTCAACGCACCTGCAGCACTTGACATCGGTGGGCAAACGTCCATCGCCTTCCTGGTCACTGGCTAGTGACCCAGACTCTGTCCCCTCTGCTTTCAGGTTCACCAGAACTCCGATCCATTCTTGGATCCACCCGGACACTTTTCTCTTGGCCGCCAGCAGCACTTTGCAGCAGATCGCCATTCGAATCGACGACGAAACCCCGACCCCGAAGGCACCTATGCACCCGGCTTCCCTGGGTGAGGTAACACGAGTACTCCGGTGCTCCCGTGGGTAGAGACTCTTCAAAGTCCTAGATCTCAAAGGGTTTTGTCCTAGTCCTCTTTTAAGTGTCCCTTTCCTCTATTTTCCCTATCCCGACTTTCTCCATAGAAGTTAACGGCGTATCGCGGTTGTGTATTTACACTGCACGCGTCTCCCGTGGGTCCCCTGTGTCACTACCTTGGGTGGTTCCTTGTGGTCCAAGCACTTCTAGAGGCTCTAGGCCTAGTGTCTAGTTCAGTCGTGGTTCGCATACCACTTTATTGGTATATGGTTTGGTACGCCCCTAGGGCCCAAACGTGTATTTGTGCTATTACTGTGATTTAAGATCTTATAACCTATGTACTTCGAACTCTAGCCTCATAAAGAGACTAGAGGGGTGTGTTTAGTAATAAATACATATATTTTGAATATATACCTGGTGTGGTGCTCTTTCACTTGGTCACTCAAGAGATTATAGACTGGTAAAACAAGCTGCTTTACATTCCTTCAAGACTTAGCCTGAAGGCTGCTCTCCATAGCTACCACTAGGATAGCTTTCAATAAGGTTGTCTTTAACCTACCTACCATAAGAGTCGATTTGGACTGGTGCAAGGTGCCCACTATAATTAGTGGACAGCATATGCCAGGCCAACTTCTCACATTGGTGTGCAGCGTGTGGGATTCCAGCTTGCTATTGTTTTACCAGATAATCTCAATTGAATTGATCAACTGAAAACCACTAAAGGTACCTAAGGTACATATAATTTAAGCTTAGAATAACAGTAAGTTCTACTGAACTTAGAGTTGTGTGTTAAGGGATAGCACAACCCTTTCTACAACTCAAGAGAGTTTAGTAGGCCACACTAGAGTAGGTAGTGCATACACCACACCACACTAGTAATGTCTTTAACCCCTTCCATGCTTATGACGAGCTGGACTCGTCATGGCACCCAGTGCTCGTGTGCTCATGATGAGTCCAGCTCGTCATAAGACCACCCACGGGGGAAGCGCTGGCGCTCCCCGTGGGAATCCGATCGTCTGGGTTTTTTTAGGAGGCAGGGGAAGGACTTCCCCTGCCTCCCCCGCCCCCATCAATGACGTTAGCGCGCGAGGCGCGCTGACATCATTGAGGGTTTCCCTTTCTTCCCGACGCGCTGGAAGCCATTTGCTTCCAGCGCGTCGGGGAAATAAGGTGAGTTTTGGCTCGGGGAGGGGGGGTTTGATTCAAAAGAGACATCGAGGGAAAGGAAAGGGTTTTCCTTTCCCCGATGCCTCTTTGTGCATTCCTGCTGCACGATCATGTGATCGTGCAGCAGGAATGCCCACGAGAGCGGCATTGTGAGCGTGGAGATGTGCCTTCTCTCCATTGCCACCCTGTAAAGTTAGCTGTAATCCTTGATGGAGGTCTCTGCACCCTTGATTTTCTTGAGCGCAATCCTTCTCCTCGTCTGCCGCTGCGATCCTGCAATTCTTCTGGTCCTTTACGCAGCTGTAGTGTAGGAAAGGCATTATACATTTACCCAACGAGGTAGCACTTACTGATTAGCCAGTAGAAAGTACTCCAGTTGAGTAGAGGTATTGCACAAAACGGTGGCATCTTCGTGAGCGTGGAGATGTACCTTCTCTCCATTGCCACCCTGTAAAGTTAGCTGTAATCCTTGATGGAGGTCTCTGCACCCTTGATTTTCTCGAGCGCAATCCTCGTGTAGTTCCTGTGACCAGGAGGTTCCTTCTCCTCGTCTGCCGCTGCGATCCTGCTCTGACCCTTTATAAACAAGAGGCATGTGAACGGGCCTAGAAGCCCCGCTCGTTTGGCCCCGCCACACATACACTAGCGGTATGCAACGTATGCCCGCCCTTTCCCTACTATGATGGACAGCTTACTCAAAGGATCCCGGCGCTTTCGGGCGCAGTGGCAAAGTTACAGACACACAGGTCACTGGAGACAATCCTTGATGGAGGTCTCTGCACCCTTGATTTTCTCGAGCGCAATCCTCGTGTAGTTCCTGTGACCAGGAGGTTCCTTCTCCTCGTCTGCCGCTGCGATCCTGCTCTGACCCTTTATAAACAAGAGGCATGTGAACGGGCCTAGAAGCCCCGCTCGTTTGGCCCCGCCACACATACACTAGCGGTATGCAACGTATGCCCGCCCTTTCCCTACTATGATGGACAGCTTACTCAAAGGATCCCGGCGCTTTCGGCGCGGTGGCAAAGTTACAGACACACAGGTCACTGGAGACAATTCTTCTGGTCCTTTACGCAGCTGTAGTGTAGGAAAGGCATTATACATTTACCCAACGAGGTAGCACTTACTGATTAGCCAGTAGAAAGTACTCCAGTTGAGTAGAGGTATTGCACAAAACGGTGGCATCTTCGTGAGCGTGGAGATGTACCTTCTCTCCATTGCCACCCTGTAAAGTTAGCTGTAATCCTTGATGGAGGTCTCTGCACCCTTGATTTTCTCGAGCGCAATCCTCGTGTAGTTCCTGTGACCAGGAGGTTCCTTCTCCTCGTCTGCCGCTGCGATCCTGCTCTGACCCTTTATAAACAAGAGGCATGTGAACGGGCCTAGAAGCCCCGCTCGTTTGGCCCCGCCACACATACACTAGCGGTATGCAACGTATGCCCGCCCTTTCCCTACTATGATGGACAGCTTACTCAAAGGATCCCGGCGCTTTCGGCGCGGTGGCAAAGTTACAGACACACAGGTCACTGGAGACAATTCTTCTGGTCCTTTACGCAGCTGTAGTGTAGGAAAGGCATTATACATTTACCCAACGAGGTAGCACTTACTGATTAGCCAGTAGAAAGTACTCCAGTTGAGTAGAGGTATTGCACAAAACGGTGGCATCTTCGTGAGCGTGGAGATGTACCTTCTCTCCATTGCCAGCCTGTAAAGTTAGCTGTAATCCTTGATGGAGGTCTCTGCACCCTTGATTTTCTCGAGCGCAATCCTCGTGTAGTTCCTGTGACCAGGAGGTTCCTTCTCCTCGTCTGCCGCTGCGATCCTGCTCTGACCCTTTATAAACAAGAGGCATGTGAACGGGCCTAGAAGCCCCGCTCGTTTGGCCCCGCCACACATACACTAGCGGTATGCAACGTATGCCCGCCCTTTCCCTACTATGATGGACAGCTTACTCAAAGGATCCCGGCGCTTTCGGCGCGGTGGCAAAGTTACAGACACACAGGTCACTGGAGACAATTCTTCTGGTCCTTTACGCAGCTGTAGTGTAGGAAAGGCATTATACATTTACCCAACGAGGTAGCACTTACTGATTAGCCAGTAGAAAGTACTCCAGTTGAGTAGAGGTATTGCACAAAACGGTGGCATCTTCGTGGATAAATATGCAGGGCAGATGTGCCTTCTCTCCATTTACACCCTGAAAAGTTAGCTGTAATCCTTGATGGAGGTCTTTGCATCCTTGAATTTCTCGAGCGCAATGCTCGTGTAGTTCCTGTGACCAGGAGGTTCCTTCTCCTCGTCTGCCGCTGAGATCCTGCTCTGACCCTTTATAAACAAGAGGCATGTGAACGGGCCTAGAAGCCCCGCCACACATACACTAGCGGTATGCAACGTATGCCCGCCCTTTCCCCACTATGATGGACAGCTTACTCAAAGGACCCCGGCACTTTCGGCGCGGTGGCAAAGTTACAGACACACAGGTCACTGGAGACAATTCTTCTGGTCCTTTACGCAGCTGTAGTGTAGGAAAGGCACTATACATTTACCCAACGAGGTAGCACTTACTGATTAGCCAGTAGAAAGCACTCCAGTTGAGTAGAGGTATTGCACAAAACGGTGGCATCTTCGTGAATAAATATGCAGGGCAGATGTGCCTTCTCTCCATTTACACCCTGAAAAGTTAGCTGTAATCCTTGATGGAGGTCTTTGCATCCTTGAATTTCTCGAGCGCAATGCTCGTGTAGTTCCTGTGACCAGGAGGTTCCTTCTCCTCGTCTGCCGCTGAGATCCTGCTCTGACCCTTTATCCCCTTCGGTGCTTATGACGAGCTGGACTCGTCATGGCACACAGTGCTCGTGACGAGTCCATCTCGTCATAAGACCACCCACGGGGGAGCGCTGGCGCTCCCCCGTGAGAATCTGATCGTTAGGTTTTTTTGGGGGAGGCAGGGGAAGGGCTTCCCCTGCCTCCCCCGCCCCATCAATGACGTCAGCGCGCTGACATCATTGAGGGTTTCCCTTTCTTCCCGACGCGCTGGAAGCCATTTGCTTCCAGCGCGTCGGGAAATCAGGTGAGGTTTGGCTCGGGGAGGGGGGTTTGTATCAAAAGAGGCATCGAGGGAAAGGAAATGGTTTTCCTTTCCCCGATGCCTCTTTTGTGCATTCCTGCTGCACGATCATGTGATCGTGCAGCAGGAATGCCCACTAGGCACCAGGGTTTTTTTTAATTTTTGTGTTGGGGAGTGGCCAAAAGGGCAAGGGTTGCTCCCTTTTACGGGTGTGAATATTTTATTTATACTGTTAGGCCCAACTACCCCTTAGCTTGGCTGGTGGATTGTGTGTGGACTGGTGCATTATTTGCATATGTGATTGTAATGTTTTTTTCCTCCTTTTTATTCTAGTGTAAAGCTTTTGATTCCTGTTTGCGGTTTCGGCAGTTGTGGTTCTGCAGTTTTGCGTAATTGCATTTATTTGGTAAGAAAAATATTTTTGTTGTGTGTACTCCAAATGAGTATTATTGTCATGCATGAATGAATTTTTTTGTAAGTGGTGCCATAATGGCAGCATATTTCTTAGTGTTCAGAGCATGAAATTCTTTGCGATGTTTTGCATTGTCTTATGTGTAATTTTTTTTCTTCTTCTTTTTAGTGGGATATTGTTGATCCTTACTGTGTCTGTGCAGAGTAGGTGGTGGTGAGTCTAGCTGCTTCTGTCACGTGAGTGGTATAGTGTTGGAGTATATAGGTCTTTGTGATAAAGCTACATTTTGTTTATTTCTTTTTTTTTTTACAAAGGGTTTGTTGTTGTTGACTTGTTTGACAAGTAACCTTTATTAGTAAGCATTATGGCTAGCCGTAGAATTACTGCTCAGCAGGTGGTTGGTTTGCTTCTTGAATCTTCCTCTGAGCAGGATTATGAGACTGACAGTGCGTCTGAGGGAGAGGAGGGAGGGGAAGATTCAGGCAGTGAGTTTTCTCTCCACATGGAATCATCGGATGATGAAGGTACTCTCAGTGCAGATGAAGTGCCTGATTTAGAGGAGGATACTAATGTGCCGATGGTGCAAGAGGCATCTGGATTGCAGCCTGGGGCTGCTAGGCTTCCTACTGGAAGTGCTGGACTCTGGGTTGATCCAAACATGGTGCAGCCGGTGTTGCCTGCCTTTAGTGGTTATGCAGGGTGTAGAGTGGATTGTGAACATTATTTGCCTATACAGTATTTTCAGTTGTTTATGGATGATGTATTTTTGGGTGAGATTGTTGAGCAGACTAATTTGTATGCTGAACAGTTTTTGAGGGACAACAGTGCCAGACTTAGGCCCCATTCTAGAGCTACCCGGTGGAGTCCCACAAATCTGGAAGAGATGAAGAAGTTTTTGGGTTTGACTTTTTGATGGGTTTGATAAGGAAGCCGTCCATGAGTTCATATTGGTCTACCAGTCCCTTGATGGCAACGGCCATATTTCCTGCAGTTATGACTCGTGATCGGTATTTACTTTTGCTTCGGATGCTGCATTTTGTTGATAATGGTTTGACGTTGCCACGAGATCACCCTGAATGTGACCGTCTTTTTAAGATTCGGCCTGTTCTTGATCACTTTGTAGATCGATTTTCAGAGATCTATACTCCAGGGAAAGAAATATCTATTGATGAGTCTTTGGTGCTGTTCAAGGGCCGTTTGGTTTTTAGGCAGTACATTCCTAGCAAGAGGGCACGCTATGGAATTAAGCTGTATATGTTGTCTGAGAGTAGTACAGGATATGCTTTTAATTTGCGTGTGTACACTGGTAGGGATTCCACTATTGACCCCCCTGGTTGTCCGTCCACTTTAGTAGGAGTTTCAGAGAAAATTGTGTGGGAACTTGCTAGAGGACTGTTTAACAGAGGCCACCATTTGTACATTGATAACTTCTACACTGCTGTGCAATTGTTTAAGGAATTGTTCAAAGTGGACACTTTTGCTTGTGGCACAATCCGCTCTAACCGTAAAGGTTATCCAAAAGAGCTTGTTTGCAAAAAACTTCAGAGGGGACAGTGCAGTGCCTTGCGTAGTGAGGAACTGCTAGCTGTGAAATTTGTGGACAGGAGGGATGTGTACATGCTGACTACCATCCATGATGAGAGTACTTCACCTGTGGCTGTTTGGGGTCAGATTGCTGAAGTGCGCAAACCTGGGTACTTGGGCCTCCCACACAAGTGAGGCACCATTTTTATCGGGAGACCTGGGGGAACGCTGGGTGGTAGGAAATTTGTGTGAGGCCAGTGATGC
This sequence comes from Calotriton arnoldi, assembly GCA_963921515.1. Taxonomy (NCBI): domain Eukaryota; kingdom Metazoa; phylum Chordata; class Amphibia; order Caudata; family Salamandridae; genus Calotriton; species Calotriton arnoldi. Next base: position 728,369 of record CAWUFW010006583.1, read on the forward strand.
CACACTTTCCCACACACAAATGTGTGAAAAAAGTGATTTTTTCAGCTAAAATTGAGGTTTGCAGGGATTCTGGGTAAGGAAACGTTGGGGGATCCACGCAAGCCATACCTCCCTGGAAGCCCCGGGTGTCTACTTTTCAGAAATGTGTGGGTTTGGTAGGTTTCCCTAGATGGCCGCCGAGCACAGGGCCAAAAACCCAGGTGACCCCCTTGCAAAACCAGGTGGTTTTGAGATAGGCAATTTTGAGGTCGCCTCACTACGTTGTGGGCCCTTGCCTGTCGCGGGTACTTGGGCCTCCCACACAAGTGAGGCACCATTTTTATCGGGAGACCTGGGGGAACGCTGGGTGGTAGGAAATTTGTGTGAGGCCAGTGATGCCACACTTTCCCACACACAAATGTGTGAAAAAAGTGATTTTTTCAGCTAAAATTGAGGTTTGCAAGGGATTCTGGGTAAGGAAACGTTGGGGGATCCACGCAAGCCATACCTCCCTGGAAGCCCCGGGTGTCTACTTTTCAGAAATGTGTGGGTTTGGTAGGTTTCCTAGATGGCCGCCGAGCACGGGGCCAAAAACCCAGGTGACCCCCCTTGCAAAACCAGGTGGTTTTGTGATAGGCAATTTTGAGGTCGCCTCAATACGTTGTGGGCCCTTGCCTGTCGCGGGTACTTGGGCCTCCCACACAAGTGAGGCACCATTTTTATCGGGAGACCTGGGGGAACGCTGGGTGGTAGGAAATTTGTGTGAGGCCAGTGATGCCACACTTTCCCACACACAAATGTGTGAAAAAAGTGATTTTTTCCAGCTAAAAGTGAGGTTTGCAGGGGATTCTGGGTAAGGAAACGTTGGGGGATCCACGCAAGCCATACCTCCTGGAAGCCCCCGGGTGTCTACTTTTCAGAAATGTGTGGGTTTGGTAGGTTTCCCTAGGTGCCGGCAGAGCTAGGGTTCACAAACTACAGCTAGGCATTTTGCCAAAAAGGGTCATTTTTCACTGCGAAATTGAGGTGTGACCATGTTGCGTTTTGCGCCGTTTCCTGTCGCAGGCACTAGGCCGACCCACACAAGTGAGGTACCATTTTTCTTGTTAGACTTTGGGGAACGCGGGGTGGGTGGAAATTTGTGGATCCACGCAGATTCCAGAACTTTCCACCACAGAAATGTGGGGAAAATGTGTTTTTTGGACAATTATTTATGTTTGCAAGGGATTCTGGGTAACAGAACCTGGTGGGAGGCAGTCAAGTCACCCCATCCTGGATTCCCCTGGGTGTCTAGTTTTCAAAAATGTATAGGTTTGCTAGGTTTCCCTAGGTGCCGGCAGAGGTAGGGTTCAAAAACTACAGCTAGGCACTTTGCCAAAAAGGGTCATTTTTCACTGCGAAATTGAGGTGTGACCACGTTGCGTTTTGCGCTGTTTCCTGTCGCAGGCACTAGGCCGACCCACACAAGTGAGGTACCATTTTTCTCGTAAGACTTTGGGGAACGCGGGGTGGGTGGAAATTTGTGGATCCACGCAGATTCCAGAACTTTCCACCACAGAAATGTGGGGAAAATGTGTTTTTTGGACAATTTTTTATGTTTGCAAGGGATTCTGGGTAACAGAACCTGGTGGGAGGCAGTCAAGTCACCCCATCCTGGATTCCCCTGGGTGTCTAGTTTTCAAAAATGTATAGGTTTGCTAGGTTTCCCTAGGTGCCGGCAGAGGTAGGGTTCAAAAACTACAGCTAGGCACTTTGCCAAAAAAGGGTCATTTTTCACTGCGAAATTGAGGTGGGACCACGTTGCGTTTTGCGCCGTTTCCTGTCGCAGGCACTAGGCCGACCCACACAAGTGAGGTACCATTTTTCTCGTAAGACTTTGGGGAACGGGGTGGGTGGAAATTTGTGGATCCACGCAGATTCCAGAACTTTCCACCACAGAAATGTGGGGAAAATGTGTTTTTTGGACAATTTGTTATGTTTGCAAGGGATTCTGGGTAACAGAACCTGGTGGGAGGCAGTCAAGTCACCCCATCCTGGATTCCCCTGGGTGTCTAGTTTTCAAAAATGTATAGGTTTGCTAGGTTTCCCTAGGTGCCGGCAGAGGTAGGGTTCAAAAACTACAGCTAGGCACTTTGCAAAAAAAGGTCATTTTTCACTGCGAAATTGAGGTGGGACCGCGTTGCGTTTTGCGCCGTTTCCTGTCGCAGGCACTAGGCCGACCCACACAAGTGAGGTACCATTTTTCTCGTAAGACTTTGGGGAACGCGGGGTGGGTGGAAATTTGTGGATCCACGCAGATTCCAGAACTTTCCACCACAGAAATGTGGGGAAAATGTGTTTTTTGGACAATTTTTTATGTTTGCAAGGGATTCTGGGTAACAGAACCTGGTGGGAGGCAGTCAAGTCACCCCATCCTGGATTCCCCTGGGTGTCTAGTTTTCAAAAATCGTATAGGTTTGCTAGGTTTCCCTAGGTGCCGGCAGAGGTAGGGTTCAAAAACTACAGCTAGGCACTTTGCCAAAAAAGGGTCATTTTTCACTGCGAAATTGAGGTGTGACCACGTTGCGTTTTGCGCCGTTTCCTGTCGCAGGCACTAGGCCGACCCACACAAGTGAGGTACCATTTTTCTCGTAAGACTTTGGGGAACGCGGGGTGTGTGGAAATTTGTGGATCCACGCAGATTCCAGAACTTTCCACCACAGAAATGTGGGGAAAATGTGTTTTTGGGACAATTTTTATGTTTGCAAGGGATTCTGGGTAACAGAACCTGGTGGGAGGCAGTCAAGTCACCCCATCCTGGATTCCCCTGGGTGTCTAGTTTTCAAAAATGTATAGGTTTGCTAGGTTTCCCTAGGTGCCGGCAGAGGTAGGGTTCAAAAACTACAGCTAGGCACTTTGCCAAAAAAAGGTCATTTTTCACTGCGAAATTGAGGTGTGACCACGTTGCGTTTGCGCCGTTTCCTGTCGCAGGCACTAGGCCGACCCACACAAGTGAGGTACCATTTTTCTCGTAAGACTTTGGGGAACGCTGGGTGGGTGGAAATTTGTGGATCCACGCAGATTCCAGAACTTTCCACCACAGAAATGTGGGGAAAATGTGTTTTTTTGGACAATTGTTTATGTTTGCAAGGGATTCTGGGTAACAGAACCTGGTGGGAGGCAGTCAAGTCACCCCATCCTGGATTCCCCTGGGTGTCTAGTTTTCAAAAATGTATAGGTTTGCTAGGTTTCCCTAGGTGCCGGCAGAGGTAGGGTTCAAAAACTACAGCTAGGCACTTTGCCAAAAAGGGTCATTTTTCACTGCGAAATTGAGGTGTGACCACGTTGCGTTTTGCGCCGTTTCCTGTCGCAGGCACTAGGCCGACCCACACAAGTGAGGTACCATTTTTCTCGTAAGACTTTGGGGAACGCGGGGTGGGTGGAAATTTGTGGATCCACGCAGATTCCAGAACTTTCCACCACAGAAATGTGGGGAAAATGTGTCTTGTTTGGACAATTTTTTATGTTTGCAAGGGATTCTGGGTAACAGAACCTGGTGGGAGGCAGTCAAGTCACCCCATCCTGGATTCCCCTGGGTGTCTAGTTTTCAAAAATGTATAGGCTTGCTAGGTTTCCCTAGGTGCCGGCAGAGGTAGGGTTCAAAAACTACAGCTAGGCACTTTGCCAAAAAAGGGTCATTTTTCACTGCGAAATTGAGGTGTGACCACGTTGCGTTTTGTGCCGTTTCCTGTCGCAGGCACTAGGCCGACCCACACAAGTGAGGTACCATTTTTCTCGTAAGACTTTGGGGAACGCGGGGTGGGTGGAAATTTGTGGATCCACGCAGATTCCAGAACTTTCCACCACAGAAATGTGGGGAAAATGTGTTTTTTGGACAATTTTTTATGTTTGCAAGGGATTCTGGGTAACAGAACCTGGTGGGAGGCAGTCAAGTCACCCCATCCTGGATTCCCCTGGGTGTCTAGTTTTCAAAAATGTATAGGTTTGCTAGGTTTCCCTAGGTGCCGGCAGAGGTAGGGTTCAAAAACTACAGCTAGGCACTTTGCCAAAAAAGGGTCATTTTTCACTGCGAAATTGAGGTGTGACCACGTTGCGTTTTGCGCCGTTTCCTGTCGCAGGCACTAGGCCGACCCACACAAGTGAGGTACCATTTTTCTCGTAAGACTTTGGGGAACGCGGGGTGGGTGGAAATTTGTGGATCCACGCAGATTCCAGAACTTTCCACCACAGAAATGTGGGGAAAATGTGTTTTTTGGACAATTTTTTATGTTTGCAAGGGATTCTGGGTAACAGAACCTGGTGGGAGGCAGTCAAGTCACCCCATCCTGGATTCCCCTGGGTGTCTAGTTTTCAAAAATGTATAGGTTTGCTAGGTTTCCCTAGGTGCCGGCAGAGGTAGGGTTCAAAAACTACAGCTAGGCACTTTGCAAAAAAAGGTCATTTTTCACTGCGAAATTGAGGTGTGACCGCGTTGCGTTTTGCGCCGTTTCCTGTCGCAGGCACTAGGCCGACCCACACAAGTGAGGTACCATTTTTCTCGTAAGACTTTGGGAGACGCGGGGTGGGTGGAAATTTGTGGATCCACGCAGATTTCAGAACTTTCCACCACAGAAATGTGGGGAAAATGTGCTTTTTGGACAATTTTTTATGTTTGCAAGGGATTCTGGGTAACAGAACCTGGTGGGAGGCAGTCAAGTCACCCCATCCTGGATTCCCCTGGGTGTCTAGTTTTCAAAAATGTATAGGTTTGCTAGGTTTCCCTAGGTGCCGGCAGAGGTAGGGTTCAAAAACTACAGCTAGGCACTTTGCCAAAAAGGGTCATTTTTCACTGCGAAATTGAGGTGTGACCACGTTGCGTTTTGCGCCGTTTCCTGTCGCAGGCACTAGGCCGACCCACACAAGTGAGGTACCATTTTTCTCGTAAGACTTTGGGGAACGCGGGGTGGGTGGAAATTTGTGGATCCACGCAGATTCCAGAACTTTCCACCACAGAAATGTGGGGAAAATGTGTTTTTTTGGACAATTTGTTATGTTTGCAAGGGATTCTGGGTAACAGAACCTGGTGGGAGGCAGTCAAGTCACCCCATCCTGGATTCCCCTGGGTGTCTAGTTTTCAAAAATGTATAGGTTTGCTAGGTTTCCCTAGGTGCCGGCAGAGGTAGGGTTCAAAAACTACAGCTAGGCACTTTGCCAAAAAAGGTCATTTTTCACTGCGAAATTGAGGTGTGACCGCGTTGCGTTTTGCGCCGTTTCCTGTCGCAGGCACTAGGCCGACCCACACAAGTGAGGTACCATTTTTCTCGTAAGACTTTGGGGAACGCGGGGTGGGTGGAAATTTGTGGATCCACGCAGATTCCAGAACTTTCCACCACAGAAATGTGGGGAAAATGTGTTTTTTTGGACAATTTGTTATGTTTGCAAGGGATTCTGGGTAACAGAACCTGGTGGGAGGCAGTCAAGTCACCCCATCCTGGATTCCCCTGGGTGTCTAGTTTTCAAAAATCGTATAGGTTTGCTAGGTTTCCCTAGGTGCCGGCAGAGGTAGGGTTCAAAAACTACAGCTAGGCACTTTGCCAAAAAGGGTCATTTTTCACTGCGAAATTGAGGTGTGACCACGTTGCGTTTTGCGCCGTTTCCTGTCGCAGGCACTAGGCCGACCCACACAAGTGAGGTACCATTTTTCTCGTAAGACTTTGGGGAACGCGGGGTGGGTGGAAATTTGTGGATCCACGCAGATTCCAGAACTTTCCACCACAGAAATGTGGGGAAAATGTGTTTGTTTGGGACAATTGTTTATGTTTGCAAGGGATTCTGGGTAACAGAACCTGGTGGGAGGCAGTCAAGTCACCCCATCCTGGATTCCCCTGGGTGTCTAGTTTTCAAAAATGTATAGGTTTGCTAGGTTTCCCTAGGTGCCGGCAGAGGTAGGGTTCAAAAACTACAGCTAGGCACTTTGCCAAAAAGGGTCATTTTTCACTGCGAAATTGAGGTGTGACCACGTTGCGTTTTGCGCCGTTTCCTGTCGCAGGCACTAGGCCGACCCACACAAGTGAGGTACCATTTTTCTCGTAAGACTTTGGGGAACACGGGATGGGTGGAAATTTGTGGATCCACGCAGATTCCAGAACTTTCCACCACAGAAATGTGGGGAAAATGTGTTTTTTGGACAATTTTTTATGTTTGCAAGGGATTCTGGGTAACAGAACCTGGTGGGAGGCAGTCAAGTCACCCCATCCTGGATTCCCCTGGGTGTCTAGTTTTCAAAAATGTATAGGTTTGCTAGGTTTCCCTAGGTGCCGGCAGAAGTAGGGTTCAAAAACTACAGCTAGGCACTTTGCCAAAAAAGGTCATTTTTCACTGCGAAATTGAGGTGTGACCACGTTGCGTTTTGCGCCGTTTCCTGTCGCAGGCACTAGGCCGACCCACACAAGTGAGGTACCATTTTTCTCGTAAGACTTTGGGGAACGTGGGGTGGGTGGAAATTTGTGGATCCACGCAGATTCCAGAACTTTCCACCACAGAAATGTGGGGAAAATGTGTCTTTTGGACAATTTTTTATGTTTGCAAGGGATTCTGGGTAACAGAACCTGGTGGGAGGCAGTCAAGTCACCCCATCCTGGATTCCCCTGGGTGTCTAGTTTTCAAAAATGTATAGGCTTGCTAGGTTTCCCTAGGTGCCGGCAGAGGTAGGGTTCAAAAACTACAGCTAGGCACTTTGCCAAAAAGGGTCATTTTTCACTGCGAAATTGAGGTGTGACCACGTTGCGTTTTGCGCCGTTTCCTGTCGCAGGCACTAGGCCGACCCACACAAGTGAGGTACCATTTTTCTCGTAAGACTTTGGGGAACGCGGGGTGGGTGGAAATTTGTGGATCCACGCAGATTCCAGAACTTTCCACCACAGAAATGTGGGGAAAATGTGTTTTTTGGACAATTTTTTATGTTTGCAAGGGATTCTGGGTAACAGAACCTGGTGGGAGGCAGTCAAGTCACCCCATCCTGGATTCCCTGGGTGTCTAGTTTTCAAAAATGTATAGGTTTGCTAGGTTTCCCTAGGTGCCGGCAGAGGTAGGGTTCAAAAACTACAGCTAGGCACTTTGCCAAAAAGGGTCATTTTTCACTGCGAAATTGAGGTGTGACCACGTTGCGTTTTGCGCCGTTTCCTGTCGCAGGCACTAGGCCGACCCACACAAGTGAGGTACCATTTTTCTCGTAAGACTTTGGGGAACGCGGGGTGGGTGGAAATTTGTGGATCCACGCAGATTCCAGAACTTTCCACCACAGAAATATGGGGAAAATGTGCTTTTTGGACAATTTTTTATGTTTGCAAGGGATTCTGGGTAACAGAACCTGGTGGGAGGCAGTCAAGTCACCCCATCCTGGATTCCCCTGGGTGTCTAGTTTTCAAAAATGTATAGGCTTGCTAGGTTTCCCTAGGTGCCGGCAGAGGTAGGGTTCAAAAACTACAGCTAGGCACTTTGCCAAAAAGGGTCATTTTTCACTGCGAAATTGAGGTGTGACCGCGTTGCGTTTGCGCCGTTTCCTGTCGCAGGCACTAGGCCGACCCACACAAGTGAGGTACCATTTTTCTCGTAAGACTTTGGGGAACGCGGGGTGGGTGGAAATTTGTGGATCCACGCAGATTCCAGAACTTTCCACCACAGAAATGTGGGGAAAATGTGTTTTTTGGACAATTTTTTATGTTTGCAAGGGATTCTGGGTAACAGAACCTGGTGGGAGGCAGTCAAGTCACCCCATCCTGGATTCCCTGGGTGTCTAGTTTTCAAAAATGTATAGGTTTGCTAGGTTTCCCTAGGTGCCGGCAGAGGTAGGGTTCAAAAACTACAGCTAGGCACTTTGCCAAAAAGGGTCATTTTTCACTGCGAAATTGAGGTGGGACCACGTTGCGTTTTGCGCCGTTTCCTGTCGCAGGCACTAGGCCGACCCACACAAGTGAGGTACCATTTTTCTCGTAAGACTTTGGGGAACGCGGGGTGGGTGGAAATTTGTGGATCCACGCAGATTCCAGAACTTTCCACCACAGAAATGTGGGGAAAATGTGTTTTTGGGACAATTTTTTATGTTTGCAAGGGATTCTGGGTAACAGAACCTGGTGGGAGGCAGTCAAGTCACCCCATCCTGGATTCCCCTGGGTGTCTAGTTTTCAAAAATGTATAGGTTTGCTAGGTTTCCCTAGGTGCCGGCAGAGGTAGGGTTCAAAAACTACAGCTAGGCACTTTGCCAAAAAGGGTCATTTTTCACTGCGAAATTGAGGTGTGACCGCGTTGCGTTTTGCGCCGTTTCCTGTCGCAGGCACTAGGCCGACCCACACAAGTGAGGTACCATTTTTCTCGTAAGACTTTGGGGAACGCGGGGTGGGTGGAAATTTGTGGATCCACGCAGATTCCAGAACTTTCCACCACAGAAATGTGGGGAAAATGTGTTTTTTTGGACAATTTGTTATGTTTGCAAGGGATTCTGGGTAACAGAACCTGGTGGGAGGCAGTCAAGTCACCCCATCCTGGATTCCCCTGGGTGTCTAGTTTTAAAAATGTATAGGTTTGCTAGGTTTCCCTAGGTGCCGGCAGAGGTAGGGTTCAAAAACTACAGCTAGGCACTTTGCCAAAAAGGGTCATTTTTCACTGCGAAATTGAGGTGTGACCACGTTGCGTTTTGCGCCGTTTCCTGTCGCAGGCACTAGGCCGACCCACACAAGTGAGGTACCATTTTTCTCGTAAGACTTTGGGGAACGCGGGGTGGGTGGAAATTTGTGGATCCACGCAGATTCCAGAACTTTCCACCACAGAAATGTGGGGAAAATGTGGTTTTTTGGACAATTGTTTCTGTTTGCAAGGGATTCTGGGTAACAGAACCTGGTGGGAGGCAGTCAAGTCACCCCATCCTGGATTCCCCTGGGTGTCTAGTTTTCAAAAATGTATAGGTTTGCTAGGTTTCCCTAGGTGCCGGCAGAGCTAGGGTTCAAAAACTACAGCTAGGCACTTTGCCAAAAAGGGTCATTTTTCACTGCGAAATTGAGGTGTGACCATGTTGCGTTTTGCGCCGTTTCCCGTCGCAGGCACTAGGCCGACCCACACAAGTGAGGTACCATTTTTCTCGTTAGACTTTGGGGAACGCGGGGTGGGTGGAAATTTGTGGATCCACGCAGATTCCAGAACTTTCCACCACAGAAATGTGGGGAAAATGTGATTTTTTGGACAATTTTTTATGTTTGCAAGGGATTCTGGGTAACAGAACCTGGTGGGAGGCAGTCAAGTCACCCCATCCTGGATTCCCCTGGGTGTCTAGTTTTCAAAAATGTATAGGTTTGCTAGGTTTCCTAGGTGCCGGCAGAGCTAGGGTTCAAAAACTACACCTAGGCACTTTGCAAAAAAAGGGAAATTTTTCATTGTGAAAATGTGGTACGTCCACGTTGCATTTTGAGCCATTTCCTGTTGTGGGCACAAGGGCTACCCACACAAGTGAGGTACCATTTTTATCGGGAGACTTAGGGTAACACAGAATTGTAGAGCAACATTTATTACCTATTGACTTTCGATGCATTTCTGCCTTCCAAATGAAAGACAATGTGTAAAAAATAAGTCATTTTGAAAAATGACCTATAATTCTCATGCTAGTATGGGTACTCCCAATTTCGGAAATGTGCAAATATCTACTGTTTCTAAAATCTACATTTTGTTCCCATTTCAGAAATACATAGGTGTCTTTCATAACAATTTTTCCATGTATACATTTTCCCAAAATAATTGCTATATACCCGGTACTTAAAAAAATCATTGCAAGATGTTGCTCAATTATTGGCTCTGGGTTCGTCGGGTTCTTGGTGAACCTACAAGTCCTATATATCCCCACAACCAGAAAGGTCCAGTGGATATAACGGTATATTGCCTTCAAATAGCTGTCATAATTAGAAGAAGTTACAGGTGAAAACGTTGACACAAATGGCTGTTTTTTTCAACTAATTTTCAATTTTTCCTTTATTTAACTGTTAGTTTCTATAAGGAAAACTTTAAGGATATACACAAATGACCCCTTGCTGAATTCAGAATTTTGTCTACTTTTCATAAATGTATGGCTTCCCAGGATCCATTATTTGTTTCATACCCATTTCTACCATTAACTGGAAGGAGGTTGAAAGCACAAAAAATAGCAAAAATAGGCTATGTCCCAGAAAAATGCCAAAACTGTGTAAAAAAGTTGGTTTTCTGACAAAAGTCTGCTTGTCCCTGAAAGCTGGGAAGATGGTGATTTCATCCCCACAACCCCTTTTTGATGCCATTTGCAGGGAAAAATCAAGACGCTTTCATCTGTAGCCCTTTTTTGCCTTTTTCCAAAAAAACCAAATTTAGCTGTATTTTGACTAATTTCTGGGTCCCCTCCAGGGAATCCACAAACCCTGGGTACCTTTACAATCCCCATGATGTTAGAAAAAAAGGACGCAAATTTGGCATGGATACCTTATGTGGTCAAAAGTTACAGGGGCCTAAGCGCGCACTACCCCAAATAGCCAAAAAAAGGCTTAGCACAGGAGGGGAAAAGGCCTAGCAGCGAAGGGGTTAAGCATAATATCCCAATTTTATGAGGAATACTGATTTTTCAAGAATTTGGAAACAACTTATTAATGTATATACATGAATTAATTGGGTACACATAGATGAAACCATATATTAAGGTTTTAGCAGAACTGTCTATATATATTTTTTAGAATGCTATATCTTCTATTTATGTGTACATATGAATTGAACTGTCATCTAGTCACATTTGCAACAATGTCGTTTTTTAATTATGCACAGCACTAAGCACTTTGGTTATAGCACTTTTTGTAAATAACACGTTTTAAGATGGCCGCCATGAATTTTTATTGAATGTTGCTTAAGTCCAACTTTTATGTTTAGTGATAAAAACACGTGATGTATGGTGATTTTAAATACTCTCGTGAAACTCTAAAAAAACTGACATTGAGGAAGCCGTAAGGCGAAACGCGTCTGTCAGTGGGGGTCTGCACAATAAAGCATTCAGCTAAAAAATCTATCCGTGTGTGCTCTCCGACTTTGGTTGTGAAGTGTCTGCCTGGTTCGTTGAATATATATATATATATTTCACTGCTGTCTTCGCTCGTGATACTTCCATTATTTCTCAGGAAACAAACGAATGCAAACCGGTTCTTTGGTGCAACGTAAAGGATTTATTGAGCCCTTACACCACCGCCATGACGCGTTTCAGCCTCAGGAGGCCTTGATCACATGTCGCGCATGCAGCGTACCTTCACATTTTTAAAGTGCCAATGCTTAGACACGTGATAAACCCAAATTCATGGACATAGACAACATGTTGCAATAACGTGGATCTAAAACATATGGTTAAGTACCTTGCATAGTTAATCACGTTTGAATTGGTAAAACTGTACATTCTAAATAAATATTTATAAATCGTATAAATATTATTTTAAAAGGCATTACACACATAAATATATAAATGAATACATATGTGGTTTCAGAGGAGATTTTTTTTAAATTCACAAAGGGTCCTGACATGTAAAAAACATTATCCATGTATTAAAAACAAGTCAAGACTTAATTGTTATAACTCCATGCCTACTGGTACCCTAATTTTGTAATTGTTAATTATGTGGTCATTTAGTTATTACCAATTATGCAACATTTGAAATTAAGCCCAAGTGGGCCTGGACTTTCCTGTTCTGTCTATGAACAAAGTGCTAGTGCAAAAAAGTGCCACCATGATGAACCGTATTGGTTCAGAAAGTGCAATGTGCGATGTTAAATTAAAAAAGCTAAAAAATTCAAGAGAGGTATAGCAGCATTCAATGTAAACAAATGTTAGGTCGCCTATTGGGGGAAAGTGTTAGAGGCAAGTTTAAAAATCTTTGCTAGAGTTGTGGCCCTGTGGTGTCTTAGTGTCCAGTTCAATTATATATCTTGCGTAATAATGCTTCCCGGTTGCCCCCGCGCCTAAGCACTGGGATAGCATCCACAACAAAGTATTTCAAATGTTCCAACTTGTTGCTGTGGACGTCCTTAAAGTGTCTTGCAACCGGGTAAGTTGCATCAGAATTCGTAATAGCCCTGATGTGTTGGAGTATTCTTTTGTGGACTTGCAGCTTAGTGCTGCCCACGTATTGTAGCCCGCAAGAACACTCCAACACATACACAGCATATTCTGTTTTGCAAGTGAGTAGTTTGGAAATGGATACTGGTTCCACTTTGAAAGGGGTTGTGTAGGTCGTTTTATTGACCCCAAATCTGCATGCACGACATGTGGTGCATTTCACAAATCCCTTTCTGGAATTTAGCCAATTGGTGACTGGTCTAATTTCTGGACTACTGCTTACTAGGGTATCACTCAAGGATCTTGCTTTCCTAAAGATAATATTAGGACTTTTGGACATTTTACTTTCAAGGATAGGATCACTCAGTACCAGAGGCCAATTTTTGTTGATGATCCTGCGTAGAGCGTGATGTTGCCTGTTAAACATCAGGATCAATCTTGTTGGTGGATCTGCTGGTTCAACAATATCAATGCTTGGGAAAGCTGTAATGGCCAATAGATTACTTCTATCTGACAGTTTGGTCTTACTGATTGCATTGTCAATAACTTTCTCAGCATATCCCCTAGCTAAAAATCTTTGTTTGCTCTCCTACTGTGCCTTATCACAGTCACTATCCTTACTGCATATACGCCTAATCCTAAGCATTTCACCGAAAGGAATACTGTTGATAAGATGCTTGGGATGATGACTGGTGGCGTGCAAGAGAGCATTTCCTGCAGTTGGCTTTCTGTGCAATTTGGTTTCAACTTTATCATCAGCCACATAGATTTCCACATCCAAGAAACATATAGATTGTTTGCTAGTTGTTGCCGTGAAATGCAAATTCAAATTATTCACATTGATTTGTTCAGTGAATTGGAGAGCGCTCTCTTCTGTGCCCCTCCATATCACGAACAAATCATCAATATACCTGTACCAAATTAAAACATGATCTTTCAAAATGTTATCAAATTTCACTTTTAACACCTGTTCCTCCCAAAGACCCATGTGGAGGCAGGCATAACTGGGAGAAAAGCACGCCCCCATTGCTACACCCCGTGTCTGATGGAAGATCTGGTTCTGAAATAGAAAATAATTATTTTCTAAACAAATCGAAATCATATTAACAAGCATTTTGTTATGTTGGTACAAGTGTAATGGTCTGGTGCCCAAATAGTATTCCACCGCTTTTATGCCATCTTGATGATGTATGCTTGTGTAGAGTGACGTTACATCGAGCGACATCAATACATAATCTGAATTCCATTTAAAATCTTTAATGTTCCTTAAAAAGTCTGAAGTGTCTTGTATAAAAGACGGTAACAGTCGAACATGTTCCTGAAGGAAAAAGTCTATGTAGCGTGAAGTGTTTTCTAAAAGGCTATTTTGTGCAGAAATAATTGGCCTGCCAGGTGGTCTCACTGTATCTTTGTGTATTTTCGGTATGAAGTATATCACTGGTATTGTAGGGTGATGGCTCTTTAAAAATTTGAATTCATCGCTGCTCAGGAGGCCAGCACTTTTCCAAGCAAGTAGTTTGGCAAAGAACTCATTCCATTAATTTTTTACTGTTTGGAGATTACTTCTCCTGTAGCATTCCCTATCATTTAATTGTTTTAGGGCTTCTTCCATGTAGAGATCACGTGGCCAAATTACTACATTTCCTCCTTTGTCGGAGTTACGTATTATAATCTGGTCATTTGATTGTAATTTTTTCACCAATCGAAACTATGCGATGTTATGATACTTGTGTCTTTTGTGAGCTCGCGATATTTGATGATTCAATTTCTTGAGTTCCGCCGTTAGATTGTCATTAAAGATATCGAGACTGTCATGTAGCATAATAGGATGGAACGTCGATTTTGGTTTAAATTTTGTTGCTACAGTCCCACCTGTTTCTGGCACATTTTCCATAGACTCGAGTCCAGCCTCTGTGTTCTCATTTTGTAATTGCCGGAGATCCTTTAGGAGGTCAACATCAGCTGCAGTAAGGATACCTGGGCTTTTAGGTGTACTCGTTCCACTCGTTCTTTTTGTTGGTTTCTTGCATGATATGGTATTTCCGTAACTTTCACATGAATTTGTAAATGTCAATGCAGGTTTGTGAGTAACAAAAGTTGCTCTGTGGGCAATAAGATAATCCCAAAGATAAAATTTGCCTCTCCACCTCGTTCAGGGTTACATTTGATAAGTTGATGACTGTGTTAGAATTGATTGGTACAGCATTCACTTGCATTTCCACCTGTTGTTCATTCCTCTTCTGTTTGTCGGCTTGTCGTTTCCGACATTGCTGGCATCTTTCCTGACACTTTTGGTTGTGTCTTTGTTTGGCTTGACATTTGGAACACGTGGTCGCAATGTTTGTCGTCGGTCCTGTCTTAGGAAGTCCACTTCCTGAGCCACTGAGAGTTTTGAAAACCCCGACCGTGGATCCCCTCTGCTTTGTTCGTTCTCCGATTCACTCTCAATAGCAGATCTGACATCAGAAGCAGAAGTGGATAATTGTAAGTTTGTACTGGTGCTGTCTTGACTGTCCTGTCTCGGGGCTTGCTTACTTGTGGCTTTCAAAGAATCGTATTTTTTAGAAAACGTAAAAATTTGCCCGTTTTCATAGTCCAGCTTGTCGCGCTGGAATTTGAAGGCCTTTTGTTTTTTAATGACCTCCTCCTCCTTCTGCAGACGTGTCAGCATATCCTCTCGATATTTATTGATTGTACTGGTGGTCTCCAATTTACTTATTTCTTCATTTAGGTCATCAATTTTCTTCTGCAATTCAATGCGGTCACTTTCGGCATACTTTACCAAGATTTGCACCAATTTGCGGGAGGATTCTAAAGTGCACTCAGCCCATTCACATAACATCCTGGGATCAGGATTTTCGTAGCTAGGTGCCAGCATGATTCTCAGCCCCCTTGGGATCCTGCCGACTTCTAAGTATCTTGAGAGTGATTTGTGCGCCCACCATTTTGATTGACGCTTTTCATGAGCTTCTCTAATCATTTAAACAACTCTTTAGCGTTGCCATTTCCTCCCTGAATAGCGTTTGTTTGAATGTTGTCTGGCTGATCCCTGCTCGGGGAATCATCAAACATTTGGTTCGCTGCTGCCTCTCTACTCCGCAGCGTGTCGATGGTCATTGTGTACTACTTCGGGCATTGAATTCAGTAATACAAGCTCTCGGATAAATGCCTGTGCTTGTATGGTGCACACCCTCTCACCAGACTCTCCGTAGATCCCTACCTCCGTGTGCTGCCGTCTTCACTCGAGTCTTCCGACACGGGCTCAGTCGTACTCACAGATGGAGGGAGTGTTCCACCGTCCAGGGGCTGCCGCGGCTGTTCTCTGTTCTGAGACGCATAGGTATCTTCCGGCATGTGCCGAAAATCGCTTTCTGCCGCATGGCCCAAATGAGGGAGGGGTTTCGCTGTTACCGAGGAAGCCAACTCGGTATTTTTATCACTGCTGTCTTCGCTTGTTATACTTCCATTATTTCTCAGGAAACAAACGAATGCGAACCCGTTCTTTGGTGCAACGTAAAGGATTTATTGAGCCCTTACACCACCGCCATGACGCGTTTCGGCCTCAGGAGGCCTTGATCACATGACGCGCATGCAGATTACCTTCACATTTTTAAAGTGCTAATGCTTAGACACGTGATAAACCCAAATTCATGGACATGGACAACATGTTGCAGTAACGTGGATCTAAAACATATGGTTAAGTACCTTGCATAGTTAATCACGTTTGAATTGGTAAAACTGTACATTCTAAATAAATATTTATAAATCGTATAACTATTATTTTAAAAGGCATTACACACATAAATATATAAATGAATAAATATGTAGTTTCAGAGGAGATTTTTAAAAATTCACAAAGGGTCCTGACATGTAAAAAACATTATCCATGTATTAAAAACAAGTCAAGACTTAATTGTTATAACTCCATGCCTACTGGTACCCTAACTTTGTAATCGTAAATTATGTGGTCATTTAGTTATTACCAATTGTGCAACATTTGAAATTATATATATATAGTGTTTGATAGTATAATGAGTAGTTCTGTTTGCGTTCTCTGTGATAGGCTGTGATCTTTGATAATGTGATTGAAAGAGTAAAGAACAGTCCGTCGCGTGCTGTCTGATAGATAGTGCTGTTTGTGGTGTATGATGCACAGTGATGTTGCCGCTTGTACTGTGTGATAGATACACTGGGCTCTTTGCTGCTTTGTGCTAGTCAGTGCTGTGGTGTGCACGCAGATCTCTGAGTGCAGTTTCTTGCCCTCCCTCGGGTTCTTTGAGTGTGTGCTGTTTCTGTCAGTTTCTCTAGCTTTGGTGAAGTGCTGCACTCTACCTTTCTCTTTTGCGCGCCTTGCCCTTCTCTTGTGTCCTCAGATGTCCATCGCAATAGCGTCTCAGATCGCTCCGGGCCTCAGATACCCTATTCTTGCGATCCCTTAGATCTCTTCAGGATCCCAGCAGTCCATCTCTTCCAGGCTTTTGATGTGGCGCACTGAAGCGGCCCGTGAGCAGCGCGTGGCGCCCACTAAATCAGTGATAAATAAATATACTACCTCTGGTCCCATAAGATTTCTTCATTCTCGCTGAATCTCCTGGAGTTCCTTGGATGCCCCTCTCTCTGGGTCCTTTTAGAGGTTCATCTCGCTGGAAGCGTTTGTTTTCGCCCAAAGCTCTCCTGATCTCAAGATCTCTTCTGCTGGTCAGTTTTCTCTTGACCCTCACGCCCCTCTCTCTGGACCTTCCGATCTCTCACGACCTCTCAGATCCCTTCGGTCCCATCAGATGTCAACCTCTCCCCACTGTTCAGATCTCCGCGGTTCCCTCAGATGTCAATCACTCCATCCTTTCCAGATCCCCCGGTCTGCTCAGATTTTAATCTCGCTGGGCTTCTGAGCGCTATTGAGACCTCCGTGACATTGGGGGGCCCGCGAGGCCCCCCCCACCCTTATTTAAATAAAGCCCCGTGGAGGTGGTGGTCTCCGGGGCTGCGGGGGCTCCCGCGGGCCCCTGCTATATAAGAAGATCCCTTGCACCCCAGGAGGAGCTGCTTCGGCCCGGGCAACCAAGGAGAAGGCCCGGGCCCCTCAGCCTGCAGGCAGCTCAGTGACTGGGGCTCCCCTGCAACACTCCTTCCTGACGGACGTGTCTGACGTGTGCGACATGGAGAGCGGCCTCCTTAACCTCCTGAATGACTTCCATTCTGGGAAACTGCAGGCCTTTGGGAAGGTCTGCTCCTTTGAGCAACTGGAGCACGTGCTAGAGATGCAGGAGAAGCTCACGCGCCTGCACTTCAGCCTGGACATCTGTGTGGAGGAAGTCAGCGAGGAGCAGAAGAAGCCAGTGGCCGACCAGAACCTGGAGCAGCTGCTGACCAACTTGGAGGAGCTGAGCAGTTCCATGTATCCTTTCATGATGTATGATGCAAGCTGTTTTAAGAACGAGGCTGGCCTTGTTCATAGCAAGTAATGGCATAGCAGGTTACTTCAATACCCAGCTCTAACAGATCAGGGTATGTTGACCCTGAGGTTCCCAGGGTCCCCCTACCACTGGGATCCTTCTCTAATGCCCAACACTCACTACTGCTGCTGGGAATGGGGAAGATCTGCAGACTTTGGAACTGTCCCTTCCACCCCTCCTCTCACCACTCTTGACCTGGGGGCGAGCTGGAGGATGAGGCGGACGGCGCTTCCCAGTAACTCCGTGACCGGTGCTCTCGATGGAACTTTGACGATGCCCCCTGGGCGGAAACCATAACTGTCTGTACTTACCGTGGTGCCTAAGCAACTTTGGCCGATGCCGGGTGGAGCTGTCCTATGCAGCTATAGAGGAGTTTGGCTCTGGTTCACCCCTCGGCCGTCACCTACCAAGCCGGACATCGGACATTGTTTTCCTCATCTCCCCATTGTGTCTTCCACCTGCATTCCTTACCCCTGTTTACCATTCCCCCTCTACCATTCACTCCCCTTAAGACGTGTGTACGCGCTAATAACTCATATTATTGTGTAATCTCATGTTTTTCTCCTGTGTCTATACTTGGCTATGTAATTATGTAACCTGTAACTCGCTGATCCTCATGTAAAGCGCTCTGATACCCCCGGGTCTAGCCAGCGCTATATAAAACTTTGCAAATAAATAAATATATAATTTCTCATTGCCCCTGGGACCTGGCCCACCCGGGGGCTTAACAATAACGAAGTGCGGGAGCCCGCGCTTCGCTTTTTTTTTGTTTTCTCTGCCTGATTCGCGCACCCAGCACGAATTCGGACGATTCTTTTTTTAAAAAAATGCTTTTTTTGGCCCTGGGGGTCCTTCTGGACCCCCTGAGCAGACCTAGGGGGTCAGGGGGTTTCTACCCTGCCCCCTTTTCTTCATTTTTCACTTTTTTTCCCCCTTTTTCTTGTGACTCGGTTACTGAGTCACAAGATGACTGCCAACACTTCTTGGTTTGGAGTGCTGACAGCCAATCAGATCTCACGATGAGATGTGTGGTTAGGCTCCGCCCAGATTTTGATATTTTTTTCTTTTTGAATTTCTTAGAAACTGCTGAATGGATTTACACCATTTTAAAAAACCACGCTTTCTAGACCAAGACCTACCTTTTTGCCAAATTTTGTGTAATTCCGTTCAGCAGTTCGGGCTGTAACCTGTTTCAAAATTCCTATGGAAATTAACATGGGGAAAACGCATTTTGGGACCCCCCTTTTTTCTCAGCCACCGCTGGATGAATCACCCCGAATCTTTCAAGACAGGAGCTGACCGGTCCGCCCCATTAGCTTTGAAAATTTCGCAAAGATTCGTCAAACGGCCCTAAAGATATTGGCAAATCAAAAACCGCTTTTCCTATGGAAACTAGGTCCTAACTATAACTACCTACTGGTGACCGCCAGTAGGTAATATATATATATATACATGACAAAAACAGAATATGTCATACTGTAAACAATTTTTTCAGATTTTACGTATAGCACCGCATATGTAAATTCACTCTCCACTTCATACCTCATATAAACACATACCTATTCACACTACATTCCAACATTCATACCCATGCACCAGCCTTGTCTCACATACATCTTAGACTAAATCCAGGAATGTTTTCTGTTGTGAACCAGGGGCATAACACAGGCCCCTGCAGCCCCCGCAGTGTGGGGGGCCCCCAAGCTCCAGGGGGTCCCCCCCCTCAGCACAGCACGTTGGCCGGAGAGCTCCTGATAAAGTCCGGAGGGGGCCCCTCCACGTACCTTGCAGGGGGGCCCCCTCAATTATCGTTACGCCACTGTTGTGAACTGGGGTTTTCCACATACAGTCGACGTATGTTTCGGTGGTAACTACAATACAAAACCACCTTCCTCAGGACCACAGAATGGAAACCATATGTTCTGGCAAGACAATATGGGGTATTCTGTAAAGCAGCATAAACAAACTGATGTGGTGGAGACTTATTTAATTACTATTGAGTAAATCAAAACAATTTTTGTATGAATCCGGCTTTACCATAATCCAAAAGTTTCACACCCTATCCAAAGTCAATATATGTAATTTGAAATATTGGAGTGACAACCTTACAGCGTTTGTGTCATCTGCGTTTGCATCCTACATGTCGCCACCGTGTTTTGGTGTCACCAAAACGAAAAGCCAGATCTGCATGAATATTAGGAAAGTAGGAAAGGATAGACATGGAGGTTTCCAAAAAGCAGTTGGAGTGAATTAACAGAAGAAGGCTGTTAGAGTGGCCATTCACACGAAAAGAGGAAAGAAAGTGCCAATGTATTATGTGCAGAAGCCTCCTGCAACCTAATACATGTGGTGATTTGCAAACTAAACATACCTGTCTTTCTAATGTATTTTTCATATATGTTACACTTTAAAATGTTAACAGACATGACTAAAACAGGAACATACTGAAAAGGCTTCAAGAGTAAACAACACTCAAACAGTCCTCACCCTGAAACTGTATTTACATTTTAAGAATAAATATGTAATATGTTAAAATACAGTAGAAGCTCGACTGGTTCTTGCCACACGTCACTTGAAAAATTAGATGCCAGCAAAGGGTGTGCCTCATATTATGACCATTAGTTTAGAGAACTGACTACGATAATGGTGTCCGCAGGGGCGTAACACAGGCCTCCGCATCCCCCGCAGAGCGGGGGGGGCAGCTGCAGGGGCCCCCCTCAGCACAGTACTCAGGTCTGAGCGCTCCCTTACTTAAACTTTCCTTACGCCACTCGGTGTCCGCAAACATGCGCCCCGCTCTAAACTAGCACGTGACAAACAATAACGTTGGGGCATATTTACAATAACTGGCGCATCCCTGCATATCAGCAGGGATGTGCCAGTTATTTTGCGTCACGGCAGACACCTCTTGCCCCACCATGGATGCGCCGCATTTACAATGCGGCTCAACATGGCGCAAGAATAGACAGATGCGTGACGCATCTGATGCCGTAAAGGTGACGCAGTGCTGGAGTCATGTCGCAATCGCGACGCAACTCCAGCACTGCTCGGGGGCGCCTGATACTAGCTGTGCTGCGTCACTCCTTACGCCTGCTTCAAGCAGGCGTAAGGATTTGACGCAGCGGGGTCGGAAAAGTGACTAGGTGAAATCTTGTAGATTTCACTCAGCCACTTTTCCGAGGCGTTCCTGCGCCGGAACGCCCCCCCCCCCTGCGCCGGAATGCCCACAATGGACGCAGGGCTTTACAACGTGACGCATCACCCTACATGCGTCACGTTGTAAATACCCCGCAGCATGGCGCTGGCTTTGCGCCGCCGCTGCGTCACAGAAGTGACGCAACGGCGGCACAAAAGTGGCGTACGGGGCTTGTAAATCTGCCCCGTAGTGTTTAACAAATAGAAAGGTCCGCAGTCTTACGTTTTCTAAAAACTGTCTGGGGAATGACGATTTTGGTACAATTGTTTAAGTAAGTTCCTGTAATGATTAGCGCTTCAGAATTGCAATGAACGCAATACACCCAGCTCACGTCGTATCTAATTATTATAAGAGCAGGCTAAATACACAGCAGATTTAATTAACAAAAAGAATCTGTACGCATGTAAGAAGACATGTTCAAGCATATTTCTATGCACCTCAAGAGAAAATGTTAGTGCCGGTATCTTTACGTTAAAATGTCCAGCAAGAACGTCACTATCTAAAAACGATTTTTTTTTGGGCCAGAAGATGTCGCTTCTTTTGTTTTTAAAATTAGCCTCCAAATGTTCGGACTATATAAAATTGCAATTAGAAGGCAGGTCCAGCTGTAAGCCCTCTCTCTGTCTTAAAAGACGGGGTTTCGTTTAATTTTGAGGTGAAACATTGATTGCAGATTGCTGCTAGTAAGGAGTGTGTTGTGACCCAGCCCACAGATGTCATGCCATGCAGCATCTTGACTGAGGAAATGAAAAGGAGCGGGAGAGGGCGACGCCCTGTTCCACATCTGGTGTCGTTCCCACTTTAGGGACTGACTAACGCCCCCTGGGGTTAGTCGAGTACTAAGAGCTGTGGTGGGCTTACCGTTCGATTTCTTGTCTACAATCCCCAGGAGTCGCATTTTCACTGCAAATGTTATTTTATTAGCGAGTATGTTGAAATGTTCTTTGAGACGGCAAGCGCGTGTCTCGTGTTTCTGTAAGACCAGATGGCGCCGGCCCTTGGGGACAGCATCAAGTGATTCTGGGTTTACAGCAAGGCAGCCATGATGTGCTGCTCTGATAAAGTGAAAACGCTCTGGTGCTCCAATGGCAAAAAGTACGAAGTGGAACGAAAGCTGATTGGGGTGTTGGTGCCCACCTCACAGCAAGCATGGGAAATATTCCTCGAAGATTCGTTCAGGAATGAGTTAAACAGAGATTTCCAAAATTGTATTTGCTCTGGTTTTCTCCTTACAACTTTCTAGCACACTAGCGCTGAGTGGAAGTATTTTTTTTTTGTCGATTTATATAGCACGAACTCGACCCGAAGGTATTGGAGCGCCATAAAGCGCCACATCATCTAACCAGGGATCCAACTTGCGAAGGGCCCTGCAGTGCAGGGGGCCCCAACCTTTCAGTGGAGTCCAAATCCTTCAGGGGCCAATAAATATCTCTGTAAGCCTTGAGCGTCTCAGGGCACCTTGTAACCTTCTCTGGGGGCCGCATCAGGGCCAGAGTGTAAGGCAATCAGGCAGGTCCCAGAGGTCTGGTCTAATAGGTCAGTGTGCAGGCCTGTTTCTAGTGGGCCTGTTTTATAGTATGGTGGCCCGATTTGTAGTGTTGATTTCCCATATATCACCACAAACATTGCCTGTGGCAATCACAAATACATGCAGTCTCCCATACCCTGCAAGATACCAATACACCGTAGGACTTATTTACTAGCTCCTTGCGCCACCCGTACGTCACTTTTCCCATGTTAAAAATGACGCAAAAGTGGCGCAAGGGGCTTGTAAATAAGCCCCCGTGTGTGTACAAGTAGAAAACTGCCCCGATTTGGAAATGTCGGCTATTTCTTAATCTGCCTGATTCGTTAATGGGGGCCACGTTTAATTGTATGCCCGGACCTTTTTTCTGTTCCGACACTGGTCCCCTTATTTTACAAGTGTCCCCCTATGCCCCCCCCCCCAACGCGCCTAATTCACAGAAGGACGTGCTATTGTTAAGAAGGCATGTCAGAGGGATAGTATCATGGTGTTTAGCACGGAACCATTGGCTGTGGATGCCGAAGAGCGTATTTCAATCACAGTCTCCAAAGACATAATTCGCAACGCAATGGGAAGAGCACTTTGACTCTATTCCATTGTCGCCCTGCACCCCTCCCCGACCAGGATCTCAAAATAATGGCTATACCTTCGTGTTTTTGGAAAACAAATCAAGTGAAGCAGACAACTCTCTTGTCTGTCTAGTGATCTTATCTCGGTGGACACACACGGTGCGACACGGGAAAACCAGCAAACTAATTGTTATTCCTGTAATAGGATGCCGCAATTAACCTTTGGCACGATTACATTAGATAAGAAATAAACATCACTTGTTGATTTATTTCACAGGCAGACATTCCCTGCGGATTACAAACTCCTGTGAGCAATATGCTCCCATACACTTTATTTGTGTCAGCAGGGTTGGACACCCTGGCAGGGATGACCTTCCATCTTAATACCACCTACCGGGGGCGCAACTAGACCTGAACATAGGAGGGAGGGGCGGGGGGGTAGCACTCCCAGCTAGAGCTGGCCCTAGCACTGGTCGCACACGGTGCTACAGTTTTTTTTGGCGCCCCTCCCCCATTTCCTCTTTCTCCACGAATTCCCACACTACCACTCACCAACAATGCACCTCATCTCTCTATAGCACCTTTCTGACAAACATTTCATTTTTTTATAGCACTACTCATAGTTTACTCACACTCAGTTCTGTGATCTGCAAGGTACACGTTCTTTGTAGCAGGCAGATTAACCCTCTGCGCTGTGTGGGTGGCAGGAGTACCCATGTGAGTGCACGGTGAGCGATGCAACAGTGTGAGAGTAGGGTAAGAGGAGTGACTGCGGGGTGAGTGAGGTGACCATATGAATTTGGGTGCCGATGTAAGTGCAGAGTGGGACGAATGAATGCATGGTTAGTGATGGGCTTGTTTGAGTGAGATTGCAGATTGAGCAGTGAGGGGGCAGGTGAGTGAAGTGTCACATGAGTGCAGGGTGAGTAGTGTGCTCATGTGACTGCAGGATGAGGTACAAGGTGAACAGCGCAAGTGCATTGTCAGTGTGGAGTGATCACTGTGAGTGCAGGGTGAGTGGGTGAATGGTGTGAGTGCATGGTGATCAGTGTGGGTGCATTGTGATCGCTGTGAGTGCAGGGGGAGTGTGAAAGTGAAGGGCGAGAATGAGGAGTGAGTTGTCTGAATGCAAGGTGCATTCCCAGACACTTGAAGTAACTCAGCATGTTATTGACAGCAGCGTAGGGTTTCAGATATAAGTTAAGCTATTACTATTATGGCATTAATCAGAGATCGAGGGTGGAGGAAATAAATGCTGTGCTCATCCTTCAACAAACTTCCAGTCTTATAATTAGGGTTTTCACCTCATTATTTTGATGTCCCAGATGGTACAAAACTAAGCAGTCACCTAAAGCTTTATTTTCAGCACTTATCTGTGTATACTTAAACAGCAAATATGACTAGAAAGCACTTTTAATTGTGTTCTAGGGCTGCCTGAATAATCTATGACTGACAATTAAAGGTAACAAAGAGAGAAAAGTCACATTACAAATGAATACATACTTTTTTTATTTATGACCCTATTTAGTGTCAAGACGAGGTCTTTGCAGGATCTTTAAACAACACTTGGTTGGCATTTTTCTTATGGTAACCCTACTTTATATGTCTTTTCATGAAATGCATTCTCACACTACGGCAGTAAATGTAAAACGCAAATATAAGGAATAGGCAGAGTGGGGGCCCATGGAGTACTGGAACCAGAAAAAGCCTCGGTAACCAGTTAACAAAGGTATTTAAATATGCAAATGGTCTTTAAAGACCTGTGAAAAACCCAGGTGTGCAACTATCATTACATCGCATGTTTTTACAACGCATGCCATTACAATGCATTTTTAAAAACTACCATTACAACGCATTCCATTACAACGCATACCATTACAATGCATACCATTACAACTCATACCATTACAAGGCATAATACGTTTAGTGCAACAGTAGGGTAAGTGTTGGATAGTGTAGAAGTAAAGATTTCTATTCCCACTCCAGTGAGTGCAACAGTAGGGTAAGTGTTGGATAGTGTAGGGGTAAAAATTACTATTCCCACTCCAGTGAGTGCAACACTAGGGAAAGTGTTGGATAACGTAGGGGCAAAAATTACTATTCCCAACTACCCCAAAACCCATACCCACCCTAAAAGTTAAAAATCGTCATTACTTACCTTATAATGCGTTGTGATGGCATGCGTTGTAAAGGTATCTGTTGTAATGGCACGAGTTGTAGTGACATGCGTTGTAATGGCATGCGTTGTAATGGCATGTGATGTAAAGGCAGTTGCATTGTAAAAGCAGTGCGATGTAATGACTGCGGTGTAATGGATGTTTTCCCTTTCAGCCCTATGGGCATTGCGCGCCTGCCACCCACAAATTCCAAGAGGAGGAGAGCCTCCTTTCTACCCCAAGTAAGTGGGCCTAGGGCTTAAAAGAAGACTAATAATTGAAAAAAATACAATCTAATACTGTTGTCACTGCATTGACGGTGGCTGGGACATCAGCCATGGATCTACACAGTCAGTGCCTTTACACCAGGGCCATCTGTGGGAACAACAGAGAGAATAAATAGGCAAACAGCATGATGCTTTCTGCTTGTCCTAGCGTGCACTTGGGCACTTCTCACTTACCCCGCTTGACTCCTGCCAATACTTCACTTCCTTAACACAGGGGAACTTTGCTGCTGTGCTGCGGAAGAGACTCCAGGGACAGGCGGAAGTCGGAAAACCAGACCTCCTCTTAACATAAACATGAATTCAGAGATATCCACGGTAGCGATAAGCCATTCTGGAGGTTTAAGGATTCAATGAGGTTAGGAGGAGGACTGGAAGGACCAGAGGTACAGAGAAAGATTCAGAGAATGAAGAGAAATGAGGATGGGCAAATGAGGAACGAGGGACAGGAATGAGTTCAGGCTGTTTGACACTGTTAGAGTCTGACTTACAGTCCATATCAAGCTCAGTTGGGATGAAGTCTGTCTCCTATGCATCTGATGTGTTTGTTGCCTGCATATTCTATTTCTGAGAGTGTGTCTTCACGTATCGCACTGCCCCTCAACCAGAAAACGTTTACAAGGGTTCACCTTGTTAGCCTCTGGATTGTGAGAAGCTCTAAATGATGACATGGTCATCCCGCCAGATGGAGACCATTGAGTCCTTGATGTTAGTGATCACATGGGGTTGGGGATCATAGTTGGGATCATCTTTGCAATTCCCGCAGAGGCTGACCAGCAGCAGATCTCGTCGACACAGGTCAGAATTTAAGGCTCTATGTCATTTTTTGGCATTTGATCAAATCTTGGATTTGTTCTCTGTATTATGAGACCCTACAATACATTGAAACGGAGGCTTTGGCTCATCTGTGAGCTGCTGCAGAATCTTTGGAGCTTTCTCTCAAACATTAGCTCAGCCGGTGGGACACCAATGGGGCTGGGGTATGTGCTTTTATAGCCCACAGAGCCTGACTTCTTTAGGGATGTTCAAAAGTCAAGCATGAGAATTCTTTTTCTATTAAATAGGGGTCCATTGTCTGACTTCACCCATGAGTGTATGTTCGAACAGCATGTCCCATGCATTTATAAATCCGGTGTGAGTGACCCGACTGCATGTGAAACTGCTTGTGCATGTGAAACTGACTCGACTGCATGTGAAACTGGTATCCTGATTTTTGATTTCCCAGTCAACATGCTAAAAAGCATGTGTGCTGTGGCATAGGGATGTCCACAGTGATTCCAAGGTCCAGGACCTGTTCTTTGACCTTGAGGAGCACACAAGTGTGCCCTCTTATCTGACACAGACATATTGTCCATGTCCTGCATTGTTGACATGAAGCACTAGTAGCAGCAGACCAACATTTGTGTGAACTGATAATACTGCACAGATCTTTTTCAGTTTCAGGATGAGTGTGACCTACTTGCACCACTCATGTAAAGTTCTGTATTGATATAACACTGTCGGGGAGGCGCGGGATGGATATCAATGGATGACACAGAACACTGTTATAAGATTGGTCGTTTGTGGTTTTATTCTCACTTCCGTGGGACCTTTTCAGTATTGATAATTCTCTTTTCTCTTTTTAGCAGGGTTTTCCTGAAGTTTATCTGGAAGAGGTCTTGTGGTCAGTCCTTTATTCACTTTCAATCTGGGCCTCCCTTTCCAGGTAGAGGTATCCTGTCCGGAGTTTCTTCGGGAAGAGAAAGTAAAGCACAGATAAGTACTCCATTCTGGTGTGATTTCAAGTACCCTTTCTACCTTATCTCTGAACTCTCGCTGTGCCTTCTCTTTGCTTCGTATTATTCCTGGCTAAAGGCCCCTCCTACATCCCGATCCCCAATTGGTTTCAATGGTAACCGTATCTCCTTACTAATCCTGGCTACAGGCAGTTTTCTTCGTTCCCTTCCACTAGGTAGGGCTTTCACAACAACTTGGTGAAGAGCAAGGAGAAGAAACCTAAAGAACTCTCCAAACCAAAAAAAAAATCCATCTGAAATCGTTCTAACCATTTGCTTCTTTGTTTATACATTTAATTAGTTCTGTTTCTCTTGGTGTAAACCGTGTTATCCCTTAGTCATGGGGTTTCTGCTAAATGTTTCCCTCTCTCTCACTTGGCTATTGTGGCCTGATATGTCAAACTTCCCTTGCTCACTCTCCTTGCAGGATTTAGCTCTCCTATCCTTTCTGATTAATTATCCCAGCTATTTCCTCCCCCGTGCCCTCCACCGTTGTACCCTTTCATGCACCTGGGTTAGCCATGCTTCTCCAGGAGTGCAGAAGTGCTGAGCGCCTCTCCAGAGGTGTCTGTCCTCAGGAGACCCTTTGGTGAGCACAGCAGTCTCCTGCATGTCTATCCATCTTGCACCATAGCTGCTCCATCCACCAGGACATGTGGCATCTCCCTCGCTTCTTTCGTACCCTCAACTCTTCCTGGCTCCTCCTCCTTCTGTAGTCCTTCTTCTTGTTCACTGTGTCCGTCTTCCTCCTGTTGGGAATAGACTCCTTTCTTTTTTTCTGGGCTTTTTGTGCTTCTGTTGTTGACCTTCTTTTGGCTCACTTACTTTTTCTTCTGTTTGTTTTATAAGTCGAGAACTGGGTGCAGGCCAACAAGGGAGATCAGGTAAGTCTTCATCGGTCCCTTCTTCCTGTTTTAATACCCCGGGACCCTCACAAACACCCAGACGCTGGCGCTGAAATCCTGTGTGTGTCGAGTGAGTGTATGTACAGTGTGGATGGGATCAAGACAGAGTTGTGATGAGAGTCTTATTGTTGGAGCTATTAGGATCCAATTTTAGAAAGCCGTTGGTTTAAAATGGTACATGAAGTAGGAATAGATACAATGTCCCAGAAAGTGGAAGTGTATTGCCTCCATTCCTGGAGCTAAATCAAGGAGGCCCAGACTCTGTAGTGATGGTAATGATAGGGGAGAGTCAATAGGTTCTGTTCTTAAGGGTGAGAAAGTTGAAAGAGTAGGCCCTGCACATACTACGCCTATGTCTTTCTCCTCGCAACTTAAAATCAGCTGAACATTGTCTCCTCACAGTTAAATCTTTCACAGATCTTCAACTGAGGGTCATGCTTTCTCAGTTGTAGACCCATGCTATGGAAAACTTTGTCATGAGGCATTAGATTCATATGGTCTTACATTCTTTTTAGAAAGCAATTGAAAAACATTTTATTCAAATAATTACCTTGCTTCACCATAAATGCAATCTTACATAAGCGCCATGACACCCTTAGGTGAAAGAGTGCAATAAGTTTATTTAACGTAGCAGGCATATCACTGAAGCATAGTATTCAATATATGTTCACATAGCAGATCAGCCTTATATGTAATACAATACTATTCAATTTCAAACATCACAATTTAAACCATAGCTGATCACAAAAATAAATGCTATTCTGTCCACCACAATTTAAGTCATTAAGTGCACAACAATTCTATTCTTTGTTGTCTCAGTTTTAACTCAAAATTGCCTCTATGTTAATTGCATGTGAGATGGCAACGCCCAGTCACTTTGAGTGTAGATTACCTTTGTGTTTGTGTTGGAAGTACAGACACATTGGATGAAACAGACATTGTTTCTTACGGCTCTAATGTGCTCCAAAGCCTGCATTTCCAGGGATGCATAGTAAAGGTATGAGCTCTACCTATGTGTATCAGACTGAAAGTACAAATCAATGCCTAAATTGTGTATGTACTAACACAATTATTGAACACTCTAAATACAAATGTTTTCTTCATATGTAAGTTGGTAAGTCAAGGAAGTGCTCTTACTCATCACACCTCTGCAAATCATGCAATTTTTAGTGTGAAGAAACTTGTTTTTCACTTCAGTAGCCAATATTTTATATTTTTGCTCAATAAAACGGTTTCTGGTCAGTGGCATAGCGTAGAATGTGATGAGTGGCCCCCAAGTCTTACAGATATACATTGGCCTTGGGCAGAATGAGGGCCCCCCAGAAGGTTTGGGGCATTCTGTGCTGCAGGGGCCTGCAAGACAACTTTTCCTGGGTGTGTGAGTACCTGCATGGATGAGTGAGTGGATGTATGAGTGGCTGTGTCAGTATCTGTATGGATGTATGACTGGGTGTGTTAGTGGCTGTATCGGTGTGCAAGTGGGTGTGTCAATGGCTGTATAGGTGACTGAGTGTACGTGTGAGTGGCTGTACGTGTGGGTGAGTCGGTACATGAGTGACTGTATGGGTGATTGAGTGGGTGAGTGAGTACCTGTATGGGTGAGTGAGTAGGTGTGTGAGTGGCTGTATTAGTGGGTGTGTGAACTGACTGCATAGTGAGCGAGTGACTGTATAAGTAGTTGTATGAGTGAGTGATTGTATGAGTGAGTAAGAGGGTGTGTGAGTAGCTCATTGGGCAAGAAAGTGGTTGCATGAGTAGGTGTATGGATGAGTGAATGTGTATGTGTGTAGGTGTATGGGTAAGTGACTGAATGTATGAGCGGGTATGTGAGTGTCTGCATGGGTGAGTGACTGTGTGAGTGGTTGTATGAGTGAGTGACTGTGTGACTCTGTTTAGTTGAGGAAGAGGGTGTGTAAGTGGCTATATAGGTGACTGAGTGGGTGTGTGAGGACTGTATGGGTGAGCGAGTGAGTGCATTAGTGGATGTATATGTGAGTGAGTGGGTGTCTGAGTAGCTGTATAAGTGAGTGAAATGGTTTATGAGTGGCTGTATGAGTGAGTGAGTGCATGAGTGGTATATGGGTGAGAGAGCGGGTGTGTGAGTGGCAGTATGAGTGAGTGAGTGAGGAGATGAGTGATTGTATGTTGTGATGTAGTTGGTGTTTGAGTACCTGTATGGGTGAGTGGGTGTGTGAATGGCTGGATGCGTGTATTAGTGGGTGTGTGAGCAGCTGTATAGTGAGTAAGTAGCTGTATGAGTGAGTAAGTGACTGTGTGACTGTCTGTATGGGTGAGTGCAGGAGGTTGGCTCTCTATGTAGTATACTAAAAGAAGTACACTGTGCAGAGAGTTCAGTGGGTCCCTTACTGGTATACAGAGGTAAAAGTAGATAATACTAATGCTCTTTTTGTGGTACTGTGGGCGAGCAGGTAGGCTTTTCAGAGGGTAGTGCTAAGCATTTGTTGTACTCACAGAACCAATAAATGAGACACACACTCAAGAATAAATCTGAGACTAATTTATAAAAATGACATTGATTTTTATATAATTTTTCAGACCAAGAACTTCATTCTTTTTTTTAAATATATTTTTATTTGATTTTTCCAAGAGTCAGAATAATTGATGCAATCACTTACATGTACAAAATATAGCAAAACAAAAGAATGAAATGGAGAAGAGGGAGGGGTGAATTCATAGATTAACCTAGAATATCCAGAAAAGAATCTACAATCCACCCCAAGAACTTCATTCTAAGGTAAGTACTTTTTTAGTTATGATTTTTCAAAGTTTGCTAAAGAAATCACTGTTGTGCACAATTACGCACAATAGAAGTCAATTGGAGAAAATGGGAAAAAGCATATAAAATCACACAGTGGGTTCTCGAGGTTCACCTTCTGGATTTAGGTAAGTAGCAGGGCCAGGTCCAATGTTCCAGCAGTGGAAAATTGGGAGCATCCTGGATTCGGCTGGGAAAAAGGGTACTGAGGTCATTGGTAGCCATCGCTACGAAGAAGGGGGCTTCCTGAAAACACACTGCACAAAGGGACTGAAAGGTAAGTCCGGGGGATCCTACTCAAGGGAGCAGGTTGCAAGGGCCTCATGATCACAGGAGCACAGCTGGTTCATTGTTACCTAGGCCAGGCAGGCTGGGTACAGAGCAGAGCAAAGAGCAGTCAGGCGTCATGCGTTTAGATGGTCCTTGTGATCAGGAGCAGGAAGGTTGCAGGGACAATTCTGGGATGTCTGGGTCACTCACAATGTGGGTAACAGGGGTCGTGAAGTCCCTCAATGGGTGTCTGCATCCTGGGCAGTTGGATTCTTGACTAGACTCTTTCTTCTTGGTCTTCGCTGTAGGGGTCCAGTGTCCAGGGCATTGGCACAGAACGGCTCCGGTAGGTCCTGGTGTCCTCTCACTTGGTTGGTTGACAGATCTGACCTTCTGGAGCCGATGTACCTCTTATGGCTTGGATGCTGCGTCGGTGTCACTGGAGAGCAGCAAATCAGGAAACCGGACTTCATGGCTCGATGCCTGCAGGGGAGTAGCTCCTCTACTTCAAGAGAGTTTCTTAGCAATGAGTCATTTCGCACGATGTAATCTATTTCCCAGCACGATCTTCTCTGCTGAAAGCGGCGTTTCAAAAACGTTACTCCTACTTTCCTCTCTTTAAATTTGAACGTCGTGACTCCACCCCTCTCATTCAACCAATAGTAACGTTTTTGAAACGCCTCTTTCAGCCGATAAGATCGTGCTGGGAAATAGATTACATCGTGCGAAATGACTCAGGTATTAGGGGAGGTTTGAGGCATGTCTTGCTTAAGGATTGTGGGCTAAGAGGGCAGTGGCACAAGGTAACATTGAGGGTTGACATGCTAGGGTGGTTACCTGTAGATGTGAGAGCGGAATGAGGCCAGGTTATGTATTATCACAAAGGTTGGTGCAGACGATTTTGTTGTTGGAGTAAAATGAGGTTAGAGGGAAAACGCTGAACTGGGCTAAAAACTGACATGACGTGTATAAATAGTTCCTTTTTTAAAATGGTATTTTAATACTTCATTCTTTTTACTCACAGTGAACCCCTGAAGAAGGGCCAATTTCGGCCCGAAATGCATTGGGTACAAGAAGTTCTGTGATTGAGGATGTACGTTGCATTTATTTCGTGCTCAGAAAAAGGCCTGGATGGGCATATCTGTAGCATAAGAAGTTGTTTAAATGTGACCGCATCTTACGTGTGATCGTCTAAAGAGAAATAAACGCACTCATGAAACGCATTTGGAACATTTTGGAATGATTATTTTGGCTAATTTGGACTGTTTGGCAAACATATATGGTGAATGAATCTACAGGCTGTGCACCGGACTGGAGCGGAAACTTCGCTCCTCACTTTGATGTTGTACATTATGTGGGATACCAGGGTGGATCCTGTTGTCCTGGTTGCACGCTATATCAGTTAAAAACAGAGAAGATGTTTGAACATGGTAAAGAGAAGTTGAAAAATAATGGTGTGCACGGTAACATTTCTTTTGCTTACACAAGTTTCTGCCCTACCTACTTGTTGCACCCGTCGCCAAATGGATTGAATGGACATAATTGCACACGTAGGATGCTTCATCCTGTCAAAGAAGCTATAAGAACTGTGGGGCATATTAGCAAGGAGCCTATCGCCGCTTTAGCTGGACTTTTTCCCGCTAAAGCAGCGATTTTTTTATCGCCCTATTAGCAAGCTGTCGCTAACAGGTGTTAGCGACAGCTTCCAGGTGATAGCGAGCGGTTTGGGTGCCGCTTTGCATGTCAGCGATATTTATCGCTAATGACATGCAAAGTAGGCGTTCCCAACCTAATAGCGACTGAAAGCAGTCGCTAAAATCGTTATCGCCTATTAGCAAGAACGGCGAGGCGATAAAAAAATGCGCGCTAACCGCGATTAGCGCGCGTTTTTTACACCTGGTAGAAACCTGACTTAGCAATAATAGTCTATGGGAGGTGGATTCTACAGCTAAGTCCCCACCTGCCTATTAGCGAGATTTCCCTTAGCGATAGGATTTTTATCGCTGGGAATCTCACGTTAAAGATGGGAATCGCCGCTATCGCTGGATTTTTCATCGCCGTGGAGATAATGGTTGCTAATACTGCGTTATCTCCGCGATGAAATCCAGCGGTCGGAGGCGATAAAAAAATTCGCGCTAAGCGCGTTTTGCGATAAATATCGCAACTCCTTGCTAATATGCCCCTGTATCTTTACCATTTTGGATTACGAACATCTTGAGATTCACATGTGTACAGTTGCATGTAATCACGGACCATTATAACTATGTGCCATATTTAAGTATCAGCGTGTTGAACATCTCGAGGGAGGGCGGGGTACAGGGACATCTTTGTCTGGAGAGAGGTTTTATTGAAGCGCTCGTTATTGTAAATAGCCACTGTTCAGTATGAAGTGGGTCCATATTCATGGAGGGTTACAGCAGTGTATTATGGGCATGGAAGTTTTAGAGGACCGACAGTGCAAGAGTAGGTTGAATGCTATTGGTTGAATGAGAGGGGTGGAGTCACGACGTTCAAATTTAAAGAGAGGAAATCAGGAGTAACGTTTTTGAAACGCCGCTATCAGCAGAGAAGATTGTGCTGGGAAATAGATTACATCGTGCGAAATGACTCAGGTATTAGGGGAGGTTTGAGGCATGTCTTGCTTAAGGATTGTGGGCTAAGAGGGCAGTGGCACAAGGTAACATTGAGGGTTGACATGCTAGGGTGGTTACCTGTAGATGTGAGAGCGGAATGAGGCCAGGTTATGTATTATCACAAAGGTTGGTGCAGACGATTTTGTTGTTGGAGTAAAATGAGGTTAGAGGGAAAACGCTGAACTGGGCTAAAAACTGACATGACATGTGTATAAATAGTTCCTTTTTTAAAATGGTATTTTAATACTTCATTCTTTTTACTCACAGTGAACCCCTGAAGAAGGGCCAATTTTGGCCCGAAATGCATTGGGTAGAAGAAGTTCTGTGATTGAGGATGTACGTTGCATTTATTTCGTGCTCAGAAAAAGGCCTGGATGGGCATATCTGTAGCATAAGAAGTTGTTTAAATGTGACCGCATCTTACGTGTGATCGTCTAAAGAGAAATAAACGCACTCATGAAACGCATTTGGAACATTTTGGAATGATTATTTTGGCTAATTTGGACTGTTTGGCAAACATATATGGTGAATGAATCTACAGGCTGTGCACCGGACTGGAGCGGAAACTTCGCTCCTCACTTTGATGTTGAACAGGGATGTGTGCCATCTCGACTATTCAGTTTTCTCTGCACCAAGAAACACAGCCTTCATTGGCAGTTTGCATGATCTTGGTGAAGTGTTCCCTAGGGTGGCACAAATTGTGCTGCAGCCCTAGTGGACCCTCTTCAGTTCCAATGCCCTGGGTACCTACAGTGACATATAAGGGTTGCTGCAGTTGTGCCAATTGTGGTATAGTTTTGGAGAAATAACACTGGTACAGGGAACCTGGTTAGCAGGGACCCATTATACCTCAGTCAAAGTTGCATCAAAAAACAGACAAAAAGTGGGGGGTACTGCAATAAGAACCCAGTTTCCCACAGTGAGTAAGAGGGTGTATGAGTGCCTCTATGAGTGAGTGAGTGGGTGCATGAGTGGGTGTATGGGTGAGTGAATGTGTATGAGTGTAGCTGTATGGGTGAGCGAGTGGCTGTATGAGTATATTAGTGGGTGAATGAGTGTCTGTATAGTGAGAGACTGACTGTGTAAGTGGTTGTATGAGCAGAGTGAGTGACTGAGTGTCCGTATGGGTGAGTAACAGGGTGCTTGAGTGGCTATATGGGTGAGTGGCTGCATGAGTGAGTGTGTGAATGAGAGAATGTGTATCTGTGTAGCAGTATGGGTCAAACAGTGTGAGTGGTTGTATGAGTTAATAAGTAAGTGTGAGTACTTGTATGAGTTAGTGACAGGGTGTGTGAGTGGCTGTATCAGTGAGTGAGTGTCTCAGTTGCTTTATCACTGTGTGAGTGAGTATATGTATAAGAGAAAGGGTATGTAAGTGGTTGTATAAGTGAGTGACTGAGTGAGTGAGTGCATTAGTGGTGTATGGGTGAGTGAGTGTTTATAAGTGGCCATGTGGGTGTGTGAGTGGATGTGTTTGTACCTGTATGGGATAGTGATTTAGTGTGTCAGTGCTTACATGGGAGAGTGACTGGGTGTGTTAGTGATTATATGGGTGACTGAGTAGGTGAATGACTAATTGCATGGGTGAGTAAGTAGGTGTGTGAGTGTACAAAAGAGTGAATGAGTGTATCAGTGGCTGTATGGGTGAGTAAGTGCATGTGTTAGGACCTGTATGAGTAAGTGAGTGGGTGTGTCAGAATTTGTATGGGGAAAGCGAGTGTATATAGTTGGTGATGTATGTGTAAGTGTCTTGGTCTGTTATTGACTGTATTGGGGAATGAGTTGATGTGTGAGTGGGTGACTGGCTGGATGTATGACTAAGCTGATCAGTGTGTGTCTGTCTGTATCAGTGCTTCTTTGATACTCTAACTTTTATATTTGAAACAAAACAGTAGACACTTCTTATGCTCTAATATTATTTCACATTATAGTAATGGCATTTTTTCACCTTCTTTACTATTTTCTGGGTTTGTACTCGTATAGCATAATCAATCTATTGCATAAATATCGATTTTCCAACAGTGAGAAAAAACAGTCACAAACATTGTTAAAAAAATATCCTGTTCACAATTTAAAACCTGTTTTTTTCTTTTTTTAAATTTAATTTTGTTGCTTTCTATACCATTTGCAAATCAAATGGTATTTGTTGGCAGTGGGGATCAGTTGCCACAGCACAGCAAAGCAGCAATCAATTGCATGGGAGTTTTTCACCATCCCCTCCTGGCAAAAAAAACAAACTGGTGACAAAGGATATCAAGTGCATGAAGACCTTCTCCATGAGTATGTCAAAGAAGTATTTCTGTAGCACTCCAAGTATGTTCACACATCTAAAGGTGGAATGTTGTAAAAGAAAAATAATAGCAATGCAAGTTAGTATTTGATTTACAAAATTCCATAAACATAACAGTAAACATTGCGTATTACAATTTCAATTGCAATACAGTAAAAATGTCCTTTTTCCTTTTGACTGTTCTCAGCTTTCATACTTGTTCACCATAAACGATATACTGTATGAAGCTTCATCTTTGAACAGTGTATAGATTGTATAGACCCAGCGTCTTGAGACCCTTATGAACGAGTAGTGGCACTTTACAAATCAGTTTGTTTTTGATTGATAGATTGTAGAAAAAAACTGCACAGTATATCACCATTAATAAGTGACACTATGCTTTGCACTCACTTCAATTCGTTAATCGGTTGTTTTAACTACAGTTACTACACTAATCTATACAAACCTATCTTAAAACTGTTTGCTTTATTATTACCTGGTAAAATACTACTAATTAATATAAATCACACTTGAATTTTGGAGATCCTTTTGAAAACAACACCCCTGGTATGCCAAATGATGTATAAAATGCTGATGATCCATGTAGACAAAATCCCATACATTACTTTTTTTCCACAAATAGTACGTAGAAGTTTGATTGAAGAAAGAAATGGCGACAATTTTGTAGTTTGAAATGCAGTTTTGGTTTCAATTTAAGACTGCTGTGATTGCATTGTGTCCATGCAGTTTCACACTTTAATTAGAGAATGTGCTATTTAGATGTTATAGTAACTCCTTTGTGGAAGATAAAAAGACTCTTGAATTTTGGAGAACTCTTTAAAGCCATCACTCCTGATAGGCTGAATGATGTCTACGACACTGAAGATCCACGTAGAAGAAACACTGTATGTTACTTTTTCTCAGAAACACTCCTTAGAGCTATGGTTGAAGAAACAAAGGTAAGAATCTCATAGTTTCAAATGCAGTTTTGGTTTGAATATAATGTTGCTGTCATTGCATTCCGTCGATCCAGCTTCACTCTTTAAATTGACAGGATAGTGTCCAGATGTTACATTAAGTCCTTCATGAAAGAGGATATCCATAGTACCATTAGTTCTTCCAGAATTTAATATTTGTCTAGCTTTGAAGTTTGTAATTTTGGTTCCCATTCAAAGCCATCTGGTCTGCATCAATGCAGCATTAATATAAGGTATTTTCCACTTCTTTGTTTACACAATGTAGACCTTAGTTTTGATCTACAATTTGGGTAGGTCATATTTTGGTGAGCTGTTTTAATCAATCTGTCAAAAGGCACAGTTTTGGAATCTGGTGGCAAGAAGTACAGAAATCATAGAATTTATTTGAGTGGTAGACGTAAAAGAGCAATCTTCACAGTCACGGTTCCATTTGTAACTCAGTCCAAATAAGTCATCTAGATTTTATTTCTTCTTCTTCAAAAACTGCAAGGAGGACCATCATAAATTCCTGTGCTTCTTGTTGAGTTTTCTGAGTAAATAATACTGATGCACTACGGTGCACAGACAGAATATCGAGTTGTTATTATCGAAGTGCCAGAATATCAAGTTGTGAATATCAAAGTGGCAGAATATCAACTGCAAGAATATCGTTGACCAGAATATCGACTTGAAGGTAAGAAATATCGTTTTCTGTAATATTGAAGTCAGTAATATTGTTTGTTAAAATATCGTTGTTAATAATATCGATATTTATATTAGTGTTCTGTATTTTAGTATGTATGTTAAAAGTAAGTGATCTAATTTTTTTGTATAAGTATAGCTGTTTTTTTTTAATGTATGTGTGAAATTTTTAGAAGTGGTTAATTTTATGTCAATTACATTTTGCGTATTTTAGTTCTGTAGCGGGTTGTGGGTTTATAGGGGAATAGGGTGGGAAGTAATTTAATTATAATAAAGTAATTAATAATATTATATTTGTTAGTATTTATAGTAAAAAAAATATTTATTATTTATTAATTGGTGATTATTTTTTATCAATTAATTAATTGATAATTATGTAAATGTAATTTTTTTTAGGGGTGGGTTGTGGGTTTATAGAGGAATAGGGTGAGAAGTAATTTATTTTGAATAAAGTAATTAATAATTTTTATTTATTAGTATTTATAATTAATGTTTTATTAATTAATTATTATTTGGTTATCACATTTTATTAATTAATTGATAATTATGTAAATTGTGTTATTTTTTTAGGAGCAGGTAGTGGGTTTATAGGGGAATAGGGTGTGAAGTAATTTAATTATAATAAAGTAATTAATACTTTTTATTTATTAGTATTTATAATAAAAATTTTATTAATTAATTATTAATTGGTTATTACATTTAATAATTAATTGATTAATAATTATGTAAATTGTGTTATTTTTTAAAGGAGCGGGTTGTGGGTTTATAGAGGAAAAGGGTGGGAAGTAATTTAATTTTAATAAAGTAATTAATAATTTTTATTTATTGTATTTATTTTATATTTTGATTTCATAGTGTTGTTTGTGGTAATTTATTTATTATTGATTAATTATTAATTGTTTGTTAAATTATAAATCATTATTTGTTAAATACGTTAATTGTGTCAATTATGTAGGAGTTTTTGTGCATTTATAGGGGAATATGGTGTGAAGTAATTTATTTAAAAATCATTAATAATTAATTTTTTGATTATAATTAATTTATATTAAATGTAGTTATTTGTTTGTAAAATGTTTTTTTAAACTTGTATAAATCAATGTTTGTAGTTAATTTTAGTACTTTTTAACAATAAAATATTTTTCTATCTTTTGTAATTTATTATATTTTTATATGTTTTTTATTTTTGTGTTATTAACAATTTTTGTATTGTAGTTGGTATTTTGTTTCTTTTTTCTTTTAATTTTAATTTTTGGGAATTATTCTTTTTAACCCTCTGCTATCCAACATTTTCCCTACTGTTGCACTCACTGGAATGGGAATAGTAATTTTTACCCCTCCGCTATCCAACACTTTCCCTACTGGAGAACTCTCTGGAGTGGGAATAGGAATTTTTACCCCTCTGCTATCCAATACATTCCCTACTGTTGCACTCAGTGGAGTGTGAATATTAATTTTTACCCCTCTGCTATCCAATACTTTCCCTACTGTTGCACTCACTAGAGTGGGAATACATATTTTTACCCCCACGCTATCCAACACTTTCCCTACTGTTGCACTCACTGGAGTGGGAATAGTAATTTTTTCCCTTTGCTATCCAACACTTTCCCTACTGTTGCACTCACTGAAGTGAGAATAGTAATTGTTACCCCTACACTATCCAACACTTTCCCTACTGTTGCACTCACTGGAGTGGGAATAGTAATTTATACCCCTCCGCTATCCAACACTTTCCCTACTGATGCACTCTCTGGAGTGGGAATAATAATTTTTACCCCTACGCTATCCAACACTTTCTCCACTGTTGCACTCTCTGGAGTGGGAATAGTAATTTTTTCCCCTCCGCTATCCAACACTTTCCATACTGTTGCACTCACTGGAGTGGGAATAGTCATTTTTTCCCCTAAACTATCCAACACTTTCCCTACTGTTGCACTCACTGGAGAGGGAATAGTAATTGTTACCCCTACGCTATCCAACACTTTCTCCATTGTTGCACTCTCTGGAGTGGGAATAGAGATTTTTCCCCTCCGCTATCCAACACTTTCCCTACTGTTGCACTCACTGGAGAGGGAATTGTAATTGTTACCCCTACGCTATCCAACACTTTCCCTACTGTTGCACTCACTGGAGTGGGAATAGTAATTTTTACCCCTACGCTATCCAACACTTTCTCTACTGTTGAAGTAATTGTAGTGGGAATAATACATTTTTACCCCTACGCTATTCAACAATTTTCCTACTGTTGCTCTCAATGGAGTGCAAAATGTAAGTTTAAAAATGTATAAATATTTTAGTATTTTATTTTATAATATAATGGTTTTATTATTATATTTTATGTTATAGGTGTATGTATATATATATATCTAATTTATAGTTAATTTTTATATATTTATAATATTTTAAAATAAATTAAAGTTATTAGTTTAATATTTTTTTAAAGTAAATATACATTTATATATTAAACTTTATATATGTATGTTTAATTTTTTTAATTACATTTGTTTATTATATTTTTTTAATGTATATTATATCTAAGGGGACCATTACGATACCCGGCGTAAAAAAATCCGCCAGGCATGGAAGCGGCAAAAATCCGCCCGCACACACCGCCTGAACACCGACCACGCCATTATGAGTACACAAACCGAAAACCGCCATCGGCGGAAAAATCACACAAAATACCGCCCGCCATCGTCCGAGTCGGAGTCAAACCGCCCGCCACGGACGGAAACACGCACGACAACACAAAACCGCCCGCCCACACGGCCGACACACCGCACGTGAAATTACGATCGCACCGCCATGAGCGCGGAAAAACAACAAATATACCGCCCGCCAGCGCAAACAACGCCGATGAGAATCTACACGGCAGAAGCCATGGCGCCAACGTACCTGCACAGAAACCATCCGCACACAAAACCAATAGCACACAACATGGCCAACAAGTCCACACAGCAAGGCACACACAAATACACAAGCACAGTACACATCCCGAAAACACCCCCGGACAAACAAAAAATACAAAGGCCAGAACCCCAGACACAACACACCTGAAAACAACAGACCATGAGGACACACCCACATAGGTGAGTACAAAAGCAGCACTCCCACAGACCACAACCCCTTGCTACATTGCAAACCAGAGAGGAGAGGAGAGGACACAGTGACACAGCAAGGACAGCAGCACACCACAGAAACGCACACATCACTACCACCACCACCACCACCAAACACCACCACCACCACCACCACCACCACCACCACCACCACCAAACACCGGCACCACAAACCCCCTGCACATTACACAACACACACCGCACCAGCACCACAAACACCATGGCACCACAAAGGATGCCCAAGTTCACGCCCATGGAGCTGACGGTCATGGTCGACGAGATCATCAAGGTGTACCCACAAATCTATGGGAACATGGTCCAGCACACACCACTAGCCACCAGAAACAGAATGTGGAACCGGATCGTAGACCAGGTCAATGCAGTCGGGACCCTGCCCAGGAACAGAGTCGAGATAAACAAACGTTGGAATGACGTAAAAGCCTGGTCAAGAAGAAGGAGGGCAAAAACAGAGAGCTGGCTGCCGTCACTGGCGGAGGGAATCCCGCGCTCTTTAAGACCTTCAAAGCGTGGGAGGAGAAGGTGCGAGTCGTAATCCATCCGGAGATCCTCGCCGGATTAGCAGGGGGAGTGGAGGCTGGTAAGTACAAACTAATGTATACCAGCACACCGCTATGTACTCACATGCACTACCACCATGCCACAGCTCCCAGGGACAAACACCCCCATGTCCAGCACACAATACACAACACATCACACACACATGCAACAGACACCACCACACACAGCCCAAACCGAACAACTGTAAGATGCGTGGGGACATGTGTACACTAAGCCAGCCACGTAACCACCAACAGGTCCCCAAATATGCCAGAAGCGCCACAACGAGCACCCACCACACCCATGTGTCCGCCACAGCTGCACTAACCGACAAGTAACAGGTAAGTGGCAGGAACACAAAGTGCTGTGGGTGGGAGGGTGGACAGCCCAAGTACAACACACACCAGGCCCCTAGTCCCACAGCACAGCAAGGAGGAGCATCCCCCACACCCCACAGCCACGTGTCAGCCACCGCAGTGCACAACGACAGCCGAAAGGCAGACATCACGGTCCACAGCAATCGGTGTCAGTGGGTGTACAGCCACCCCACGACCCACTACACCCCCCACCCCCACAGACCTGCAACATGGAGCACCCCCGCTTAGAGCCATGTGGCATCCAGTACAGTGCACGCACGAACAACTTGCAGGTGGGAAACTGGACAGGGCTGGATTACTGGAGGCATGAGGACCATAACACCACCAACACATGGGACATGTCACGTAGCAGACGAACACGCAGCACCGCCCACCGTCACGAACAAGTGAACAATGTGCACACGGACATGAACAACAGACTCACACCCCACATGACCCATCACAGACATAGCAACACCCAAGGAGCCACGTCTGCATGCACAAGCCACACTGAATATAGTCCCACACGGCAGCCACTGTGCAACTCATCACACACAACCGAAACACCATTGAAGTCCTGTCCATGTAGCCCCTACTGCCTGTCAACCACACACCCCACAACTACGCCTATGTAAGACAAACAACACTAGACGCAACAGAGCGGAACAACAGAAATGCACACGAACACCACTGAACCCATCAAACTCACAGACACACCATGCACATACAACATACCATCCATCCCATCCGTCAGCCCCAGTCTCATGAAAGGCATGTCATCCGCACAGCTGCCACACATACAGCAGTCACGCTAAGACACATGCCCATGACCAACCATGTGCCAGAAGTCAATTAAGCGCACGACACACTGT
Organism: Calotriton arnoldi; assembly: GCA_963921515.1. NCBI lineage: Eukaryota > Metazoa > Chordata > Amphibia > Caudata > Salamandridae > Calotriton > Calotriton arnoldi. Next base: position 770,804 of record CAWUFW010006583.1, read on the forward strand.
GAGCAACAACACACAACATGGGCCACCCCCCCCCCGAGCACTGCAGTGATGCACATGGCACAGGGCAGCACGCACACCAAGGAGATGGGACAACTACAATACGTTGGCTGGCACACAACTATCACTCACCCATAACGATGCGTCCAATGCCATGTCCAGTAACCACAACAGACAGCAAATATGCAGGGCATGTCAGGCATGCACACACCTCAGACCATGCACTGTCATGCAGCCACAACACATGTCACGTTCGGCACCCATGGCTCACAGCATGTACCCCAAAAGTATATCCCCTCCCAAATGCGAATCTGGGGCATGGCCCCCATGTTGCCATATGCGTTCCTAAGCGTTCCATTTGAACCCCAAAAGCATATCCCCTCCCAAATGCGAATCTGGGGCATGGCCCCCATGTTGCCATATGCGTTCCTAAGCGTTCCATTTGAACCCCAAAAGCATATCCCCTCCCAAATGCGAATCTGGGGCATGGCCCCCATGTTGCCATATGCGTTCCTAAGCGTTCCATTTGAACCCCAAAAGCATATCCCCTCCCAAATGCGAATCTGGGGCATGGCCCCCATGTTGCCATATGCGTTTCTAAGCGTTCCATTTGAACCCCAAAAGCATATCCCCTCCCAAATGCGAATCTGGGGCATGGCCCCCATGTTGCCATATGCGTTCCTAAGCGTTCCATTTGAACCCCAAAAGCATATCCCCTCCCAAATGCGAATCTGGGGCATGGCCCCCATGTTGCCATATGCGTTCCTAAGCGTTCCATTTGAACCCCAAAAGCATATCCCCTCCCAAATGCGAATCTGGGGCATGGCCCCCATGTTGCCATATGCGTTCCTAAGCGTTCCATATGAACTCCAAAAGCAAAGTACAAACCAGACCCAGGATGGGCCAGGAGCCCGCATACACCAGAGTCACAATGAGTAGGGGCACAGCAACACACCCATCGGCATGGCCAATCCGTCCCATGCCACATGTGCACAGCACACAGTCCCATTGCCTAGCACACACAACTACAGATGCCACAGCCACACACTCGCCTCCGGGAAACCCATGTACGAGATTGCACGAACTGCCAATGTCAGACGACTAATACATACTTCGCCAGGTGCAACACAATAACAAATCTCATTCTCTCCACAGGTGACGAACTGCTGGATGCTGGGGATGGAGACAGCAGCCAGCACAGCCAGCCTACAAGCCCCCAACGAGGACACACGGATCTGGAGGATCTGTCCTCCTCTTCGGACACGGACCACCAAGCTGGCCCATCTGGCGTGGCAGGGCCCAGCCGCTCCCCAGGACCCCTCCTACCCACCAACCCATCATCCAGGGATGCTGAACAGTCCCAGTCCCCTGCTGCCACTGTCGTTGCGGCCACACCCACAGTCATTGCGGCCACTACCACTGCCGCAACCGCCACCATCGCCGCACCGACCACCACCGCCTCCACCACCACCACGTCTTCGCTGGCACCAGCCCCAGCGCAGGTGGTGGCCCGGCCGACTGGATCCACCCTGGGAGCCACAGCGAGGACCGTGGTGTGCAATGTGGCTAGTGGGCAGGCCGGTGGCAGCAGGACTGGTAGGAGGAGCAGGGTCAGGGAAACGCCAGCCTCCCTGGGAGCCATGCCCTGCCTCAAATGGCCAGAGTCCTTGGGGCCTATGAAGAGGCCCAAGGACAATGGGCCAGGTCTGCTACTGACACGCGGGAGGTGCTGGGGGTGCTGAGGTCCATGGACGCCCATATGGGCCAATTCGTGTCCCGTATGGACCAACTCGTGGACCTCATGGGCCAGCTGGTGGTGGCGGTGGGGTCACAGGCAAGGCCAGCAACACCACCTCCGCCACCACCTGCTAGGGCGCAGGCTCGGGCAGCAGTGTCCACTTCCCCTGCGTCCACAGCCAGTGAGCACACCTCACCCACCACCAGCAGGTCGCCACCACACACCCCCTCCCAAACGTGGAAGGGGCCGTCCGAAGAGGAAACAGATCTCCCGGGAGGACTTTGCACGCTCCAGTCGCAAGTGAGGCAGCCAGCCAGCCTTCCGCCAGCCTTCCTTGACCAGCCACTGCATTGACTTGCTCTACGATCCCACTCCACACAGCCATCTGGATGGCATGTGTGTGTTGGACTATGGACATAGAACCAGTGGGTACACCCTGATCATCACGCAGCCATGACCGACAGCTCATTGTCACTGCACGCACCACTTTTGTCATCACCTTACACACAATCACATGTCACAGTTTGTAATAAATGCACCTTTTTCACTAACTGCTGTTTGTGCCCTGTGTTTTATTTGTACGGAATACAACGGCCACCTTGGGCGGAAAGGCACCTGATGCGTGGCATGGCAATGGAATCCGGAGGGCCTGTAGGGACCTAGGGGTGGGAGACAGAACAGGAGCACATTCAATGAGTGTGTCACACACCCATCACACAGTACATGTCAACAACTACAAGCAATGTACACACATCGCACAGAGCAATAGGGCACAATGCCACAGTCACCAACAGTGGCATACTACCCTGGCCATGGAGCGTTGACACACTGCACGCAGTGAACATACGGCCACCCTGACACAGCACACACACACCTGCACAGATACAGACACATCATCCGTCGTACATGGACACTCACCGTCAAGTGAAGTAGCGGGCGATGAGCTGCTGGCGCACATTCCCAGCTTCCTCCTCTCTGCTGTCCACCTCACTCGAGCTGTCCTGGTCTGCGGGCTGGGGCCCTGGTTGATCTCCGTCATCCACAATGAGGGGGATCTGCTTCCGAATGGCCAGATTGTGCAGCATGCAGCACGCCACCACTATCTGGCACACCTTCTGTGGGGAGTACGCCAGTGCACCCTCGGTGCGGTCCAGGCACCTGAACCTGGACTTGAGGAGGCCAAAGGTACGCTCGACCACACGTCTGGTCCTCCCATGTGCCTCATTGTATCGATCGTCTGCTGGGGTGCGAGGATTCCTCAATGGACTGAGCAGCCATGCCCCATTCGGATACGCAGAGTCACCTGGGTGTGAGGGACACAGAGAACCGTTGCAATTCCAACTGGACAGGGGACAGCATCGCACAACCAGCACGCTACACCACTCCACATACTCACCGACAATACAGGCACGATCCTGTTGCAGATTGGCCATCAGTCGTGGCAAGATGCTGTTGCGCATTATGTGTGCGTCATGGGCCAAGCCTGGAAACTTGGCACACACGTGGGTGATCACCATGTCCGCAAGGCACACCACTTGCACATTCAGGGAGTGCGTGTGCTTCCTGTTGCGGTACAGGTGCTCAGTGGCCTGTGGTGGAACAAGGCCAACATGAGTGCAGTCAATGGCTCCCACGACGTGTGGGATTCTGCCAAGGGCATAGAATGCACCCTTCACTGCCGCCAATTCACGAGCCCTGGGGAATCTGATGTACCTGTTCCGGTACAGCATCATGGCTGCCAGTACATCCCTCAGCACCTTGCTGAACATGGGCTGGGACATCCCTCCTCCACTGCCCACTGTGTGCTGGAATGACCCAGTGGCGAAGAAATGCATGGCGGCCATCACCTTAGCCGTGGGGGTGACAGCAGTCGGATACACCCTGCGGGGACGGAGATGGGGCTCTAACATGGCACACAGTCGATGCAGAGTTGGCCTGTCCAGCCGAAACTTCCTGATTACCTCTGTATCGTCCATGTCCGCCAGCAATTGGTATGGGCGGTCAATGTTCCGTCTCCGCCTGGGTTAAATGGCAGAGGACACATGTCAAAGCAACACGGCACATAGCAATTTCGCATACACATCACTGACATGACTGAGCAAGCACATGAGCCACAGCCCAGCTGTCAAGCTGGGACGGCACGGCCACAATACACTTCCACAGGTCTCCCAACAATGGCAATGGTAAGTGAGACATACCACTGCCATGTGCATGCACATGGGGATCTAGGCCCCAATGACTTGCGGGGCGTGCTGATGGGGACTGACTGCATATCCGTCAAGCGGCAACGCCACGGCAACATGAGTGTCTGCTGAGCATGGAACTGCTTCCGAGGCTGGATGAGTATGGCACACGACGACGACGATGTGGGCACGGGCTGAGCGGCCAATACAAGTGGGACCTGTGGCACGAGGGGATATGAGACAGTAGTAGGTGTCAGCACTGCACCCTATGTACAGCACTGTACGGATCACAGCTCCCGAAACATTGACTGGTGTCCACATTGACAGCCCCATGCCAAGACGGCTGTGTGCTTGCAGTCACACGTCACAGGTGAGAGGTTGCATTGCACGTGCAAGGTGGCAGACGTACATAGTGGGAGCTGGCATGTGTGTGCATGTGTCTCCTGTTCAGGATCCACCAGATGGGCGCTGACTCTGTACTGACCATTGGACACAGCATGTTCCGTGGAAGGCTTGTGTGTGTGGGATGGTGGCACTGGATGTGCCTCCGTTGGGTGGGGGCCATGCACAGGGCGGGTACGTCGATGATTGCGCATTGTTGGTCACGGTGGGTGCACCAACTAATATGTGTTGCCCTGTGTTCAATTCCTATGTCCGCATGATGATGGACTGTGGATGTGGGCAGACTACACATTGGTCGATGTGCTGTCTATATGCATGTGCCTTCACACCAGGCACAGCTGCCCCTGCACATGTGACCCCTGCTGGACTCGCTGCTGGGTCTGTGGAGCTGATGCACCTTCTGCGCGTGGGGCGGGCCGCTCTCCTCACTTCCCTCATTGCGCATGTCATGTCTTTGCCGCAGGTGACATGGATCATGGAGGGCCCACATGTACGCGTGGGTAGGCTACACATGATTGTTCACTGGTCGCCACCCCCAGTCAGTGTTTCGAATGGGAAGGTTGTCGTGCTGGTGGTATGTTCGATGTGGCGGATGGGCGGGCCTAGGTGCGGGCTTACATTCCGGACATGGGGGGTAGTTGGATTGGCGACTAGTTGCAGTACACACGGGACACGTCTCTTCCTTTCCACATCTGGGTCATCCCTTGTACTAACTGACAGTGATACAGTCATCATCGCCCCAGCCCTCATGTCCTCCCCTCGCCCCCCAATATGCATGCTCACCTGCGAGGCTAGCGCTTGCACAGGCAGCCCCAAGCTCGCACCAGAGAGGGCAAGGAGTGTATGTGTGGGTCCAGTTGCACGAGTGGGCTGTCTCAGGGTATGATGTGTGGCGGGACGCCGTCCACCTGCGTGGTGCCCCAAATGGAGACCCGGCCTGCATGGACTATGCATCACAGTCTTCGCCTTCCGGATCCGCCACCTGCGACACCCAGTGGCTGTGGCTGCCCTTGCGGCCAGGCCGCGTCCGTCTGTGACTGATGGCCCACACATTCACTCTTTGGCCTCTCTGGGGAGGGCTCGGGGTGGTGGCGCACGCGCTTGCACTTAGTCGCAATGGCATGTGGCGTGGTTGGTATGATGGGCAATGGATGGGATGGTGCGAGCCACCTCCCATGACGTCAGTGCTGCTCGTGCTGTGGTGCGTCCCCCTACACTTCCATTTGACTTTTTGCCATGCTAGACGTTGAGGTTCTATTGCCTGCGTGATATGACCAGGAGGAGCGCGAGGAGACCTCTCACACACCATGCTCCACTGCCATCCCGTGCCCTGTATCGCCTGTGCAGATTGACTATGTTGGGGTTACACCTGGTCGACTGGGGCTGTGTGTGCCTTGTCAAGGGGCATGGCGGGCGCACAACAGGATCCAGCTTGTCCACAGAGGGTGGGCTGAGGTGCGCCTGGTACCGCTTTGTACGTGTGCCCGGCTGCTGTGCACACACGTGTTCACTCCCCCCCTGACAGGTGTCCTCTCACAATGCCCAGGGAAGCGGTGGTGTTCTGTTCATGACCCCTCCCAACATGGCGTGCTCCAACTTGGCATGTGCGCATCTACCCGTCGCACCCACCCACCTGAGCACTGCGTCCATACGACTTCACACGACACATGTGTGTCTTCCACAGTAGTGCTACTCATTTGCGTTGACATCCAATACCAGTGGACTACATGGTCATGTCACGACTGCCGTGTACTTCACATACTCTCATCCTCTCTCATTCGTACTTGTGAAATGAGTCAGCGAAAACAGTTTTGGTTTCAAACATTATATTGAGTCTTCTGTCCTCTGTGATGCAGTATAGTGGACACTACTGGCAGCGGAATACATGTTGAGGATATACTGAGCATGATAACAAATGGGATAGGGTGTGGGGTTACATCTGCTTGGCCAAGGCTGTGCTAATGTACATTTACGTATAGCTGCGGAGCTGCGGACTTTGACACAGACGGTATACATGTAGCCTACCAGACCGCTTGGCATCATGGGCACAGTCCATCTCAGTTCCATGTGACAGGTTTGCTGCGGTTGTTCCTCATGCACGCGTGCATGTGAGATGACATCAGGGCATGTGCTTGCGTGCATGCAGCGGCGTGCCACTTGTTGTTGCACTGTGGTGGTTACTGGACATGTCACAGTCACTGGGGTCGTGTTGTTGTTGTATGCACTTGTCGTCCATGCAAAGGTCCTGGTATGGGATTCCCGGGGCGGGGGTGGGAGGGGTGCAGCACCCACAGACTCCAGGCGACCTATTCATGTCCACTGAGCGGTGTGTGTGTCCATGGGCGCTGGATCCATGTCGTGTCCTGGTTGTTCGTGCAGTTCCGTCCATGTGGGTGCGATGCACAGAGCCCATGCCACTGCCTCCCACGATGCATGCGGTGTTCCTGGATGTGATGGGGAACAGTGTGCATGTCCCGGTCATATCCGATGTCATGGCGATGTCGTTGATGGTGTGGTTACAGTTGCCGGTCGTTTGGTATGGCTGTTGTGGTGGTGACTGGCCAGTCCGTGCGGAAGCTGAGCATGGGTGCGGGGTTGGACTTCATAGGTCACTCGGGGAACCTGCGTTGTGGTCCGACGTATTTACAGGTTGTCAGGTATGCGATGCCGTCCAGCAGGGCTTCCATGTCATTGGTGGTGTACATGTTTGCCAGCCAATGAAGCGGATGGTGGCTGTCAAGGTGTTGTTCGTAGGTTGTCCCTTGGAGGACCATGATGGGGCATGCTGGGTGACATTCGATGTAGCTGTTCTCGATGATCCGTCGTGTGGAGGCACAGTGGTTCCATTTCAGTGCGCGTGCGATGTTGGCCACATACGCCATGCCCCCATAGGCAGAGCAGGCCCTGTCGTGTGCGTCCAGAGGGAGGAGTAGTGGTAGCAGGTCCGCCTTCAGACATGCCGGGTTGGAGAGGCATATCTCGACGGGATGCTGGTAGGGACACCTCCAACAGTAGAAGACGGGCATGACGCAGCTGAACAATGTGATGCGGTAAGTCAGTCGGTAACTTACGTTCAGCAGGGACAGGAGATCGCATCCCAATGTATGTATCGTGTTGGTTTGGTACAGCTTGAGCTGTTCGGCGTAGTTGGGTAGGTGTGTTGCGGTTGCCATTTCGCAGCGGTTCGTAGAGGTGGCGTGCTCCGGCTGTGTGTGCAGTCTGCAATGTGCACGCTCCGGGGTTGCTGTGAGCTCTGTGTAGTCGTGGGGAGACAGGACTTGTGTTCTGTTGGCTTGTTTGGAGGACACGGGCCCTCTTCCCACATGCTTCTCAGACAGTTCAAGGTCAGTGCTGTGTGACTCCTTCCAATTAACTTGCATGTGGCCGACATGGGGAGTGTTTTCTTCTTTCTTCCCCGTCCGTTGTGTGCTTCTGTGATATGCGCTATCTGCCCTGTGGTCGGTCTCCTCGGCATGCCTGTGTTGGTCTATTCTTGGACAATGGCTGTATTCACCGGCTTCTGTCGTAGGGCTGTGGTTTCGGTGTTGGAATGGAAGGTCATTCAGTGCTGTCTGCTCTCCCTTGTGTGGGCGGCAGGCTGCCTTTCCGCTCTGCGTTGGGCCTTGTGTGTGGATGTAATTCTTGGGCCACCTGTTGTCGGTCCCCGGGCTCTTTGGTGTTCCGTTTCATGTGTCTTGTTCATATGTGCAGGGTGGTATGGGTTTTTCAGTGTGGTACTGGCGTTCCTCTTCCCGAAGGAGCCCTGCTTCTCCTAGTTGGTGTTGCCGCCGCTGTGTGCTATGCCATGTTTGTTACACTGGGGTGTGTCCTGCAGTTGCGTGTCTTCACTGACATGTGTGCGTCGTTTGTGTGGCGTTGGGTGTTGTCCGTGAATTGGGCGTTGGGGACATGTCTGTGGCCGGCCTGTCACGTGTCATGTGCGTTCGGGGTGGGGCTGATGTGTGTGCTGCTTGGTTGTGTCCCTGTGTCTGTGTGCGACGCATGCATGGCGCTGCGGTTGGCCTCTGCGTTGTGCGCATGTGTGGCGGCGTCATCGGCGCTTTGGGGCCGTGACGGGGTGGTTGGTTCCTAGTCCCAGGTGGTGTGTACACATGTGTTCTGCGATGTTAGGATTTGGCCTGTGTGTCATATGTGGATGCAATGGTGGATGTGTAGTGTGCACGCGCTGGTGGGGGTTGTCCGCTTTTTCCGCCCTTGCACTGTGTGCGCTGTTTGCGTGCACTTGTTGTGTGTGTGCCTACCTGCGTCTCCGCGGTACGTTGCGTCCTTGGTGGTGCATCAGCAGAAGCATGGGAAGGGCCTGCAGTGCTGGATTCATGCCCGGGGTGCCGCTTCTTCGTTGTCCGTGCTCTGCGTCCGTGTTTCCGCCTCTCTTTCACGTGCGGTGTCTCTTTGCCGTGGGAGCCGTTTGTTTGCGGCATCGTAATTTATGCGCCGGGCGGGACGTGTTTCGTCGGACGGTGTGTGTCAGTTATGCTGCGCCGCTACGTGTGCGGGCGCACTTTGATGGCGGACGGTGTTGCTGGCTTGCCGGCGGTGTTTGGCCTGCTTTTCGCATCATAATTGTGCGGGCGTGTGGACTGCTGCGTGCCGGCGGTAACTGGTGGTTTTTGCATCCGCCAGCACGGCGGTTGTGCTTCCGCCCGCCATCGTAATGGGCCCCCAAGTAATTTATTTTAGTTAATTTTATAATATAATTGTTTTTACATTATTTTTTATATATTAAAAATAAACGATATTTTGGACATCTATATTTTTTACATCTATATTTTTTTTCTCGATATTTTTGTCATTTACATTTTAAAGATAGGATGTCGATATTTTGACTATCGATATTTTTACATCGATATTTTGTCTTCTATATTTTTGCCTTCGATATTATGTCAGTGATTCATCCACTACATATATCTACTAGATATTGAATGCCTGAAACACAATGTATTATAGTCCTATCACTAAGTAGATGTTGCAAAGCACACAGTGCAGAACATACTCTCTTCTGTGGTTTCTGTTCAATTGCATTTTCAAGATGTGGTAAATGAAACAGTACATTTAGAAGAAAGTTTGCATAGTAGTTGACACCGGAGTGTTTATCAACTGACAACTAAGGGCCTCATTACGAAGGCAGTCGGAGAAGTGTCTGACCTCCATCGCAGCGGGATTGAGACCACACGGCAAGTAGCCAGTGGTCCCACCCACCCTATTTTGATAAGACCTTCATGTAGGTGTTCAGAAAATTCATTTTTCTACTGCCGCTTGTGCTGTGGCCCGGAAAAGGGGCGCAGCCCAAGCGGCAGTAGAAAAAGGCATGTTTTCATGTGGTGCCTGGCACACAGTGCATGGATGTTTGGGGGTACCACATGTGTCTCCTTGTCCACTTAGCAGTGGCCCATAGGGGATGAAGGCCCTGTTTGGGGCCCCCAAAGTCCATTTCCATCTGCCTCTTCATGGAGGCGAGACCACCATGAAAAGGCATTCAGAAAGTGACATTGTGATCCTGACAGCACCGCCTCCGTTCAGAATCATGATTCTGACAGCCGCCCCAACTGGATCAGTAGATTCTGTCAGAGGCAGCGGTCCATCCCCTGACAGTCAATGGTCCAACTGCCTGCATCGTAATGCAGCAGTCAGCCCGAAGGGCTGTCTTGTGGTGGGACCACCACCGACAGCCTGTCTGTGGCGGTCCCAAGGGCATTGTAATGTGCCCCCCAGTTTTCTGGGAATGATTACATTTTCTTTTGCGTGTCTCACCAAACACTCGTCACATACAACTACTGCATATTTCCCTTCTTCTATGTTTTCAGTTACATTGTTTTTGTATCTATAATGTTGAAGTACTTCACAGGGGCACATGTTTTCTAGGTGTGGACTCCTTCTTGGATAGTACGCATTAAACATATTTGATTTCACAATATCTGTGCTTTCTAGCTCAAACTCTACTAGATATTAAATATCAGAAAAAGATGTCAATACTCTGTTTCACATGTTTGCAAGGCCTGGACTTACCCAAACAATTCCCCTTGACTTTGAGAACAAACCAGCCGAGCTCAACCTATCTGAGTACTCATAGGACATTATCTCTCTGTGGGAAAGCATTTTCAAGCTGAAGCTATACAGTTTCTTGGTAAGACTCTTTTCTGCAGAAATCTCCTCCCACATCTCATTCATCTCTGTGTTCTCGAATTTTATAATATATGAAGTAACATAGCGAGCAACAGCGATGGAGTTGTCGTATTCCACATTGTCAGAATGACAGGATTATAGTCATTAATATACATTGAGGCCTCTGTTCTTCTCAGGTTGTATGTTTTTTTCGGTGATTTTTGAGTTAGTGTATGTTTGACTGCAGATAAAAAGCTGTTTACCCTTCCTTAGGAAATGGCGGGTCATAGGAATCCAAAAGGACATCTTGTGCATAATTTGCCTTTACATCTGTATTTTTGATGACAGTACTTCCCACATCTATGAGTTTGAAAGAACAGAAACTGTTGTCTCAAGCCCTTTTCACTGGTTCACTGACATAATATCGATACAACAAATATCAACCGACAAAGTTATCGACATATTAATATTGAAATCAAAAATATTGAAATCCTATTCTTAATAAATGAGACACTAATATTGAAAAAAATATCGACATTAAAAATATCTATTTTCACATATATTGAAAACAAAAATATTGTAAACAAAAATATTGTCACTTATAAGTAAAAATAGAATACAGCAAAAATATCGAAACCAACAATATCAACAACATAAATATTGTAAAATAAAATACATCCTAGCTATAAACACTACCAAAACCAAACATTTTTATAAATAAAAATAACAAAACATATCCCACAATATTAATAACATTTCTTACTCACAATATAATAATTTCTTGGATAAAAAAATTACATTTCACAAATTTGAACATAAAATTGTTTTAAAACATAAATTTCACATATATATATATCTCACTAAAAATATCACAGATTTATTTGTACACTAAGGGGTCGATTCCGATTCGGGCCGGAAAACGTACCGACCGACTCGGAGCCGGAATTCTTTTCGACCGACACGTACCGGTACAGCCCGACCCGCAAAGTACGATGAGAAGCGTGCAAAACCCGACCGACTCGTACGGAACACAAGCCGAACGACCGAGCCGCGCGGAAAACAGCAATTCCGGCCGGAAAAACACGCGAATCGAACCGACCGACACGCACCCGGAACAATCCCGAACGAAACGTACCCGCGAACTCCTACCCGCTTAGTACGATGCAACGCGTGGAAAACACGACCGAGTCGCACGGAGGATAAGCCGTGCGACCGACACGCATACAAAACTTGCGAGCCGAAGCAACCCAAAACACCGCGTACGCAGCACAGAAAACAGCACAAACACAGCGTGAACGACTCGGAGAAGCTCGTACGAGACAACTGCGGGGTCCGACTCGGTCACAAGAACGTCTCCTACATGCACAAAAAGTACAAAGGGAAAATACACAAAAAAAGGCCAAACAAGCAATTACAAAGCCAATAAATACTGGGGGGGCAGGGAACAAAGACACACCCACAACTCCACCCATATAAAGGACACAAATCCCTACCATGATCCTTTACAAATTCAAATTACCTGCCAGCACTCAACAGACAGCAACCACACACCCACAGCTCATCCATCACACAAGCCACACACCATCAGCATCTCAACAAATAGCACCCTCACATACACCCAGCAAAACACACACTCACACACCTTCACCTGCACACCAACACACACATCACTCACCATCACCACCCATCACCATGCCCCCAAAGAAGAATCATAAGTTCCTAGATAGTGAATTGGAAGTCCTGGTAGATGAGATCCTCAGGGTAGAGCCACAGCTGTTTGGTACACTGGTCCAACAGACACCCATGTCCCAGAAAACCAAGATGTGGGAGAGGATCGTCGACAGGGTGAACGCACAATCACCATGTTTGCGCACAAAGATAGACATCCAGAACAGGTGGTATGACGTGCGCAGGAGGGTCAGGGAGCTGTTGAAGAAGGACTACCTCTTGAGCCAACACACCGGCAGTGGCCCTCCTGCCAAGCCAGTATACCTCAGGCCCTGGGAGGAGAAGGTGCGGGCCATCCTACCACCAGTGAGCGTATATGGACTAGAAAACATCCCAGAGCCTGGTGAGTACACAACAAATGTACACAATATTGTGCGACAATACACACACATCACTGTCAAGGGAGAGTCAAACCATGCACCCTTAGCAAATACACAGCAACCAGAACAGAATCATCCCAAAATGTGTATGTCAGTCAGATAAACACAACACATGCCATCTCATAGTGATATGTAACTGTGTCATCACATGTACAAACACAACTACAACTACAGCTAGGCAGTGGCACAAATATAACTAACAAACACATCCAGACATGTAGCCACCACTACAACACCACCACACAGTGAAGCCCACTGAAAGGAAGGAATTCTGTGTATGCTGGGCAAGTCAGTGTAGCCATTAGCATCCTGGGAGTCGTAGTCACAGATATTGCCCACCCTCACAATGCGCACATCAACACCACCATGAACCATGCTCACATCACAGGGAGTGGAAAACAACTGACAAGATGGCTGACACTGGCTACTGCTGTGGGGAGCACAAGGTCCTGCTGGCAACTGTGCACCAACCAACAGCAGGACACCACTGACTGACATCTTGCCATTGCTCTCACACTCACACACAGTGAAGTCCACCCAAAAGCAAGTAAGTATGGGCATGCTGGGAAGTGGGGTGGAGGCAATAGCATGATGGGAGTGGTAGTCACAGATATTGGTCACCCCCACAACTGTCCCATCAACACCACCCTGAACCATGCGCACATCACAGGGAGTGGAAAACAACTGACAAGATGGCTGACGCTGGCTACTGCTGTGGGGAGCACAAGGCCCTGCTGGCAACTGTGCACCAACCAACAGCAGGACACCACTGACTGACATCCTGAAAGACAACTTGCACTCCCTGCAATAGAAGCACGTTCCATGGTGGGATATCTGGCTGGGTGGGAAGGAGGACTGACACCTCAGACCATATGAACAAGCAGCTTTTCACACACACCCCCTTAACACAAACTACACACAACTCACCTGGGAGAATGCATTGCCTCAAACACACAAATCAAATATCCCACAAAGAACCACAACCCTGAGTCATGCTGTGTGAAGCACAGGGACACACATGGGACTTGTAGCAAAACTAACCCCAGGATAACACTGTCAGCCATCTTGTCAGCACGGGCACACAACCCCACAGGGAAGCAGAGTCAAAAGGAAGGAAGCATGGGCATGCTGGGAAGGGGGGTGGAGGCAAAAGCATGATGGGAGTGGTAGTCACAGCCCAACATCCCCCACCCACATGGCCCAGCAAGATCACACCCAAGCATGCACACCCCACAGAGAGTCAAAAGCCACATCAAAGATGGCTGACACTGGTGCAATGTTGTGGGGAGCACAAAGCCCTGCTGGGAACTGTGCACCAACCAACAGCAGGACACCACTGACTGACATCCTGAAAGCCAACTTGCACTCCCTGCAATGGAAGCACGTTCCATGGTGGGATATCTGGCTGGGTGGGAAGGAGGACTCACAGCACTGACCATAGTTACAAGCAGTTCTCCTCACACACCCCCTCAACACTAACTCCACATAACCCACCTGGGAGAATGCAATGCCTCACACCCTAATTGAATATCCCACAAAGAACCACCACCCTGGGTTATGCTGTGTGAAGCATAGGGACACTCTTGGGACTTGTAGCCAAACAACTGCCAGGACAACACTGTCAGCCATCCTGTCAGCACAGGCACACTACCCCACAGGGAAGCAGAGTCAAAAGGAAGGAAGTATGGGCATGCTGGGAAGGGGGGTGTAGGCAATAGCATGATGGGAGTGGTAGTCACAGCTCAACATCCCCCACCCACATGGCCCAGCAAGCTAGCACTGAAGCATGCATACCTCACAGGGAGTGAAAAGCCACTTCAAAGATGTCTGACACTGGCCTCAGCTGTGGGGAGCAAAAGGCCCTGCTGGGAACTGGGCACCAACAAACAACAGCACCACATCGTCAGCCATCTTGCCATTGCTGTCACACTCACACACAGTGAAGTCCACCCAAAAGGAAGGAAGTATGGGCATGCTGGGAATGGGGGTGTAGGCAATAGCATGATGGGAGTTGGAGTCACAGATATTGGTCACCCTCACAATTGGCCCATCAACACCACCCTGAACCATGCTCACATCACAGGGAGTGGAAAGCCCCATCAAAGATGTCTGACACTGGTGCTCTGTTGTGGGGAGCACAAGGCCATGCTGGGAACTGGCCACCAACTAACAGCAGGACACCACTGTCAGCCATCTTGCCATTGCTCTCACACTCACACACATTGAAGTCCACCCAAAAGCAAGTAAGTATGGGCATGCTGGGAAGTGGGGTGGAGGCAATAGCATGATGGGAGTGGTAGTCACAGATATTGGCCACCCCCACAACTGTCCCATCAACACCACCCTGAACCATGTGCACATCACAGGGAGTGGAAAACAACTGACAAGATGGCTGACACTGGCTACTGCTGTGGGGAGCACAAGGCCCTGCTGGCAACTGTGCACCAACTAACAGCAGGACACCACTGACTGACTGACATCCTGAAAGACAACTTGCACTCCCTGCAATGGAAGCACGTTCCTTGGTGGAATATCTGGCTGGGTGGGAAGGAGGACTCACAGCCCTGACCATAGTTACCAGCAGCATTTCTCACACACACCCCTAACACAAACTCCACAAAACTCACCTGGGAGAATGCATTGCCTCACACTCCAATCAAATATCCCACAAAGAACCACAACCCTGGGTCATGCTGAGTGAAGCACAGGTACACACATGGGACTTGTAGCAAAACTAACCCCAGGATAACACTGTCAGCCATCTTGTCAGCACAGGCACACAACCCCACAGGGAAGCAGAGTCAAAGGGAAGGAAGCATGGGCATGCTGGGAAGGGGGGTGGAGGCAATAGCATGATGGGAGTGGTAGTCACAGATATTGGTCACCCCCACAACTGTCCCATCAACACCACCCTGAACCATGCGCACATCACAGGGAGTGGAAAACAACTTACAAGATGGCTGACACTGGCTACTGCTGTGGGGAGCACAAGGCCCTGCTGGCAACTGTGCACCAACCAACAGCAGGACACCACTGACTGACATCCTGAAAGACAACTTGCACTCCCTGCAATGGAAGCACGTTCCATGGTGGAATATCTGGCTGGGTTCGAAGGAGGGCCGGATATCAACCAAATACAACCATTGCAGACCATGTACACACCCCAACATTCACATAGAAATGCCCAAATAATGCAGGACAATGTGCTACACCAATATCAACCCCTGACTGTGACAACTTAGGACAATGCAATGTACAGGCCCGCATCCAGAGGCACAGTCACAACTGTCAGGTGTGTCAACCATTGATGCCTGCAGAAACATAACATACATTGTTTGTGTCTCCCAAAAACAGGTGATGATGGGGACACAGCAGCAGACGCTGAGGAGTCCCCGTCTCAAGAGAATACGGAGCTCACTGGTGTGGAACAGCCTCTGCCCTCCTCGGATGAAGAAGACCCACCTGGCACCTCCGGAGCAAGTCATCATGCAGCACCAGCAGGACCACCAGCTGCACCCCCTGCAGCCACCCCTCCAACGACTGTCAACACACATACCACCCCTGCCGACATGGACAGACCAAGGAGCACCACCAGCACAGGGACCCTGGACCAACATGGGGCCATGGACACCAACACCACCAACAACCCCCAAGGGGGCCCAGGGTCACCTGTGTGTGCCACCTCAGGTACTGCACGTGTCGCCAGGGGTGGTGAGAGGGGTGGGAGACATAGGTCGCTGCTCGCAGAGGGGTCTGGACTGCATGATGACCCACAACTGGCAAGCATAGCCGATGCGTACCAGTCCAGCACCGGAGAGCTCAGCCAGGTAGTGGGGCTCCTCAGGGACATTAAACAGCAGCAGGCTGCCCATCATGCCCGCTTGGACTCACACATGTCCCGCGTGGAGTCCAAGTGGGACACACTGCAAGAGATGACGGCGGTGCATAGGGACATATTACAATGCCTCCGCCAGATGAGCAGCAACCAGTCAACACCTCCCTGTGTGCCCACAACATCTGGTGCTGAAACAACTGCAACTGCCACAGGGAGGGAGGATGACTCTGGCGGAGAGTCCCCTGCACCGCAGCAGCCTGCACTTGAGGGTGTCCCCCCAAAGAAGACGGGTCGTCCGAGGAAGGACAACTGAGAGGCTGATGGCCATGCACAACCCCCAGAAAGCCAACACCTGTTCTGGATAATCACCTTTGTGCGCAAACTGTTCACCCTGTTGACTGCAACACAACTCCCCCACATGACATGGGGAGTACAAGTTGGACCAATGTCTCAGATGACTGTGGACTTGATACAGGACATTTCTGCTACCAGGACTTCCAATTCATCTAGGAACTTTGGATTGCAATCAAAATGTACAGCACTCACCATCCTGTGCACTATTCACACACATGTATGACAATAAACACACTAATACACTATACCTGCCTCTGTCGTGATTCCAACGTGGTTTCTGTCATGGAGATGATGACCAGCGAAATTACACTGTGCATGCTAACTGCTACAGCAAGTACAACACAGGCATGTGAGTCATGGCAACGTGACACATTTGAGGGAGACACACCACCAGGGCTACACAACAAATACACACCTAGGCCATCTGACTCATTGCCTACACTGATGTTGCCAGGAAATACGGTGCAATGCACAGACACAACACCTATTCACAGTCTTAGTCAACTAGCCCACTGGTGCAGTAAGCAAATGTCAGTCAAATGTGTGACCACAGACAACGCACATCACAAAGTGAAGCACAGGTTTATTACACATTTGCAACATGTTGTAACCACTACAGATGCAAGGTAATCCCACCTGGCAGCGGGCACACAGTCAACAAGTGTAGAAGGAAGGAAGTCCATGGGTGTGACGCACATCACCTGTAGGGACACGACAGCTACCACCCTGGAAGTCGAATCACAGTGTGGGGGATCACAGTTGACCAAACGACTCTGAAAGTACCCTGTGAAGGACAGAAATGACACACAGTCAAAAGCACTGAAGAACAGGACAGAACTGCAATACTCATGCCCAATACATGCCACAAGATACCCACCCAGAACCAAGTTAGCATGACAATACTGTTGGGGAGTACAGACTACCTGTAAGGACACATCGCTACACGCATACAGTCATGTAGCCCATGGACACACTCAAACAGCACCAGAGCACCACCAACACATATCATGCAAACTCACATCATTGACATGACATCCCTGGATACTCACATTCAGCTGAAGAAGTTGGTGATGAGCTGTGTGCGGACATCACCATCACCATCATCATCATCATCACTGGCATCGTGGTCCAGGCCAGGATCCTCCACAGGTGGCGGATGTTGGTCATCGTCATCCAGGATGAGAGGCAACTCCTTCCGCACTGCCAGGTTGTGTAGCATGCAGCAGACGATGACAATCTTGCACACCTTTGCTGGGGCATATGGGAGGGCCCCTCCTGTCTTGTCCAGGCAGCGGAAGCGGCTCTTCAGGAGACCAAATGTCCGCTCAATCACTCTCCTCGTCCGACCATGTGCCTCATTGTAGCGCATCTGGGCTGGTGTCACAGGGTTCCTGAGGGGCGTCAGCAACCACAGCATGTTGGGGTATCCGGAGTCACCTACATACAGACAATTGCACATTAGCTGAGTTGGAAAAGAGGGTGGAACACTACATTGCAGAACACACACAATGGTACAAAGTCAGGACACACCAACAAGCCAGGCACGCTGGTTCCGCATCTGTGACATCATCCTCGGGATGCGACTACTCCTCATCACGTAGACATCATGTGCAGAACCGGGGAAACGGGCACACACGTGTGAGATGCTCATATCTGCAAGACAGACCACCAGTGCATTGACCGAGTGGTAGTGTTTGCGGTTCCTGTATGCCTGCTCTTGGGCCTGTGGTGGTACCAAAGCCACATGTGTCCCATCAATGGAGCCAATGACATGCGGCATCCTCCCCAGGGCATAGAAGTCACTCTTCACGTCAGTGAGTTGTTGGAGTCTAGGGAAATAGATGTACTGGTTCAGGTATATCAACATAGCCTCCAAAACATCGCGGAGCACACGGCTGAACATGGTCTGTGACATCCCACCAGCAGTCGCCACAGTGTGTTGAAAGGTACCGGTGGCAAAGAAGTGTAGGGCTGCCATCACCTTCACCTTGGGGGTCAGCGCTGTAGGGTACGGCCGGCCAGGTTGCAAATGTGGTGCCAAGCGCACTGCCAAATCCTCAATCAGCTGCCTGGTGAAGCGGTACCGTCGGATGCTGTCACGTTCCACCATCGTTGCCAGGTCAGGGAATGGTCTATGGACAGCTGGTGCCCTGCAGTGCATAGGTGAAGAAAGAAAGATTGTCAGTCACCCCACATATGTGGCATTGAACACACTCAATATCACATGATACATCATTATGAGGCACAAGTACATGATGTGTGCAGTTCCGTAAGGACATGTATGGCACATACATGGCCAACATCTAACATCACAGTTCAACAAGTGGCATCAATAAGTCCCAGGTTGTGCCATTGGATATCATGAGGCCGTGTCACAGTTCCCATCTCCTGCTGCCACGTTACAAACACACCCCACAGTGACATGTGAGGACAGATGTGCCCCAGGCATCACAGCTCAACGACAGGTAGATTCCCAGGGACCCTGTATTGCCACATGGACACTGGCATGACATGGTGTATCATGTATACACCACAGCAAAACAACCATGACCCCCACAGGTAGTGGTCCCTGTTGCCTCGGCAGGACAGACATGGACGTCTGTGACACACACACGCACAACATCAAAGTCTATGCACAAACAACGTGGATGTGGAGACTGTCTCCCATTATGCACATGAAATCAGAGACATTGTAAACACAACATGCACACAGACTGTGGAGGACCATCACTATTGTGCCAATGAGTCACCCTGAGTTAAACATACCATCCCACATGGGACTCAGGGGGTATGTGACATGACATACACATACACCACCGTGAAATGTGACCATGCCACATGCTCAGATATGAACAGTTGCACATCACAGTGGTCATGTACACGAAACACCAAGGATTCTGTCCCCATGAACACGTGCACAGCCTGGGGGTGGCTACCCCCAAGTGACACCCACAGAACAACATGTTCACCCCCATACACGGAATAGGTAATGCAGCCTTACATGCCTTAGGATACAGTTTGGACAGGCTGTGGTTTTGTAGGTGTGCCCCTCACTCCCTGGGAAGTATATGTGGCTGGCATATGTTCACCTGTGACAGGCATGGTGACATATGCCAGTGACTTGTACATGGACGCGTTGGACAGCAATGGACCGATCGGTGCGCACACATTGGCCATTGCATTCAATGTGTGCTGGTACGCGTTGTATTCGCAATACGCGTTGGACAGCAATGGACCGATCGGTGCGCACACATTGGCCATTGCATTCAATATGTGCGGGTACGCGTTGTATCCTGGGTACGCGTTGAACAGCAATGGACCGATCAGTGTGCCCGGGCGGCCCATTGCATTCAATGTGTGCGGGTACGCGTTGTATCCTGGGTACGCGTTGAACAGCAATGGACCGATCGGTGTGCCCGGCCGGCCCATTGCATTCAATGTGTGCGGGTACGCGTTGTATCCTGGGTACGCGTTGAACAGCAATGGACAGATCGGTGTGCCCGGCCGGCCCATTGCATTCAATGTGTGCGGGTACGCGTTGTATCCTGGGTACGCGTTGAACAGCAATGGACCGATCGGTGTGCCCGGCCGGCCCATTGCATTCAATGTGTGCGGGTACGCGTTGTATCCTGGGTACGTGTTGAACAGCAATGGACCGATCGGTGTGCCCGGCCGGCCCATTACATTCAATGTGTGCGGGTACGCGTTGTATCCTGGGTACGCGTTGAACAGCAATGGACCGATCAGTGTGCCCGGCCGGCCCATTGCATTCAATGTGTGCGGGTACGCGTTGTATCCTAGGTACACGTTGAACAGCAATGGACCGATCGGTGCGCACCCATTGGCTATGGCCTGGCCTGGCAACGGACGCGTTTTCAAATTTTGAACGAGTCTGATGCTGTAAATTCAGTTGGTCACCCACAACAATGTTTCAAATTCATGGGTGTCATGAAGTTGAACTCTTGAAGGATGCTGTGGGCGTGTGTAAGTGATGCAATTCCATGGATTGGCCAGATTCAGAAGATGCAAACGACTTGGACCTATCACTTTGGACACATGGGACAGTATCTGCCTCTGCAGCACACATATAATGCTGGCTGTTCCCCTGAGAGCTCACTTGCCTGCACTACATGCTCCAGGACGACATCTGCCACCACCACTGCTGCTGTATCTGCACCCTCTGGACCCTGCAATGGCACGTACTGTGGAGAGAGCCCCAGCCTTCAGCACTGAGGAGAACCAGGCCCTGCTGGACAGCCTCCTTCCACAGTACAGCAAGCTGTATGGGAAAGCAGGGGAGCAGGTGAGTGTTCTGTCCACTGCCTTTCTAAATGTGCATGTTGTCTGACTAGCAAGGCTAACAGTCTGCATGCCACTGGCTAGCAGGCTCACTGAGTAGTTGTCACCCCCCATAGTGTGTAGTTACATGCACTGGACAGGTATAGTGCAGTGACAGTGCATTTAAACAAGGTTTTACTTCCCAGGCAATGATACCATGTAGTAACTGCTGGCATACTGTCCATGGCCATCGTTGCACTGCCTGTGTACATCATGTGCCCCTGTGATTGAGACATGTATATCCAACTGTGTAATGCACGGATATGTTGCATGTGTAGTAATGGCATTCTCACTTTGTCATCCTCACAGGTTGATGCCCACCAGAAGCAGCAGATATGGCTGACCATCGTCCCGGCAGTGAGATCCGTGGGGGTCTACAAGCGCCGGATCCGCAACTGCCAGAAGAGGTGGCAGGACCTTAGGGGCTGGACCTGGAGGATCGCACGGGTCCAGCTGAAGCTGTCGCCTCCTCGCAGGAGGGGTGGACACCGGACCCTGATCCCCCACATGCTCAGGATCCTGGCGGTGGTCTTCCCTGATCTGGATGGGCAGCTGAAGGCCAGAGAGCAGCAAGGAGGGGGTGAGTCCATGACTGCATTGTGAACTATGTCTGCCATGCTATGTGCCCTCCTCTGGCCTGGTTAAACTTCCACAGTACATCAGTCATGTGGTCCAGGACCCATGTCCCTCTATTGTGCACTGCCCACTCCTCATCTGATACCCAGGTGTGGCCCTTACAGTCAGGGAATTGTGTCACTTGGGTACTGTGTCCTTGCAGTTTGCTTGACTCAAGGTGGGGGACAGCATCTGTTTCCCTAACTCTGTGGTGGGCATCATGGGTGGGTCCACTGCTTACACAATGCCTGTGTTCTGACATGTAATCTGCATGTTACTTTGATATGTGGTCCAATTGCTGAGCTGATCCACCACATGTGCCTGGGGTATCTGGCACACACCCATGCTGCGGGTGGGAACAATGTTTGGGCCCCAGGAGTGTGTATATTACGTGTGTCACACATACTTAGCCAGCTGCCTACTGTCCAGGGCTCATCCCTCATTCATGTGGGGCAGGACAGTCATGCCTACTCCAGGCCATACAATACACTCTGTACTCCCACTCCCGTGTATCAGCTGACACGTTGTGCTCAGTGATTTGTCCCCTCAGGTGTCTGCATCTGTGTCAGTGTGCTGTGGCTTCGTTGTCAGGACTGCTGGGGTGTTTCTCGGTTGGGGCTCAGCATGCCACCGGAGATGTGACCATAGGAGACGATACTTGTGTGACACATAGGTGTTTGATCACCTGACCGTGCAGACTGGGGTATGCGAATGTGAAGTTCAGGCAGCTGTTTCCCATTCACAGCAGATTGTGAGGTGCTCAGGTTCAGAGGGTTGTGTTACAGGACTCCCATATGTCCAATCGGTATGACCTGGACAGATAAGGGTTCAGATGATGTGGTGTGTGGGGGATGTACATGTGCACTTGTTCAGCTCCAGGACTTGCATTCCCCATGACCTACTATTGTGACACAGTGCAGAGTGTTGTTGTCTGGCTGCCCTGCCCATGTGACTGGAGACAGTGATGTATGACTTAGCAGGCATGCCTGTGCCATGGCATGTGACTTCCTATTAGTGATTCTGCAGGGGAGTGACATGTGCTACATGCACACCATTGTGGCAATGGCTATCAGGACATGGGTGCATCATGGTGTCTGTCGCTGGTATGCATCACATGCATTTCCTATTTGACTCTGGGCATCCCTTTCATCCGGACACCTGTACTGACTCAGTGGCAAGAGTTGTGATGTGTGCATGTTCACATGCTTAACCGGGTTCTCTGCACTGTCCAACTACTGTGTAGGTGGTGCATGTGTCCACACTGGGGTATTGCCATCCAACAGACACCAGACAGATGGGTGCAAGGCCAGGTGAGATGTGAGTGCCATGGTTGACCATCAGACTGACAATTGGCTTCTCCTGTTCTGTTTGGGCACTTTTAGCAATGTTCAACTAAGGATGCCAGGGCTTGCTCTGTAATGTGCTGTACTTACTGTGGTGTGTGCGTTCGGTGCAGGTGACTGATGTCTGTCTGTTTCCCTATTGATTGCAGATACATCCACGGCCACAGGAGGGGACAGCTCCACGGACCAGGAGGAGCCGCAGAGCCAGACTGGGTCAGCAGCCGAGGAGTGGTCGGAGGGACCCAGTGGCACGGAGGGCGAGGGGAGCCACACCGAGGAGTCCTCAGCACCATCCACCTCAGCTGAGGACCAGAGCAACTCGGAGGATGACTCCCTTATGGAGGCGGGTGTCAGCAGCCACCACACCCCAGCTAGTGTTGCTGTCCCCGCCACCACCAGCACCACCACCGCCCTCCCATCGGCTCCCATTCCCCAGGTCCGTGGAGGCTCCCATGTTCGGGAGCGTGTCTCCTTTGGGCCAGGCACCGCCCCCTGCCCCTGTGTCCCCTGCTGCCCTGAGTGAGGAGTCTGTGTACCTCCTTCGCCAGCTCCATGTAGGGCAGACAGCGATGCTGAGTGTCCTCCATGCACACACCACTCTGTTGACTCAGCTGGTGTCGTTCATGGAGGGCATCTCATTGGGCATGTCTGCCCTACAGAGGGGATATAGGTCCATGGACTCCTCCCTGACGGCAGCAGTGTCCCTCCTCCGACAGTCCCTCACCCCTCCTGCCTCTGCCCCATCCACACTCCCCAGCACCTTACCTGTCCCAAGCACACACACACCGGCACAGGCACACACCAGCACAGACACGAGCAGCACACAGACACACACGCCACAAACAAGACGCACACGCACGCACAGTCAGAGGACTGAAACCACACTCACAGTGGATGTGGCCCAGGCACACACACACGCATCCACGAGCACTGCGCAGTCCTCAGTTGCCTCTCCCTCCAAAGCCCCCTCCCTTGCCTCACCTGCAACCCCAAAGACACAGCGGCTCTTCCTCAGTGACCTCGGCCTCTTCCCCTCCGATCCAGCTGATACAGCATTCATGGGGAAGAGGAAGCCCACCCACACGGAGCGGAGTGCCCCTCGCCCCCGGACACCCTCCCCCAGGTGCAGACCGACTGACGCCCCCACCCGCAAGTCCCCCCGGACCCGGAAGAGCAAGACCCCGCCGCCGCCCTGCAGCTCAGGCACCAAGTCTCCTTCCTCCATCCCTCAGGCCCCCACTCCACAGGTGCCCCCACCACACCCTGCCCCAGGTTCCCCCACCTACAGATACACCATCCCCAAAAGGATCAGGCCTTCTCCCCTGCCACTTGCTCTTCCGGCCCCACACCCCCGCTCCGCTTGTCTGTGCCACTGGTGTGGTGAGGGTGTCCTCCCCTCTGTCCTGCCCACCTTACCTGATCCCCATTCTCCTCCCCTGGAGGTAGGCACTGCAGTGGAGTCCACTACCACCCTGTCTGACTTGGGCACCTCAGTGGCGAACCTGTCCACTCCATCTGCACGGTCCACTGCAGTCGTGCCGGCACCCACACCATCTGAGTCATGCCCCCCAGTTGTGCCGGCACACACCATGTCAGACACCTCCACTGCAGTTGTCAGTGGCTCTCCAGCACCCACCACCCCTTCCCTGCCTCCTTCTGGTGAGCCCTGATCCTGTCCCTGCGGTGCCTGGCCTGCCCACCCGTATGCCCCTCCGAGGGGATTGTCCCTGGTTTTTATCAGTGCAGGCATGCGTAGGGTGACATCTGCCACTGTCACCCTGTTTTGACTTTCATGATGGACTGGCCATTGGCCTTTGTTTATTTTTTACATGATGTGAGAAGTTGGCCTGGTATATGCTGTTCACTAATTAAAGTGGACACCTTGCACCAGAACAATTCGACTCTTATGGTAGATAGGTTTAAGACAACCTTTATAGAAAGCTATCCTAGTGGTAGCTGTGGAGAGCAGCCTTCAGGCTAAGTCTTGAAGGAATGTAAAGCAGCTTGTTTTACCACACAATCTCTTGAATCACCAAATGAAAAGACACCACACAAGTATATATATCAAATATATATGTATTTATTAATAAACACTCTCTACTAATCTCTTTATGAGATTAGAGGTCAGGAACATATGTACAAGTCAAATATTATCAGAATAAGTTTAGCACAATCGAATATCACAATCTTAGTTTGCTAGACCTAGGTCTAGGGCATCTAGAATCGAGGGACCCCCAAGAACCACCCCAGGTAGTTGTAGGAGACCCACAGGGGACGGACGCGGTGACCTGGCACCGGTGCGAGTCCTGTGCGAGTCTATGCGCTCAGACGCGATTGGGATATCAATGTTAAAGGTCCCTTGCGTGTTCGAGGTGAACACACCGATCGGTCCTTGTACGAGTCGAAGGACGCGGTCAAAGATAGAGATGCAAGGGAGATGGACGCGCTGTGTCTAACACAGACGCGAACCTTGTGCGAGTCAGTGCAATGGAGATCTCAGAGTTACAGGCCCTTTGTGTGTTCGAGGCGAACACTGATCGGACTCAGTACGAGTCGAAGGATACAGTTTTAGATAGTGTTGCAAAGGAGATGGACGCGGTGTGTCTAACACAGACGCGAACCCTGTACGAGTCAGCGCAATTGTCGCACTTGGAAAGTTAGAGTTTTAGGACACTTCTAGGGACGCTACAAGCAAGTCACTTACAGGGTAAGTAGTTCTAGGGCCCACACCCACAGGAGCACCGTAGTGCTGAAGTTACCTCACCCAGGGGAGCCGGGTGCATAGGTGTTCTTTGGTGTCGGGTCGCAGCGTCGTTTTCAATGGGAGCCAGTGAAGACTTGCTGCTTGCGGCGACAGGAGAAGTGTCCAGAGGAATCCAAGCCTGGATTCGGAAGATGGAGGACCTGAAAGCAGAGGGGACAGTGTTCAAAGTCACTTGGCAGTGACTCGGGGCAAGGAAGATGGATGCCCACCGTCGTCGCAAGATTCAGGTCGTTCGCGGTTGCCTTGACTCTTCAGCCACGAGGTCCAGGAGGCGTCGACGATGACCAGGAGCTGGATTCGGCGTGTCCCATGATGTCTGCAGCTTACTGCAGTGTCGGCGACTCGATTGGAGCCAACAAGCCTTGGTAACAGCAAGTCTCGGGGAAAGTGTGAAGAGGCAATGGCGCAGACCAGCAAGGTCTGTGGGACTCACCCAGCAAGGGTAAGTCAGGGCAGGCCTGGAGCAACCAGGGGAGCCCTTTGGTTTCTTTAGAAAGTCTTTTGGGGACCCACAAGCCGGCTGGCAAGGGATCGTAAAGATGCCTCGGGAGGATTCGCTCACAGGGGCCCACGGTCACTCGGGATGTGGTAGGCATCTGATCTTAGGAGGGATTCCTGCTGGAGGCTGGGAGCACACATGGTCCAAAGCACAAGTTCGTGGAATGTTGTGAAGGGGTTTCACTTGACAATAGTGCACAGTACCCAGGGGTCACGGTTCCTCATTACTCTTGGGGTCCACTGGCCTCAGCTTCGCTGGGGACTCACGATGGCCTTTGAGAAGTCAGAAAATCTACTTTTTGGGCTGCAGGGACTTCGGACTCCGGCGGGAGTGGCGTAGTTTGCGACCGTCGTTTGTAGTTTTTGGTGCCTGCCAAGCAGGGGAGTCACTCCTTGACTCCAAGGGAGATTCTTCAGTCTTCCAAAGGTAGTGGAACATCGAAGGTCCAGGATTCTTCTTCAATCAATCAATCAATCATGTCACTTATAAAGCGCACTACATACCCGCGAGGGTCTCAAGGCGCTGGGGGAAGAGGGTGGTGGTGCTGCTACTGATCGAAGAGCCAGGTCTTGAGGAGTCTTCTGAAGGCCAGTAGGTCTTGGGTCTGTCGGAGGTTGGTGGGGAGGGTGTTCCAGGTCTTGGCGGCGAGGTGGGAGAAGGATCTGCCGCCGGCGGTCGTTTTCCGGATGCGGGGGACTGTGGCGAGGGCGAGGCTGGTCGAGCGGAGCTGGCGGGTGGGGGTGTAGAAGCTGAGTCGTCTGTTGAGGTAGCGTTCAGAGCGTCATCCAGGGAAATCTAGGGTGCAATGCACAGGTTCCCTCTCTTATACTAAAAGAAAGGGAGGGACTAGCTCTATGACCCTACCAATGGGAGGGTCAGGGGAGTGGACGGCTACACCCACTTCCCTTTGTCCAGTTTCACGTCAGAGCAGGGGCAGGTAGCCCCTGAGCCGGTTTGAACTGGGGTATGCACAGAGGAGCCTTCTGCTCCGCAGTGCAGGACTTCAAAGCACTCTAAGAGTGCACCCACCCAGCCCCAATACACTAAACCCTGTCTGGGAGGTGGTCACACCCCCTTGGGACAGGATATCTATTGTTGGGCTTCCTCCACTGCGAGTGTTGGTCATCAGCAGGAGGGCAGCCCAGTGTCTGTGACTAGTGGCATCCATTTTGTGATGCCAGGGCTCTGCAGGATTCTACCGCGTTTCCACAGTAGGTACATGTCTATCCCTCTAGAAGGGTGGAATGCTACTCCCGCCGCCAGGACTGGCGGGGGGTAGTCTTCCAAGATGTTTGACACCAAACACGACATGTTTTGATGCAGCCATTCCAAAGTTAGCATTTTACCGCGAGGATATAATGCACTTAAAAGTATATGGTTTAACCGCATCCACAAACAGCACCAGAGAATGGACTCTGAGAGCTGCAGAGGGGCCCTGCTCAGGCAGAGGCACCCCCTCACATGGGAACTAAGCACCCTGCCCTCAGGATCGATAGGGCCTGCTTTAGGGGTGACTGATAAGTCTCAATGTGTGTGCAGGAGAGATATAGGGGACCTATATCTCAGTGAGGAGTGCTAGCACTTCCTCACCCAGGCTGCAGTAGCAGGCCTGTGGTGTCAGATTTAGTCTGCTTCCCAGGGGTGGCATAATACATGCTTCAGCCCCTGGTAGGCCTGTGAAGTACCCATGCCCTTAGTACCTAAGGTACCATATACTAGGGACTCATAAGGTACCACAGCATTCAATCACTAGTGCACCTAGAGTGCACTCCAAGTCGTTTAAAGAGAAAGCAGATAGGCTGGGGACCTGAATAGCAGGTTCCCAGCCAAACTAAGTCAAAAACCAACAAAACACCAGGAAAAAAGTGGGGGCAACCATGTAGTCAGATTCCACCTTCCTACATAACCCCCCCCAAATGAAAGGAGATGAGGCTAACCTTGTCCAGGTGAGCCTGTATTTACTGAGTGGCCATATAAGGAAGTACCTGCACTAGCATGGTTACCCCCTGTCTTATGGTCCACTAAGTTATCCCTCATCCTAAGGGTATGAGAGGGTCTCCACCATGGGGAATTACTACCTGTGGGGTGTTTTGGTAAAGGACAAGGCTGATGAGGTGTCTGAGCAGGGAAGTGAGACCCTAGGGAAGTTGGTCTCAGTTTCCTCAGATCACTGGTCACCATGTATGCCTGTCTTTCCATGACTGAGCTGCACTTTGCTCTAAGGGTCAACCGTTGGCTGCCTACAGCTGGGGGTTGGGTCCCTTTGGGTGGAACACTGGAGGGACATGGCAGATTTGGAACCTTTTGGTTCCAGGTTTGCCCTTGCCTAACAGAGTCCTTCTGGGGAAGGTCCCTACACAAAGGTATGGGGGATCCCTCAGTGTGTGGAGGAATTTTCACCTGGCTAGGGCTTCTAGACTGGGTGCCCCTAATCTGCTGATGGGGGGTTCCTCTGGACAGGGGGCCCTGTGGGGTCCACTGACCTCCCTGACCTCCCTGACCTCTGCAGCCCTGGGCTGACTGAGGTAGGGTAGAGAGGGGCAGGTTACCTGCTCCAGACTGGGTACCACCTTGGAAGGGTCCTCTGCCATCAGGGGTGGGGCCAGGCCAGGCCTGACTACCTCTGGGGCAGTTCCTTCACTAGGGGTAGGATCAGTTCCCTGAGGAGGCTGACCCTTACCGGCTGTCTGGGGGGGAAGGAGACTTTTCTTCAACCCCTGTGCTCTCTTTTGGGGGAGAGTGGGCCATTCTTCCAGGCTCCATCTCTCCAGCATTTCCCTGGGCTGGGGCTGTGGCCATCACAGCCCCACTAGCCTTTTCAGGGACGCCTAGCATCTTCAGATGGGTTTGGTGTTCAACTTCAGCCCAGGCTGAAATTTCCAGATCATTGCCCATCAGGCAATCTACGGGCAAGTTGGGGGACACTGCCACCCTCTTTGGGCCTGTGACCCCCTCCCAGCTGAGATTGAGTTTGGCCATGGGGTGATCTGTCCTGACACCATCAATGTTGGTCACCTGGTACTTAAACTCAGGTAAAAGCTGGTGAGGGGGGACTAGTTTCCCTGCCACCTTGGTGACACTAGCCCCTGTGTCCCTGAATGCCACAGCCTTCCGACCATTAATCATTGGCTCCAGTCTGTACCTGCCCAATGCAATGGGACCCATGGTAAAGGTGGCAAATCCTATACCACCATCAGAGTCTGAGGAGTCTGTTGAGGGGGACCTGTCTAAACTAGGGCCCACCTCTGTTCCCCTTGCAAAAGCACCTAACTTTTTGGGTGCACTACTCCCAACTGGAGGATTACTACTGGTAGTACCAGGAGGGGTGGTAGTAATAGCTGGAGGAACAGTTTCTTTATTGCCAATCCTGGGGCAACTGGGATCGGTTTTCCAGTGTCCAGGCTTTTTACAGACATGGCAATATGGTTTCTTTTCAGGAGAGGAAGGAGTTTGGGACCCACCCCCAGAAGAGGACTTTTGGTGCCCTGTAGTGGACTTATCCTTAGATTTATCCCCACCTTTCTCTTGGGACTTGGTAGAATCTTTCTTCTGGTCACCACCCTGATTCTTAGGCCTCACCCTGGTTCTGACCCATTTGTCTGCCTTCTTTCCCAATTCTTGGGGAGAGGTCAGATCAGAGTCCACCAGCTACTGGTGCAAAAGCTGGTTTTGACAATTATTAAGGATCTGCTCCCTCATAATCAAATTGTACAATCCTTTGAGGTCAGTAACCCTACTGCCAATCAGCCAACCCTCCAGAGCCTTGGTTGCACAATCTACAAAGTCAGTCCAGTCCTGAGTCTGTGCCTTCTGGGTGTCTCTGAACTTCAACCTGTACTGCTCAGTGGTTAAGCCAAACCCATCTATCAGTGCACTCTTCAGGACTTCATAGTTATCAGCATCCTCTTCTCTAACAGTGAGGAGCTTGTCTCTACCTTTATCTGAAAAGGAGAGCCACAAGATTGCTGCCCACTGCCTTTGGGGGACCTGCTGTACTCTACAGGCCCTCTCCATAGAAGTTATCCACTTGTGGATATCATCCCCACTCTGGTAGGGAGGAACAACCTTACTCAGGTTCCTATGGTCTGGAATATATTCTCTGCCTCTAGGGACACTGTTGCTGCCACCAAGGGGTTCTAACCCCTCTCGTCTAGAAGCTCTCTGGATCTCCAGGGCTTCTCTATCCGGTGCCAACTGCTTGGTTCTGAGGGCAACTCTTGCTTCCTCATACTGCAGCAGTTTGCACATTCTTTCAGAGGAGGTCTCTCTTATGGGAAAGTATGAGTTCCTCCGGTGGACAAATTCTCTGCCAGAGTGATAAGAGTGCTCAGATTCCCTGGAAGGGGACCTATGCCTCTCCTCCACTCTGTCAGTTCTCTTAGGGAGAATTCCTCTGTCCTTTTCAGGCCCCTTGAGGCCTGGCCCTTCAATCACAGAGTCCTGGTCATTTGGATTTTCATCATCTGACCCAGATACTGTAATTGACCCACCCACTGATTCAGACCCATTAGCTCCTAGAGCCAATCTAAGATCATCTGCTGTCAGCAGATCTATCAGGTGTAGGGTTGAGGGACTCTGTCCTAGCCTCAGGTGTCTTTCAACACACATGGCTCTCAAGTCAGAGAAAGTCATGTCCTTATACTGAGGCTGAGTGGATCCACTGGCTCCACCCTTTAAGGACATTCTAGTGTTGTGCAGTGTTGTACTACCTACACTAGTTTGTGGCCTACTGATACTAGCTTGAGCTGTAGAAAGGGTGTGCTATCCCTTGGCACACAGCTCTAAGTTCAGTAGAACTTATTGATACTAAGCTTGACTTTATATGTACCTTAAGTACCTATAGTGGTTTTCAGTTAGTAATTCAAATAGAGATTTTCTGGTAAAACAATAGCAAGCTGGAATCCCATACGCTGCCCACCAATGTGAGAAGTTGGCCTGGTATATGCTGTTCACTAATTAAAGTGGACACCTTGCACCAGAACAATTCGACTCTTATGGTAGATAGGTTTAAGACAACCTTTATAGAAAGCTATCCTAGTGGTAGCTGTGGAGAGCAGCCTTCAGGCTAAGTCTTGAAGGAATGTAAAGCAGCTTGTTTTACCACACAATCTCTTGAATCACCAAATGAAAAGACACCACACAGGTATATATATCAAATATATATGTATTTATTAATAAACAACTCTCTACTAATCTCTTTATGAGATTAGAAGTCAGGAACATATGTACAAGTCAAATGTTATCAAAATAAGTTTAGCACAATCGAATATCACAATCTTAGTTTGGCTAGACCTAGGTCTAGGGCATCTAGAATCGAGGGACCCCCAAGAACCACCCCAGGTAGTTGTAGGAGACCCACAGGGGACGGACGCGGTGACCTGGCACCGGTGCGAGTCCTGTGCGAGTCTATGCGCTCAGACGCGATTGGGATATCAATGTTAAAGGTCCCTTGCGTGTTCGAGGCGAACACACCGATCGGTCCTTGTACGAGTCGAAGGACGCAGTCACAGATAGAGATGCAAGGGAGATGGACGCGCTGTGTCTAACACAGACGCGAACCTTGTGCAAGTCAGTGCAATGGAGATCTCAGAGTTACAGGCCCTTTGTGTGTTCGAGGCGAACACCGATCGGACTCAGTACGAGTCGAAGGATACAGTTTTAGATAGTGTTGCAAAGGAGATGGACGCGGTGTGTCTAACACAGACGCGAACCCTGTACGAGTCAGCGCAATTGACGCACTTGGAAAGTTAGAGTTTTAGGACACTTCTAGGGACGCTACAAGCAAGTCACTTACAGGGTAAGTAGTTCTAGGGCCCACTCCCACAGGAGCACCGTAGTGCTGAAGTTACCTCACCCAGGGGAGCCGGGTGCATAGGTGTTCTTTGGTGTCGGGTTGCGGCGTCGTTTTCAATGGGAGCCAGTGAAGACTTGCTGCTTGCGGCGACAGGAGAAGTGTCCGGAGGAATCCAAGCCTGGATTTGGAAGATGGAGGACCTGAAAGCAGAGGGGACAGTGTTCAAAGTCACTTGGCAGTGACTCGGGGCAAGGAAGATGGATGCCCACTGTCATCGCAAGATTCAGGTCGTTCGCAGTTGCCTTGACTCTTCAGCCACGAGGTCCAGGAGGTGTCGATGATGACCAGGAGCTGGATTCAGCGTGTCCCACGATGTCTGCAGCTTACTGCGGTGTCGGCGACTCGATTGGAGCCAACAAGCCTTGGTAACAGCAAGTTTCGGGGAAAGTGTGAAGAGGCAATGACGCAGACCAGCAAGGTCTGTGGGACTCACCCAGCAAGGGTAAGTCAGGGCAGGCCTGGAGCAACCAGGGGAGCCCTTTGGTTTCTTTAGAAAGTCTTCTGGGGACTCACAAGCCAGCTGGCAAGGGATCAAGAAGATGCCTCGGGAGGATTCGCTCACAGGGGCCCACGGTCACTCGGGACGTGGTAGGCCTCTGGTCTTAAGAGGGAATCCTGCTGGAGGCTGGGACAACACGTGGTCCAAAGCACAAGTTCGTGGAACGTTGTGAAGGGGTTGCACTTGACAATAGTGCATGGTACCCAGGGGTCGCAGTTCCTCGTTACTCTTGGGGTCCACTGGCCTCAGCTTCACTGGGAACTCACAATGGCCTTTGAGAAGTTAGGAAATTCACTTCTTGGGCTACAGGGACTTCGGACTCCGGCGGGAGCGGCGTAGTTTGCGACCATCGTTTGTAGTTTTTGGTGCCTGCCAAGCAGGGGAGTCACTCCTTGACTCCAAGGGAGATTCTTCAGTCTTCCAAAGGTAGTGGAACGTCGAAGGTCCGGGATTCTTCTTCAGAGCGTCATCCAGGGAAATCTAGGGTGCAATGCACAGGTTCCCCCTCTTATACTAAAAGAAAGGGAGGGACTAGCTCTATGACCCTACCTATGGGAGGGTCAGGGGAGTGGGCAGCTACACCCACTTCCCTCTGTCCAGTTTCACGCCAGAGCAGGGGCAGGTAGCCCCTGAGCCGGTTTGAACTGGGGTATGCACAGAGGAGCCTTCTGCTCCCCCAGTGCAGGACTTCAAAGCACTCTAAGAGTGCACCCACCCAGCCCCAATACACTAAACCCTGTCTGGGAGGTGGTCACACCCCCTTGGGACAGGATATCTATTGTTGGGCTTCTTCCACTGCGAGTGTTGGTCATCAGCAGGAGGGCAGCCCAGTGTCTGTGACTGGTGGCATCCATTTTGTGATGCCAGGGCTCTGCAGGATTCTACCGCGTTTCCACAGTAGGTACATGTCTATCCCTCTAGAAGGGTGGAATGCTACCCCGCCACCAGGACTGGCGGGGGGGTAGTCTTCCAAGATGTTTGACACCAAACACGACATGTTTTGATGCAGCCATTCCAAAGTTAGCATTTTACCGCGAGGATATAATGCACTTAAAAGTATATGGTTTAACCGCATCCACAAACAGCACCAGAGAATGGACTCTGAGAGCTGCAGAGGGGCCCTGCTCAGGCAGAGGCACCCCCTCACATGGGAACTAAGCACCCTGCCCTCAGGATCGATAGGGCCTGCTTTAGGGGTGACTGATAAGTCTCAATGTGTGTGCAGGAGAGATATAGGGGACCTATATCTCAGTGAGGGGTGCTAGCACTTCCTCACCCAGGCTGCAGTAGCAGGCCTGTGGTATCAGATTTAGTCTGCTTCCCAGGGGTGGCATAATACATGCTTCAGCCCCTGGTAGGCCCGTGAAGTACCCATGCCCTTAGTACCTAAGGTACCATATACTAGGGACTCATAAGGTACCACAGCATCCAATCACTAGTGCACCTAGAGTGCACTCCAAGTCGTTTAAAGAGAAAGCAGATAGGCTGGGGACCTGAATAGCAGGTTCCCAGCCAAACTAAGTCAAAAACCAACAAAACACCAGGAAAAAAGTGGGGGCAACCATGTAGTCAGATTCCACCTTCCTACACATGACTTCAACTTTTGAACCCACATATGCTGAATAAAGCAACTTTCTGTTCTCTAGTGCTTTTGCTTCTGATGTACATGATGTTGATGATGCTAACCATGCCCTTGCTGCAGTGATGGTGATATTTGGTCTCATGAAAATGAAGTGTTACTGTGCAGGAACCCATGTGATCCAGGGGGACTGTGTCCTATCCTGTGGTGTATCCATGTCATCCTTAGCAGCATCTGAGGGTGTCATGTTTTCAATATTTGGCAATGGGATTTCCTACTTACATTAGCAATGTCACATCTGTGGCTTCCACCCCTGCACATCTGTTGTGCTTGCCATTGTTCAATTAGTCTACTTCCCTGACCGTGTGGCCATCTCCACTGGACATGCAGGTTTGGGCATCAATGGGGAAGGACTCATCTGTGTTGTCAGTGCAACTTGCTATACATGTGTGTTGGATCTGTGCTGATGATTTCGTTGACACTCCCATGACCAGGCTGATGTGACGGGAGCCTTCATTTGGTGCTATTTGTTGACTGTGTGACCAAGTGTTCTGCTGACATGATGGAGCCCTACTGAGGCGACATATGGCACAGCTTTCCTCACACAGGAGTGGAGTCCCCTCATGGCAGTGTGTACTCCTGTGACATCGCCTGCGCCCAAGGTGTGTGTTGTATGAGCATGTCTGTGTGTTCACTTCCATTTTGCTGTGCATGCTGGGATCCCTAGTGATGTTCCTGTTTGTGATGCTTGCTGAGTTGACCTATGTTCCCCCAAAGTCTTCTCCCTGGGTTCTCTGTGATGTGGGTGCATGGCACATTACTGGTCATCAGGGTGTCACCCATAGGTGTGTTTGCTGTCAGGGCTGAGTTTGTGGGCAGACGCTGATGGGTCACAGTCAGGATTCCCCTTGGCACTTGTTGTTTACACCTGTCATGTGATTTCCGGTTTGTGTTAGCTTTCATTGGTTGTGACACGTTGTGTGTGTGACTGCTGGCACTCCTCAGGGTCAGGGCTGCAATGTTGGTAGTTGTCTATGTGTGTTCTTTGTGGGTGACCTTGGCTTCTTCATTGGTGTGTGACTGTGGCTGGGATCCCATTGGTTGGTGTGGTATTGCCGTCATGTCCATGTACAGCGTAGTGTGCAGTGTGTCAGACATTCAGGAGTCTTGTTGAGTGGCCATGTGTGATGTCTTTCTGCACTTTGGTTCCCACCACCCCCCCTGGGATTGTCATGGGTGCATGTGCAATGTCACCAGTGCATGTGAGCTTCACTGCTGCACATTGTTGGAGGTCGAGGTGTGTGGTGTTGAGTGTGTGCAGATGAGAGTTGTTGCCCGGCTAGACCCCTGCCTCCATGTTGGCCTTGGCTTACTGGCCGTGCTGATTGATTTGTGCTTGTGTAGGTGTGATGGTAGTTTGTTGCTCAGGATACATGACTGTGGTTCACAGTGTGAACGCCATCTAGCTTTGTCATCACAGTGGGATTGTAATGCAGCCCAGGGTCACCACATTGTGGGGGCCCTGGGGGTAGTGTTGTGGTGTCTCTGTGTCTTGCTGTGTCAGTTGCTGTTCCTACATGCTTGTGTGACATGTGTGATTTGTGCTCCCTCTCATCTGACAATGCCTGATTGCCCACATAGGAGATTTGGATCCATGAGTTACCTTTGTGTGGCACTGTATGCACATCTGTGTAATTGGTATTCAGGCCTCCTCATGTGTTGTGTGGTTTCCTGGGGACACTGGTACCCCCCCTCACCTGTAGTGTTTGATGTGCAGTGTGGGTCTGCCTGTTTGTGTTTGTGCATCTGCACCACTGCATTGGCATATCTGTAGTGTGCCATTGGCTGTATGTTGTTTGGTGTGTTTCCCCTGCTGTCCCTGGGACTCCTAGGTCATCAGTCAGCACAATGATCATTGTTTGTGTGTCCCATTGCTGCCATGGTATGGTATCTGTTCACCTCACATCTACAGTCTCCACAGGGTATCTGCATTTGTGTGCCCATTGGTGCAAATATGTGGGTCTGCATTCTGCTGGTCACTTCTGTCATTGTGTCATTGATGAATGTTGACAGTGTCAGCCCCCATGGGTGATGTTTGTCTGCACATGGCCAAAGGTATGTCTTATTTGCACTGCACTGTTTGCCTCCCCCAATCTATGTTGCTATGGGACACAAGCACTACTTTGCCACTGATGTGTTTGTTGTTCTGTGACCAGGAATCATCCATGCAGTTTGGCAGTTGCAGCTTTTTCTTTGTCAACACTTACATTTTGGTCACTGTGATGATGGGGGTTTGGACCCCATTGCCACAATGTTCAAAATGTGCTTCAGCTATGGACCCCACAGTTACATTTTGGTCACTGTGATGATGGGGGTTTGGACCCCATTGCCACAATGTTCAAAATGTGCTTCAGCTATGAACCCCACACTTACATTTTGGTCACTGTGATGATGGGGGTTTGGACCCCATTGCCACAATGTTCAAAATGTGCTTCAGCTGTGGACCCCACACTTACATTTTGGTCACTGTGATGATGGGGGTTTGGACCCCATTGCCACAATGTTCAAAATGTGCTTCAGCTATGGACCCCTCACTTACATTTTGGTCACTGTGATGATGGGGGTTTGGACCCCATTGCCACAATGTTCAAGATGTGCTTCAGCTATGGACCCCACACTTACATTTTGGTCACTGTGATGATGGGGTTTTGGACCCCATTGCCACAATGGTCATGGCCTGCTTGCATTGTGGGGGCCACACACATTTATGTGTGGCACATGTGATAGGGGGTCACATTGTATGTTCAAAGTCATGTTCAGTGTTGTAGGCATTTGACACAGTCTACACACGCTTGTCATGGTGTTGGGGGGATGTCTTTATGT
This sequence comes from Calotriton arnoldi, assembly GCA_963921515.1. Lineage (NCBI taxonomy): Eukaryota > Metazoa > Chordata > Amphibia > Caudata > Salamandridae > Calotriton > Calotriton arnoldi. The sequence goes on from CAWUFW010006583.1 coordinate 807,918, forward strand.
TGCATTCTTTAATGTTGGTGTGTGCTTGTTGTGTCATGTATTAGCCATCCTGTGAGTGGGGTGTTGTTGGTGGTAGGCATCCAGCCCCCCATGGGTAGGGGTGGTAGTAGTGACAGGCATCCAGCCCCCCATGGGTAGGGGTGGTAGTAGTGGTAGGCATCTGGCACCCCCTGGGTAAGGATGGTAGTAGTGGTAGGCATCTGGCACCCCCTGGGTAAGGGTGGTAGTAGTGGTAGGCATCTGGCACCCCTGGGTAAGGGTGGTAGTAGTGACAGGCATCCAGCCCCCATGGGTAGAGGTGGTAGTAGGGGTAGGCATCTGACACCCCTGGGTAGAGGTGGTAGTAGTGGTAGGCATCTGGCACCCCTGGGTAAGGGTGGTAGTAGTGACAGGCATCCAGCCCCCCATGGGTAGAGGTGGTAGTTGTGGTAGGCATCTGGCACCCCGTGGGTAAGGGTGGTAGTAGTGGTAGGCATCTGGCACCCCCTGGGTAAGGGTGGTAGTAGTGACAGGCATCCAGCCCCCCATGGGTAGAGGTGGTAGTAGTGGTAGGCATATGGCACCCCCTGGGTAGAGGTGGTAGTAGTGGTAGGCATCTGTCACCCCCTGGGTAGGGGTGGTAGTAGTAGTAGGCATCTGACACCCCCTGGGTAGAGGTGGTAGTAGTGGTAGGCATCTGACACCCCCTGGGTAGAGGTGGTAGTAGTGGTAGGCATCTGGCACCCCCTGGGTAGGGGTGGTAGTAGTGGTAGGCATCTGACACCCCCTGGGTAGAGGTGGTAGTAGTGGTAGGCATCTGACACCCCCTGGGTAGAGGTGGTAGTAGTGGTAGGCATCTGGCACCCCCTGGGTAAGGGTGGTAGTAGTGGTAGGCATCTGGCACCCCCTTGGTAAGGGTGGTAGTAGTGGTAGGCATCTGGCACCCCCTGGGTAAGGGTGGTAGTAGTGACAGGCATCCAGCCCCCCATGGGTAGAGGTGGTAGTAGTGGTAGGCATCTGGCACCCCCTGGGTAGGGGTGGTAGTAGTGGTAGGCATCTGGCACCCCCTGGGTAGAGGTGGTAGTAGTGGTAGGCATCTGGCACCCCCTGGGTAAGGGTGGTAGTAGTGGTAGGCATCTGGCACCCCCTGGGTGGAGGTGGTAGTAGTGGTAGGCATCTGGCACCCCCTGGGTAGAGGTGGTAGTAGTGGTAGGCATCTGGCACCCCCTGGGTAGAGGTTGTAGTAGTGGTAGGCATCTGGCACCCCCTGGGTAGTGGTGGTAGTAGTGGTAGGCATCTGGCACCCCCTGGGTAAGGGTGGTAGTAGTGGTAGGCATCTGGCACCTCCTGGGTAAGGGTGGTAGTAGTGGTAGGCATCTGGCACCCCTGGGTAAGGGTGGTAGTAGTGGTAGGCATCTGGCACCCCTGGGTAGAGGTGGTAGTAGTGACAGGCATCCAGCCCCCATGGGTAGAGGTGGTAGTAGTGACAGGCATCCAGCCCCCATGGGTAGAGGTGGTAGTAGTGGTAGGCATCTGGCACCCCCTGGGTAGGGGTGGTAGTGGTGGTGGGCATCCGGGCCCCTATGTGTATATGTGGCATTGGTGATGGCCATCCCGCCCCTATGGTGCTGCTGTTGCTGGTGTAAGTAATTTCTGCATCCCTCTGTGTGTGTGTGTGATATGTCGGGTACGTGTAGTTTGTTTTTGTGGTTGGTGTCTGACTTACCTTCTGCGCCGTACGCGTCCGTGCCTGTTCCGGTAGTAGATGTAGAATATTGGTAGGATCGGCACGATGGGATTCATGGTTGGTTCGTCTCGTTCGTCTTTCTCGTTGCTTCGCCTCGTCCTCGTCGCTGGCGTGTTCGTCTCGTAGCCGTGGATCGTGTTGTGGCGCGAATCGGAGCTTATGTGCGCTTCTCCCGGATGCTTTGACGTGCGTAGCGACGGGTTCGGCGCGTATGGGAAGCGCATCGTACTTGTCCAGCCGGACGGAGCTGCATTTTGGCTTCCGTGCGACTCGATTCTGCGTTTACGGATCCGGCTCGGTCGGGGAACAGGACCTGGATTGGGTGAGTACGACTGGGTCGGAATCTATGCTGTTGTGCGCATCGTACTTGCTCGTTCGGAATAATGTGCGGATCGGTCGGGAAACAGGCATTCGCATGGTTTTTTTCCCGACCGAATGGTGTTAGGTGCGCCTCCGACCGAGATCGGAATCGGCCCCTAAATATTATTTCTGAACATAAAATAAATATATATAATATAACAATAAATAAATCATCTCCATATGCAGCTTAAAAAAACATTAATTGGCGTTTTGCAAATAAGGACATAACACATGTTAAAAGGACACTAAAACAACCAATAGCAATACCAATCAAATAAACAATATAAAAGCCACAAGATATCCTCAAATTGCCTCTAAAACACAAAACACTTAGGGGTCGATTACGATGGCGGGCGGACAAAGTCCGCCCGCCATCGCATTGGCAAAAGGGACCGCCCGCCATAGGTGCGGCGGTCCCGCTATACAAATTAGGATGCGCCCGCCACACTGGCGGGCGCATCCCGTATTTTTACATTGCGGCGGGCGGTGCTGCAAGCAGCACCCGCCGCAATGTAAAAATACATGTTGTGCATTTGCATGTACAACGTGACAGGCACCGTGCGGTGCCTGCCACCTTCAAACAAACGTCATCACAAAGCATCCAAGAAAAGCAGTCAAAAAACATAAGCTTATCTACAAAATAACTTTAAAACTAGTTAAACACCATCAACCTACCCCCTTCAAACATCAAACATACAAAAAGCATTATAAGTAATAAAACATTTTTTTGTTTCAGCAGAAAAAAGCACCAGTCTGAAATCTGAAGATTGCAGAAGAAACTTTTTCCAACAGTAGAAAACTTCAAAGGACAACATATATGTAAGTTTGCAAAGAAACAATGGTATTTGTTCAACTGTAAATTATTTAAAACATTTATGAACAAGTATTTGTCTATATTTATTTAATTACAATACATAAAGCGATAATGACAGATGGTGCCATATGTATTACTTCACAAAAGGGGAAACTTTTACTATCTTAAATGGGATACACATACAGTCAAAAAAGAGCTCTTGACATCAAATTAATTGAAATTATACCAAATATTACTCGGAGGGCAGCTAGCAGAGAAATCACAGTAATTAGTGTTAAAGAACATAACCACCCACCCAATGTAGTAGAAGTAGAAGTAAGAGAAGTGTTAGAAAACATAAAAGAAGCAAACACTATCTCTCAAGAGACTAGAACACAAATCCTTAAAGATATACTATCCCATGTACTAGAACATTTCCCTTCCATACCCACCTTAAAACGCCTTATAACCAGAACTAAAAAGGCCACCAGCGAAACCTGCTCCTAAAACATTTAGGGCTTAATTACAAGTCTGGCAGTCCGAGGACTGCCGCACTCACCGGTGCGCGGTGGTGGCGGTTCAGTTACTGCCGCCCTGGCGGTACGACCTCCCAATTACAACTTTGATGGTCTGCCATTGCACCGCCGCAACCACCAGAGAACCAGTGGCATGGTGATCAGGGGCTCAGCAATATGCTGGTGATGCCGCTGTGGCATCGCGATGCATATTACGAGTTTCAGGACCGCCAACTGTGTCATGGAGGTCTTTACTTCATGAAAAGGCTGGAGATCCTGAAACAAAGGGGGCCCTGTAGGGCCCCCTTTTGCCCATGTGCATGGAGATGCATGCAGGGGGCACAACATGAGCTCCCCTGTGTACACTCACCACAGGTCCTGCATGGCATGGACTTTGCAGTCCATGCCGTGCAGGAATTATTTTTGGTGTACCCATTGCGGTGCCCACTTTCAGAGGTACTGCCAAAAAAAGCCCGCCAGACACAAGGAAACTCATAATCTGGTGTGCAGTGCACCACGCCAGCCACCCTCTCCCACACCGCTAAACTCGTAACCAGGCCCTTAGAGATATAGAAATTCTACCTGGGCTTGGGTTAACATCCAAAGAGGAGCCATTCCTATTGTATGACAATAAAAGTCATAACAAATGAATACTAATATTTGCTACCTCCACAAACTTATTAATACTAGGCCAATTTTAAACATGGATGATGGATGGCACATTTAAAATGTGTCCCAAACCATTCCATCAACTTTACAACATGCATGGTGAATATTCATAAAACGAACTTACCTTTTGTGTATGCATTATTGCCAAACTAACAATCCAGTACCTACATAGATCTCCTAACCCAAATTAAGCAGCAAACAACTACTACCCCCAAAAAATTGTTATTGATTTTGAACAAGCTATGATCCAAAGTATATTAAAAATGGACCCCCACACAGTTACATAGTTGATGTTAGTATCATTTTAATCAAAGTATATGCGTCACCTACTACAAATCTGCACTAAGGGCCTGATTACTATGCCGGACGGACTGGCTTCCGCGGTCCTGTCGGAGGCAGTCTGTCTGCTGCGGTCTCATTGGAAGCAGTCGCTGTGACTGCTGGATTATGATTCATGCCTCCTGTACTCCAACCAACCGTTGAAGGACCACCAACTCTGGCAGCCTTTCTAAGACGGCTGAAATGGCATTCGGAGAAGAACAGCATCCATGAACCCTGAAGACTATTACCCTGTGGGCGCCAAAATGCAGGTAAGTCCGTAAGTGGCATGTGTCCCCATTGACTGGACTGTGCGTAGATCGCCACACTCAAGCAATTGGGTACATGGCGCACAAGGCATATCCCCACATGTCATGCATGTGTGCATATATCACATGTTTCCTGTGAGTTTGCACGCAGTGGCAGCAACATATTCGGGGGGTATATGCACCGCTGTAGATGAGACATCCGTGGTAGCAGCGGTTGCACAGTAATGCGGCTGGGGGAACTTTCCCGGCCTCAGCAGTCAGAATCAGATTGCAGCTGTGGCGGTCAGACGGTTGGGCCGACCTGCATAGTTATAAGGCCCATAAAGTGGAGTATGCTACCAAAAGCCAATTTGCATTTGAAATAAAAAAATAATAGCTGTAGACTATCTCCCTGTAACTGAATAGCCAACTATTTCAACATATTACTAGAAAGTCCCTATTACCAAAATAATGAAAACAAACTAGCTCCCTTAATGGATTACTTCAAAGACACATGGGTAGGGACACTACACACGTCAGTACATAGATGCAAGCCAAAATTCGACATACCATGGTGGAATGTGTATGACAGCACCTTAGCACAAGAAGCAAAAACAAACAACGGAGTGGAATGATGGCATAATGCCTTCCAATCCACACTAGGAAGAACTCAACCTACCCTACACAAACTACTACAAGCCTTACAAGAACAAAGCTACCAAGAACTTAGACTAGAACAATCCATGACACAAATTGGTCCTAAACTAAGCAAACAAACTAGAACAATGTATGAGCATTTACAATTCAAAGTTAGACTATTTATAAACAACAAAGGACTAGACTATCTAGAAATTATAGTGAAATCTACAGATATAATCTACCAACCATCTAACTAACAACAATATGAAAGATAAAAAATAATTTGGAAATATTTTTTAAAGATAACAAATTATTATTATTATATCAGTAAAAATATTGCTAAACTTTGCAATGCTCACTGACATAATAAAAATGTTTATACTATTATTTAAAAAAATATTTAAAATTATTTAATACATAAAAATAAAACTGCCTACACATACTTCTAAGAATAATCACATATTTTCCATAAAGCAATTTATTCAGCAAATAATTAGCACATTTTTATAAACATATAGCATTTCCCATCCACACTAAAATAATTAGTTACTTACGATGTTGTTGCTACAGATCTCTGTCCAATCCTGAAGAATTCCGAAAAGTCATCTATCCACCGGTCCTAAGAAATACAAAAAGCCCCCCAAAAATATGCAAAAATATGCTTGCAAAAAATGAATCCTTAGAAGTAATCCGCAATCTGTAGATTTCATTAAAAAAATATTTTAAAAAAAGGACCACTCCAGAAAACCAGAAAAAGTAAATATAGAGTAAAAAAATGTGTTTATAATAAACTAATTAAGATTTCTTAAAAAAAATAAAGTGACATCCAACTTCCTTTAAAAACTCTGTAGGAAAACAACCTGCAAAAAAAACACAACACCCTTCCTCACAAATTATAACATTTCCAAAAATCATACTACATAATACAACTCTACACAAAATTATACATTACCAGTTATAATACACCTAACTAACAATGCACAACACTATACATGCTGTGCCAAATCAAATAGCAACGCAACGCCAAACACTGTCAAAAAAACACTACACCACACAATAAATTTAAAAATAATACCCTACATACTATATATATCACTCAACTACCTCACCACCTTTAACCCCTTCGATGCTCATGACGAGCTCAGCTCGTCATGCTGCGCGGTCGGCCTGTGCGCATGACGAGCTCAGCTCGTCACGACCACACCCGCGATCGGAATGTCCAGCACCTGGGCGGAATTCCGATCGCGGCGAAGCAATTAACCCGTTTGCTGCTTCGAACGTTCCGCGCCAGTGCGGAACATTCTATTAAAAGGGCGGGGCGGCGGCGGCCAACGGACGTGCGCAGCACTACCGAGGTAGTGCTCGCGACGGCCGTTGGCCGACAGCAGCAGCAAACGGGTTAAATTACCTTAAAAATTGTTAAAATTAAACTTACCTTCACCAACAAAAATAACAGGGATAGAGTACTAAATGTAGTTAGCGGGGATAAAAATGGATGCCTAATAAAAGTTGGAAAAAAGACAATCCACCCCATAGAAAGCCATGGGAAAAATATGAAAAATGTAAAAAAATGTTTATTAAAATGCTAAAAATAATAAAAATGCAATAAATATAAAATTATGTATCAGTAATTGTTATAAAAATTGCATAATAAATATAAAATAATATTAGCTTATATATAAACCTATTTTGTTATATATTAAAAATGTGTTTGTTAAATACCAGCTTAACAATGTATAATAAAATCTTACAAAAATGTTAAAACATTGTACAGTGCTTAAAAGAAATGTATAAATGTAAATTAATAAAAAAGTACTCAAAAACTGTTTTTTCTCTATATGTTTAATAAATGTGAAATAAGAAATAATACATTAATTAATATTATAAAATATATAATATTATTTAATATTTTTTTTGAAAAATTATATTACATACCGATATTTAATTGTTTGTAAAATATATTTTAAAAATATATTTCCAATATAGCAATATTATAAAAAATTAAAAAGTTACGTGTCAAAAAATGTATTAGGAAACATTTTCTGTGTATTCATTTAATAACTACAAGAAAGTATGTAATATGTTATTTTTGTGTGTTCTAATAACTATGGGGCCGATCACGATGGCGGGCGGATAGCCCCCGCCGGGCCGGCGGGGGTCACCGCCGGCCCGGCGGGGGCGATCCACCCGCCATCCAGACGACAAAGACCCCCGCCATATCATGATGGCTGGGGGGTCCGCGGCGGGCGGAAAGACCGTCCGACGCTTTTCCGCCGGTCGACTCGTCGACCGGCGGAAAACGTGTTGAATATGGTGGCGGTGTCTGGAAGACACCGCCATCCATATTACGATGCTGGGTGTGAGCAGCCTTTCCATGGCTGCATTGCCGCCATGGAAAGGCTGGCGGTTCCTACTGTTGGGGGCCCGTAGCGGGCCCCCATATAGTTGGGGGTGCACATGGGGGGTACCTATGGTACCCCCCTGCTTTTGCATGTACAATGTGGCAGGCACCGCGCGGTGCCTGTCACGTTGTGCATGTAAAAGCTCAACATGTTTATTTTACAGTGCGGCGGCTGCTGCTTGCAGCACCGCTGCCACAATGTAAAATATACGGGATCCACCCGCCAGTGTGGCGGGCGCATCCTAATTCGTATAGCGGGACCGCCGCACCTATGGCGGGCGGTCCCTTTTGTCACTGCGATGGCGGGCGGACTGTCCTCCCACCATCGTAATCGACCCCTATAACTTACAAGTATGCAAACTTGCAGCAACTACTTTTTTCTTCAAAATGAAACTATTTAAGAACTATGGGGCTGATTACGATGCCGGTCAGACCGGCTTCTGCTGTCCTGTCGGAATCGGTCGGACCGCAGCGGCCACGTTGTGAGCAGTCACGCCGACAGACGTATTACGATGCATGTGAATTCACTGAAACCCGACCGCTACGGTCCCTCTGACTTCGACAAGAAATCCCAACCACGGCGGCATCCGAAAGGCCCTTCGGAGCCAATCAGAGGACAGAACTGCATTCTAGCGGCCCGCCCAATTATGAGGCACGTTCCCGATGAGGTGGCCAAGGCGGTTCAACCACATCACCCGAGCTGGCGGAAAAGGAGGCACATCGGGGCAAAAATCACCTCCACACAGCTGCGCACTTCCTGTGTTGACATGGATCCTGTATTACATGTCCTGCTGCTACTGTATCTGCCTGACGACAAGGAAAACTGACAACGTCGTGGACACAACCACCAGTAAGTGACATACCAATCCTTCCACATAGATCCTGTTCAAATCGATGGGCCAATATAAAAATGCAGGACCCCACCTGTGTCTGCATGTTTTCGGTTGTGTGACTATTATATGTCCCAGTCATCACGCAGGGACAACTTGACAATACACTCTTGTAGTAAAGATGCACATGAGTGGGCTTCAGGCCTGTTACTGGGCTGAGTCATGCTGGTACCTCGCACCCGTAACATGAAAAAGTTTGTTGTCAGACGAATATCCATATGGCTCTCCATTGTAGCCATCACCATCTGGATCCACAACTACACAACTGACATCAGCAGCACTACCACCCTGCAGTACCTGTGATGTCACTCCAAAGAGACTCGTCATAACACACTCACAGTCTCATTATCTCTGAACAAAGCACTTCCAAAATACACAACAAAGCTGTATGTGTTGTACATTGTTCCTATGCAACTCACAACCCATCATAAAGCCAAGGGTCCTGGAATGGTCCATGTGTGAGGTCACTTGTATCAGATATCTGTCATTGTACCAATGACAGAAGCTTACAAATGCATGCATGTCAGGTGGCACCCTAAGATAAGTACAGATGCACATCAAAGGTGAAATACATAAGGCAGGCTCTCTCACAACCCCCCCGCCCCCATGTAGAATCAACCCACTGCAAGACCTGGTGGCCTTAAGGCCACTTAAAAAAACAGTGAGTAGTGTGAGTTGGGTAGCCGGTTTTGAAGTGTCCCGGGGTATGTCCAACGTTAGTCCCGGTAGGTCACCAAACCAGATGCTCATAATGTCTCCAACGCACATTACATATGTTCCACACACTGAAGGTGCGAAGAAAATCACGGATACACCCTGGCCAACTGCAGAGGACAACATGCACACCACAGCATCCACGCACCGTGGAAGAACAGAACCTACAGGCACACCACATGAAAGAGACCAGTGGCAGACAAATCTGAGCCGCAGGAGCGACACACCCACCGTGCAGCATACGCACATAAGCAGAAGTGCACCCAGACAGTGACAACATCCCGGTACAAACTGCAACACCTCCATAACTGAACACAGGACACAACTGGTTCCTAAAATGTGCACAACATGGCAAATCACATCCGAATCCCCAGGGACATGTAACATGACAATGTACAATTCCAACCTGTGACCTGCAAATATGTATTATTCACACATGCAGTGCATTTGGACATCTACCACTGTCCCATGAATGCCACGGACGGTCATAATGTGACGTGCTCATGAGAAGTAAGTGTCAATGATGGAGTCCCTATGGGCCATTGCTGCCGCAGCTGCAGTGGGATGTGGGCCACCTGCCCCATCACCACCATCATCGTCCGGTACCTCTGGAACTGGGATCCATGGGGCCCTGGTGCGAACACAGATGTTGTGCAACACACAACATGCATCGATCATCTTGCACACGACGTCCGGGCTGTACAGGAGCTTCCCACCAGTGCCGTACAGGCACCTGAAACGTGACTTCAACACGCCAAATGTGTGTTCAACGATGCCCCTGGTGCGTATGTGGGCCGCATTGTACTGCCTCTGGGCGGGTGTGTTCGGGTCTAAGAGGGGTGTCATCATCCAAGGGCAGAGTGCATATCCTTGATCACATGTGACAGTGCAGGGAGAAAAGAGTCAATACTTGGTTCGGCAGGATGTGATGGCAGGCCCACCAATTCAGTGACGCCTGTGCTGGCTGTGTGTGGGGTGAATGTAAGCCAGCCCTCAGGGACAAGCTGGTGCTGACAACTACACCAACAGTCATCAGGCACACAGACATGCAATGTCAGAACCAATATAGCAAAAAGACCTCCCACGTGACCTAAATTTCTTTGTTGTTAGCTAAGCTGTAGCTTACATGCGGGTCATTGATCAATCCTTAACAATTCTCCACTTCAAAATCTGTTTGTTATTTTTCCATCATTTTATTATTTATATCATACAAAAACACATATATCAAATTCATAATTTACACTATAACACTGTATATCCATTATTATTCATCTTTGATCACAGTCATTTGATACAAAAATACAAAAATACGATTTATATTGCACTTTTTACAATTAAAACAACTTCAAAAAACTTTAATTTGATTATTAAAAACATTACCCCAGATTTACACCTCATACATGCAACCAACAATCATATCACTGACACATACTACTCACAAACATACCCTCCCCAATACAGCCCAGCAAACACAGGTGTAAAAAACGTGTGTGGGGTGAAAACATCAACCCTCTAATGTTATGCTGGTGATTGGGGCGTCACACTGTCGACGTACGTTTCGATGGATTTTAACAATTTAACTCCATCTTCATCAGGACCTTTAAATTTCATTTATTCAAACGGGTGGCCAAATGGGGAATCTAAAAACACGATACCAATGGAGAAAGAAGGATATATTACTTAAAATGACCCTAGAGCTCTCTTAAATTGCTCAGATAATCTACTATTCATAAAAGAATACCTTTCACCCTTTTACCGATGTGATACCATCACCAATATTACTTTCCTTTTTTTCGTCACCATGTGCATGTCCCAACAATCGGTATGAAAAATAGAAACAAGAAATGGAAACTAGTTTGTGCAGGTTAAAAAGATGAGAACTGATGAACAAACTAAAAATGGTGTTAGCATGCTCTCCTTCATGTAATTAACATGGTGTATTTAAATACCTGTAATTACTAATACTGTGTCTTGTGGTACTAGAGAACTACACTCCAGCCGGAGTGTACGCCTTTGGGATTAGCGTCACGTGCGTCTCTGTACTGTTATGTCAAGAATGGAAACAAAACAGATGGCACACTATCAGTATAATAGTCAACCCCTCTATCTATTAAACTGTATTAAATGGGGGTATTTCTTTACCAGGTGGAGCGTGTTAGCTATGTCTGTCTTCCATCCCTGTTAAATGTGGTCATGATAAAGGCAAAACCTCTTCACATATTTGTTGCCAGCAGACTACGATGATACTAAAAAAGGGATCAAAGTGTGGAGTTAATGTTACGATGTACGTCAACCTATAAGATGATATTACTTTGTTCAAAGTAATTCCGAACGTGTTTTACCAGAAAGATTTAGAAGCTTTGTCCCTCCAGTCGCAAATCTCAAATAAGATAGAAAGGGTTTAGAGGAAACCCTGGTCGGTGATCCTGGTCCGTTCTTCGTAAAATATTAATATAATAAAAATGTTCTGCAACAGAAAAAATACATGGAACTGAGGTATTGGACCCTGATGAAAGCGGATCACTATTACTATCCATTACTGTTGGTATAAATCACGGGCAGCCTAATAACTGAGGCTCTCTTTAGATCTTAATAGTAAATGTCCTAAGATGTCCTCCGCACTCTATATTTCTCAGCTGAAGTAACGATCCTCAGGCATAACGCTTTCCGTCTCTCCTTAAGGTCGGTGTGGATCGTACTAACTTGCGATTTAAATATCCCCCGATATCGCGCTAGTTAATTAAAGCTAGCGCGAGAATACCTCCACCTAACACAGTGCACGACACAGCGTGCACACGCTGTCGTAACGTAATTGCGTCATGTGTAGACGTCTCGCGGTGGCAAGAGTAAAAATATTCGTCACCTAATACTGCTATACCTAATGGCAAACTTGAACGCCATCTTTAAATTTGCAAAAAGTCATGTGAATCAAGATAAACCTGAGAATGAAAATAGGTTCGCCTGGAACAAGGCTGAAACGAGGATTGTCAAAATGTAATAGAATCTAAAGGTAATAAAAGTTATTACCTTATATTTATGAAGACAGCGAAATACACGCGACCTTCTAATGTACTGGCGTCATGTTGAGACGCCTCTCAATGATAAGTATAAACGTGTTAACCATGTTGTTCTATTGCGCCTGATTGAGCCATATTGCAACGTGCAAGGATACATTACAATAAGAAAAAAGGTTTCAAAAACAAAAAGGCAAATACAGATCAGAACACCTAACACAGGGCTGGTACAGTGATTGAAAAAATGCCAAAATATACGGATATATTAGAAAATGTTACCTTGTATTAAACAGGTGGTTACCTTTAGAAAATGTATGCAGTGCTTACCACATATTTACTCTTGTACGGTGCTATAAATAACATAATGTCCAGAGCCCAAATACTGTATCAGACAAAAGTGCTCCGAGAGAACTCATGTCTTATTACTAATATAGATGGCCAATATATATCCAATTTTCACAAGTTTCTATTAAATAATATCCCACGTGCCAGCAGGTATTTCCACTACAAGTGGTTAGTATATAATGCTCAATAAGACTACTGTCTAAGATGTATTATACATAGTAGGTCTTCTAAATGGCTATGATTAACTATTCGGTTAATTTATGTGGTGTATAAACTTATAAATATCTGAAGCAGACAAAATTTCCACGACAAATAATTAGTGTGTAATGCTCGGTACTATTACTATCTACGATGTATTATGCATAATGGGTCTTCTTGGGTAGCTGAAATTAACTATTAAATTAGTTTATATGGTGTATAACCTTATCAGTATATGAAGCAGGCACTCTAACAAGATGGGGTATAACATAACCTTCAGAGACAAGGAAATTAAGTAATCTGCCATACGATTTCCTCGTTCAATCCCTCCTTTACTGAATTGAGCGAAAAAATACAAAATGATTCCCTGCGTTTACGTACCTGTGTTTGATCCTGCCCTAGATAGACTTTTACTTTCTCTAGTATAAGCCAAGTCAGTTCACTTTCTTTGTGATTGTGATCCATACAATGTTGGACCATTGGTGATTTAGTTTTCTTGGTTCTAATGGCCGTTTTAATCAGGATCATGAGATCCTAGTCACATTGGATATAGAGGCGCTTTATACGAATATTCCTCAACAACAAGCCATAGAGTCTGTAGCAGCCCTTCTTGACAGAACAACAGGAGATAGGCCTGATCGTTTTATCCTAGAATGTTTAGAAATTGTATTGAAGAACAATTTTTTTGACTTTCAAGGAAGTACCTATCATCAAATCAAAGGGACCAGTATGGGTGCTTCTTGCGCCCCAAGTGTGGCTAATATTTATATGGGTGAGTATGAACTCAAGCACATTTTTAATGAAGTTGCACCCTACTATGAGAACGTGAAAAGGTGGCATAGATTTATTGACGACATTTTTTTTGTGTGGGAGGGCGACGAACAGACTTTGCTGTTATTCATTGCCTGGCTTAATGCCAGTGACAATAACTTAAAGTTCACAGCCCACTACAGTGTAGAAGCAGTGGAATTCCTTGATATTGTCATCACAGGACACACAGGACAGTTACAAGTTAGTTTCTTTCGTAAACCTACGGCAAAAAATACTGTTTTGAAACATGACAGCTATCACCCCAATAGTCAGAAAGACTCGATCCCATTTGGGGAATTTTTGAGGATTAGGCGGAATTGCTCGAGTATTAAAGATTACGACAAGCATGGTGATGACCTTAAAGAAAGACTCTTACAGAGAGGGTATCCCAGACGACTCATAAGGACAGCATTCAAAAGGGCTCGATACTATAATCGTGAGGCCCTTTTGGCAGGTACGACACGACCCAAACGAGAAAATTTGGTATGTGTGATAAACCATTCTACCCTGAATTTTAAACTTAAGAAAATTCTAGACAAAAATTGGCATATCTTGAACATTCATGAAGAATGAGACATCTTAGAAAAACCGACTGTGGCATATCGCAGGAATGCCAATTTGAAGGATAAGTTGGTGCACACGAGGAACAGACCTATGAAGAACCAGATCCAACAAACTCTTATGGGTCTTCCACCTATCAATGGTAACCACCGATGTGGCAACTGTGTGGCCTGCGACACAGCATTAGTTACCAGTCAGTGGGCATATAAAGGGAAAAGAGGTACGCTAAGAGATCACACTAATTGTAGAAGTAAAAACATAATATACCTTATTCTCTGCCCCTGTCATTTAGGGTATGTAGGAGAGACGGGCCGTGAGTTCAGAGTTCGCTACTCGGAGCATAAATCGGCCATTAGAACCAAGAAAACTAAATCACCAATGGTCCAACATTGTATGGATCACAATCACAAAGAAAGTGAACTGACTTGGCTTATACTAGAGAAAGTAAAAGTCTATCTAGGGCAGGACCAAACACAGGTGCGTAAACGCAGGGAATCATTTTGGATTTTTTCGCTCAATTCAGTAAAGGAGGGATTGAACGAGGAAATCGTATGGCAGATTACTTAATTTCCTTGTCTCTGAAGGTTATGTTATACCCCATCTTGTTAGAGTGCCTGCTTCATATACTGATAAGGTTATACACCATATAAACTAATTTAATAGTTAATTTCAGCTACCCAAGAAGACCCATTATGCATAATACATCATAGATAGTAATAGTACTGAGCATTACACACTAATTATTTGTCGTGGAAATTTTGTCTGCTTCAGATATTTATAAGTTTATACACCACATAAATTAACCGAATAGTTAATCATAGCCATTTAGAAGACCTACTATGTATAATACATCTTAGACAGTAGTCTTATTGAGCATTATATACTAACCACTTGTAGTGGAAATACCTGCTGGCACGTGGGATATTATTTAATAGAAACTTGTGAAAATTGGGTATATATTGGCCATCTATATTAGTAATAAGACATGAGTTCTCTCGGAGCACTTTTGTCTGATACAGTATTTGGGCTCTGGACATTATGTTATTTATAGCACCTTACAAGAGTAAATATGTGGTAAGCACTGCATACATTTTCTAAAGGTAACCACCTGTTTAATACAAGGTAACATTTTCTAATATATCCGTATATTTTGGCATTTTTCAATCACTGTACCAGCCCTGTGTTAGGTGTTCTGATCTGTATTTGCCTTTTTGTTTTTGAAACCTTTTTTCTTATTGTAATGTATCCTTGCACATTGCAATATGGCTCAATCAGGCGTAATAGAACAACATGGTTAACACGTTTATACTTATCATTGAGAGGCGTCTCAACATGACACCAGTACATTAGAAGGTCGCATGTATTTCGCTGTCTTCATAAATATAAGGTAATAACTTTTATTACCTTTAGATTCTATTACATTTTGACAATCCTCGTTTCAGCCTTGTTCCAGGCGAACCTATTTTCATTCTCAGGTTTATCTTGATTCACATGACTTTTTGCAAATTTAAAGATGGCGTTCAAGTTTGCCATTAGGTATAGCAGTATTAGGTGACGAATATTTTTACTCTTGCCACCGCGAGACGTCTACACATGACGCAATTACGTTACGACAGCGTGTGCACGCTGTGTCGTGCACTGTGTTAGGTGGAGGTATTCTCGCGCTAGCTTTAATTAACTAGCGCGATATCGGGGGATATTTAAATCGCAAGTTAGTACGATCCACACCGACCTTAAGGAGAGACGGAAAGCGTTATGCCTGAGGATCGTTACTTCAGGTGAGAAATATAGAGTGCAGAGGACATCTTAGGACATTTACTATTTAGATATAAAGAGAGCCTCAGTTATAAGGCTGCCCGTGATTTATACCAACAGTAATGGATAGTAATAGTGATCCGCTTTCATCAGGGTCCAATACCTCAGTTCCATGTATTTTTTCTGTTGCAGAATATTTTTATTATATTAATATTTTACGAAGAACGGACCAGGATCACCGACCAGGGTTTCCTCTAAAGCCTTTCTATCTTATTTGAGATTTGCGACTGGAGGGACAAAGCTTCTAAATCTTTCTGGTAAAACACGTTCGGAATTACTTTGAACAAAGTAATATCATCTTATAGGTTGACGTACATCGTAACATTAACTCCACACTTTGATCCCTTTTTTAGTATCATCGTAGTCTGCTGGCAACAAATATGTGAAGAGGTTTTGCCTTTATCATGACCACATTTAACAGGGATGGAAGACAGACATAGCTAACACGCTCCACCTCGTAAAGAAATACCCCCATTTAATACAGTTTAATAGATAGAGGGGTTGACTATTATACTGATAGTGTGCCATCTGTTTTGTTTCCATTCTTGACATAACAGTACAGAGACGCACGTGACGCTAATCCCAAAGGCGTACACTCCGGCTGGAGTGTAGTTCTCTAGTACCACAAGACACAGTATTAGTAATTACAGGTATTTAAATACACCATGTTAATTACATGAAGGAGAGCATGCTAACACCATTTTTAGTCTGTTCATCAGTTCTCATCTTTTTAACCTGCACAAACTAGTTTCCATTTCTTGTTTCTATTTTTCATACCGATTGTTGGGACATGCACATGGTGACGAAAAAAAGGAAAGTAATATTGGTGATGGTATCACATCGGTAAAAGGGTGAAAGGTATTCTTTTATGAATAGTAGATTATCTGAGCAATTTAAGAGAGCTCTAGGGTCATTTTAAGTAATATATCCTTCTTTCTCCATTGGTATCGTGTTTTTAGATTCCCCATTTGGCCACCCGTTTGAATAAATGAAATTTAAAGGTCCTGATGAAGATGGAGTTAAATTGTTAAAATCCATCGAAACGTACGTCGACAGTGTGACGCCCCAATCACCAGCATAACATTAGAGGGTTGATGTTTTCACCCCACACACGTTTTTACACCTGTGTTTGCTGGGCTGTATTGGGGAGGGTATGTTTGTGAGTAGTATGTGTCAGTGATATGATTGTTGGTTGCATGTATGAGGTGTAAATCTGGGGTAATGTTTTTGATAATCAAATTAAAGTTTTTTGAAGTTGTTTTAATTGTAAAAAGTGCAATATAAATCGTATTTTTGTATTTCTGTATCAAATGACTGTGATCAAAGATGAATAATAATGGATATACAGTGTTATAGTGTAAATTATGAATTTGATATATGTGTTTTTGTATGATATAAATAATAAAATGATGGAAAAATAAACAGATTTTGAAGTGGAGAATTGTTAAGGATTGATCAATGACCCACATGTAAGCTACAGGTTAGCTAACAACAAAGAAATGTAGGTCACGTGGGAGGTCTATTTGCTATATTGGTTTTTTCCCCCTTACTCCCAGACCTTTTCGACGTTGTTCTCAGGGGGGTGCCTTTTCAAAATAGAGTAATGCAATGTCAGAACTACAAGGGGGGATGACTCGAGGCGCACATGGCTAGTCGCCCCGGATGCACAGCGCACGACACAGGCCCACCACCACGGGACGCTGACCTGCAGGAGACTGGGGTAGGGTCATGAGGGCAGAGCAGTGCCTCACATGTGTCATGGCTGCATTCCACATCTCCACACGTTCAGCTGTTGTGTGGCTGTGGTGCCATGTGAAGTCTGTATTGGGTGCAGGGGTAGCCCAGGATGACCATGGAGTGGTGTAGACGTGTCTGGTAGGTGGTCGTGTAGTTCAACATGCCGGATGTAGTTAGGTCACGTGTGCATCCCCACAGTTGTGCCTTGTGCGTTGGTGGCTGTGGGATGTGTGGGGTGTTGATTTGGTACTTACCAACGAGAAGTCCCGTTCCATATGTGCCATCCTGGAAGCGCTGGTTGATAACGGACTGTCGGAAGATGAAGGAATCATGGACACTGCTTGGGTAGTTGGCGACGACATTGGTGAACATTCCCCGGTGGTCCACTATTGCCTGCACATTGATGGAATGCGTGTGCTTCCTGTTGCGGTAGTGGTTTGCAGTATCCGCAGGGGGCACAAGTGGGACATGTGTGCAGTCGATTGCCCCCAACACGGCCGGGAATCCGGCTATGGCATAGAAGCCTTGCTTAGTCTCCAGCTGTTCCTGCGCAGTGTTGGGGAAGTGAAGGTACTGGGGTATGAAGCTGATGATGTCATCCAGGACTGGTGTGATGAACTTTGATAGGGCTGGCTGTGAGACCCCTCCGACTCTGGCAGTTGTTGGTTGGAAGGTCCCAGAGGCCAACAGGTGCAGCACTGCCAGCAGCTTTGTCTGTGGTGGGATGTTTGTTCTCCGCTGTGTTGGGACCGTCAGCCTGTGGGCAATGTGGGTCAGGATGCGGAGGATGGTTGTCCTTTTGAGCCTGTAGTGGGCAATGACTTCCGCGGGCGTTAGGTCTGTGAGAGTGGTGCGTTTTCGGTAGGTCTGCTGTCTTACTCTACGCTGCCTCTGTGGTGGTCCGAGGGGGGAGCGGGTCCGGGTCCTGGGGGTGGTGGCGGTCCCGGGGGTGGTGGGGGTGGGTGTTGTGGCCCTGTTGGGGCTCCGAGCTGCATGTAGAGTAGCTCCATGGCGTCGTTTGTTCTTCGGGTATGGCTGTGTGCGGGACTCCGTTGCCTACTGCAGGTAGACATCCGTCTTTATACCTGCTTGAGGCAGGTGTTGAATACCTGCGGCTTCCGCACCTTATCGCCTGTTTTGTGTTCTTATCGCCGATGTGGCTGGTCGTTGTGAATGTTGAGGTGTGATGTTGTCTCGACTTTTCACACGGGAACGCCCACTCTGCATCTCATTAGCAATATTTGCGGGGGTCCTCTGTGGCGATGTTTTTTGTGGCTGCTATTGCGGGTAAACTGGTGCTGTGGGCTGTTTACACCGGCTTGTGAATGGGGAGGTAGATTTATCACGACTTTGGCTGCGATGAAGTGCCGCTAATTTGGCGTTAGCTCCTTGTGAATATGCCCCTATGTTGGTAAATGTCTGGCTCTCTTAGTGACTCTATGGGTCTCTCAATTTGTATGTAAAGGGCTGCATGGATTGCATACTGGCTGTGTTAGTGATTATTGGAGTATGTAACTGCGTGTGCAACTGCCTCCAGTACAGCTGGATATATAAGAGCTGTGTGTGTTTATGTGATTGAATGTTTAAATGCCTCTTACTGTCTGACTGGGTGTATTACTGGACCTATCCTTTTGCACATAGGTATGCGAGTTACAGTACGGCTGGAAGACTTAAAGTATAACTACAGATATATAGATCTGTAACTGCCCATATAAATCACTGAAACTTCAAAGTACATGTCTTATCTTCTAACCAGATAGCAATCTGCTCTATGGCCTACGTACTGCCTACATTAGGAATGACTTATATGTTATATAAGGGATGTTTAAAGGTTGGCAAGGAGTTTTAAATGCCAACTCAACCTAGAAGTAAAACTGTGCTCACAGGCTCTGCAGTAGCTGGCCTCACTTGTTTAAAGGGTGAATTGACTGCGTGGTTCACTTGGTTGTGTCAGTATTGAAGTACATATCTAAGTGAGTTTACCATTTTCTCTATCTGTATGTCACTAGATATCTAATTACTATATCACTAGCTCTCTTACAAACTGTATATGGCTCTTAATGTATATGCTAGTAGCTGTATCAATTCATTAAAACTGTAAACTATACACACAGGTTCTAGATTAGCATACCATAGACATATTTCAATTCCTACCTCTCTTTGTCATAAAATCAGAGGTACAATGTGTCTAGTAGTATTTTATTTACAGACCCTGGCATAGCTATAGCAGTGAACTACAGGCTTACAAATACATTAAATATACCAATTGTGGATAAGGTAATGAAACTATATCTAGGAGGCAAAAATATTCACTTGACCATTATCTATCACTAATAAAGTTTTCACTCACCTAATTCCAACCATATAACTCACTATGTAACTAAATGTGTTAGCGACTGTTTCATTGTCCAAATGACTAAATAACAGACTGTTTAGATGCATATCTCAGTTACTGTTCAAATGAATGATTACTTCCATGAGCACTTCACTTCATAAATATAATCAATTATTTCAGTTCCTATTTATGTATGTTATAGGATATTTGACTTATATTTACACTTTATTACATTTAACACCCACTTATAACTCAGTCTACTTATATAAATATATATATATACACTATTAATATCCCCCATTATTAACATACTTGTGAATTGACTTTGTTGTTCTCAATATTTTAATGCAGTTTTACTTGAAAATTCTTATGAGACAAAATAATAAGTACCACACCAGTAGGAAAAAACCAGTAATGGCAACCTTTCCCACTCTATTTTCCAGTGATACTGATGTACTTAGCAAATCATAATGTTCCTTTCATTTTTTTCTTTTGTTTTTCCATTTCTGATTGGGATGTTATTTTTAACTATTTCTTAGTCTCCTGATAAGAAGCCCAATCTGGTAGCATGTGTGGGTTGATTCATGACTCCTTCACACCGCTCAGCGCGCCCCGCGTAACTTTGAGACGGAGTCGCAAATCTACATGGGAGTCGGTTAATACATTTACCATTATACTACTATCATTTCTTATCTACATTTGAGATTCTATTTTGGTTGTGATTTTGGAAATTACTACTTCAGAAGACGTACTATGTGTAAATCAGTCACCTTTGATGTTAGAAAGTACAGTTTGTTAAGTAGCCTTCCCCCACACTGTTTTACCTAAGTTGTCATAGCAACCTCCTTTACCACACTCTACTGTACCAGTAGGTCATAGGTTCCCAGCACTTTCTGTCAGCAGCATGCTAGCTTCAAGTTCGACTGTAGCAGGTGCGAGTGACTGCTTTAAAATGCAAGCAAATCCACAATAGCATAACTTCTTTTAAATGTATCCAGACCAATCACGGATCTACTTACTTTACCTATTAAATCAGTACCTATTTTTAGCTGCCAAAAAATTTAAACCAGCCAATCAAATATGCCCTTTTTTTAATCCACATCCTCTCCACCATTTTAACTGACTTTCATTTTACCAACTGTCTCAATCAGCTCCAGCCTTCTCCTATGTGCTACTCCTCCTTGACTTTAAAATGTTTAGCGTGTGGATTGTGGGTCATACCTATATGTTTTGGGCCTCAGAGTGTGCTAGAAAGAGTGACATTGACAGGGACTTGGGTTTGCCTAATGTGGATATTACTTGGATTGGCCAGAGGGGGTTAAAGTAGCAGCAATTGCTTCCTTTGGTTGAAAGCATTGCAGATTGGCAACATCCAGACCTCTTAATTGGGCACTGTGGAGGTAATGACATAGGTACTCTTACTGGGGTAAGATTGGAAATCCTAATGAAGGATACCTATGGTCAATTAATGGTACTTTTCCATCGCACTGACTTGATGTACTCTAACGTTTGCCAAGGGCAGAAATGGAAATATTCAGGCAAATTTTGTCCACAGATAAACAAAGCCAGGAAACATGTAAATGAAACTGTTTCTGCATTCCTCAAAGACCACAACATGGGATTCATCTACAACAACACTTTACGCTTTGACAAGGAGCATATTTATGGTAGTGATGGAGTACATTTCTCAGAGAAAGGCAACAAGATATTCCTTAACAACTTGAAAGACTGCATCCTGTTTTACATGTAGTTATCATCTACACACAATAAACACAAAGGCTCTTCTAAGAGCCGCCCTTTTCCCAAACACTAGTTAATTTTTGATTAAAGTCCATTTTAAAAACTTAATTTGGGGAGTTGCGAATCCATTGCAGATTTGCAAACCAAAAGCACACATTCAATGCACATTCAAAGTTTGTAGCTCGGGGTTTGACTCTGTGCATGTGGCAATGGCTCTGTGAGCAGCTGTGTGAGTGTCTAAGTGGGTCTGTAAATGGGTACATGAATCTCAGTGGGTCTGTGAGTGGATACCTAAGTATTTGAGTGGGTGTGTGAGTGGGTAGTTGAATGTCTCAGTGGGTCTCTGAGTGGGTGTGTGAGTCTCTCAGTGGGTCTGTGAGTGGGTGCATGATTATCTAAGTGGGTCTGTCAATGGATGCATCAGTGTCTCAGTAGGTCTGTGAGTGGGTTTGTAAGTGGGTGCATGAGTGTCTGACTAGGTCTGAGTGGGTGCATGAGTGTCTGGGTAGACCAGTGAGTTGATACATGAGTCTCTGAGTGGGTATGTGAGTAAATGCATCAGTGTCTATCTGGATCTGTCAGTGGCTGCATCAGTGTCTGTGTGTGTCTGTGAGTGGGTGTATGAGTGTCTAAGTGGGTCTGTCAATGGGTGTGTGAGTCTCAGTGAGTCTATGAGTGGGTATCTCAGTCTGTGAGTGGGTCTGTGAGTGGGTACATGGGTGTCTGAGTGGGTCTTTGAGTGGATGCATGAGTCTGTGAGTGGGTCTGTGAGTGGGTGCCTGAGTGTCTCAGTCAGTCTATGTGTGAATACATGCATCAGTGTCTGAGTAGGACTGTGAGTCTCTCAGTGGGACTGTGAGAGGGTGTGTGACTCTGAGGGGGTGTGTGACTCTATGAGTGGATCTGTGGGTAGGTGTGTGGCTCTCTGAATGTGGGTCTGTGAATGGGTGCATGACTCCCTGAGTAGGTCTGTGAGTGTATCTCTGAGTCTCTCAATGGGTCTGTGAGTGGGTCGATGAGTGTCTGAGTGGACCTGCAAGTAGATGCATGAGTCTCTGAGTGGGTATGTGAGTGTGTGCATCAGCATCTAACTGGATATGCCAGTGGCTGTGTTAGTGTCTGTGTGGGTCTGTGAATGGCTGTATGAGTGTATAAGTGGGTCTGTGAGTAGGTGCATGAGTGTCTGAGTGGGCCTGTGGGTGGATGCATTAGTCTGTGGGTGGGCCTGTTAGTGGGTGCATGATTGTCTCAGTAAGTCTGTGAGTGAGTGAATGAGTGTCTGAGTGATTCTGTGAGTACATGCGTCTGGGACTGTGAGTCAGGTGTGTGAGTCTCTCACTGGGACTGTGAGAAGGTGTGTGACTCTCTGAGTGGGTGTATGACTCTGTGTGGGTCTATGAATGGGTGCATGAGTGGCTGAGTGGGTCTGTGAGTGGGTGCATGATTCCCTGAGTGGGTCTGTAAGTGTGCATCTCAGTCTCATGATGGGTCTGTGAGTGGCTGCTTGAGTGTCTAAGTAGGTCTGTGAGTGAGTATGTGAGTGCCTGAGTGGGTTCATGAGTCCCATAGTGGGTCTGTTAGTGTCTACTCTAGCTGGATGGATCTTTCAGTGGGTGTGTCAGTTTCTACCTGGATCTGTCAGTGGCTGTGACCTGTTTGGGTCTGTGAGTGGATGTATGAGTGTCTAAGTGAGTCTATCAATGGGTATGTGAATTTCTCAGTGAGCCTGTGAGTGGGTGTCTCAGTCTGTGAGTGGGTCTGTGAGTGGGTGCATGAGTTTCTGTGTGGGTCTGAGAGTGGGTCTGAGAGTAAATGCACAAGTCTCTGAGTGGGTCTGTGAGTGGGTGCATGAATGTCTCAATGGGTATATGAGTGGGTACACGAGTATCTGAGTGGATCTATAAGTGGGTGCATACGTGTCTGATTAGGTTTGATAGTGGGTGCATGAGTGTCTGAGTGGGACTGTGAGTACATGTGTCAGTGTCTGAGTGGGACTGTGAGAGGGTGTGTGACACTCTGAGTGGGTGTGTGACTCTGAGTAGGTGTGTGACTCTCTAAGTGGGTCTGTGAATGGATGCCTGAGTGTCTGAGTGGGTCTGTTATTGGGTGCATGAGTGGCTGAGTGGGTCTCTGAGTGGGAGCATGACTCTCTGAATGGGACTGTGAGTGTGTCTCAGTCTCTGAATGGGTCTGTGAGTGGCTACATGAGTGTCTGAGCGGGTATGTGAGTGCTTGAATATCTGGGTGGGTTTGTGAGTGGCTGCTTGACTGTCTGAGTGGGTCTGTGAGTGTATGCATGAATTTCTGAGTAGGTGTATGAGAGAGTGCATCAGTGTCTAACTGGATTTGTCAGTGGGTGCATGAGTGTCTAAAGGGTCTGTATTTGGGTGCATGCGTGTCTGAGTGGGTCTGTGATTGGGTGTGTGAGTATCTGAGTGGGACTGTGAGTGGGTGTATGAGTCCCTTAATGGGTCTGTGAGTGGGTATCTCAGTCTCTGAGCAGGCCTGTGAGTGGATGCATGACTGTCTGAGTGAGTATGTGAGTGGGTATATGAGTGAGTGTGTCAGTGTCTAACTGGATCTGTCAGTGAGCATGTGAGTGTCTGTATGGGTCTGTGAGTGGCTGCATGAGTGTCTAAAATGGTCTGTCAAGGGGTGTGTGAGTCTCTCTGGGTGTGTGAGTGTGTGTCTCAGTCTCTGAGTGAGTCTGTGAGTGGGTGCAAGAGTGTCTGAGTGGGTCTATGAATAGATGGAGAAGACTCTGAGTGGGTAGGTGAGTGGGTGCATGAGTGTCTCAGTTGGTCTCTAGGTGGGTGCATTAGTGTCTGAGTAAATCTATGAATACATGCATGAGTAGGACTATGAGTGGCTTTGTGACTTTTTGAGTGAGTC
Organism: Calotriton arnoldi; assembly: GCA_963921515.1. Taxonomy (NCBI): domain Eukaryota; kingdom Metazoa; phylum Chordata; class Amphibia; order Caudata; family Salamandridae; genus Calotriton; species Calotriton arnoldi. Next base: position 832,638 of record CAWUFW010006583.1, read on the forward strand.
TCTGAGTGAGTGCCTGACTCTAAGTGGTTCTGTGAGTGGGTGCGTGAGTGTCTGTGTGGGTCTGTGAGTGGGAGCATGAGTCTCTGAGTGGGTCTGTGAGCCAGTGCATGAGTGTCTAAGAAGGTTTGTAACTGGGTGCATGAGTGTCTGAGTGGGTCTGTGAGTTGGTGTGTGAATGTCTGAAAGGGACTGTGAGTTGATATGTGAGTCTCTCAGTGGGTCTGTGAGTGGATGTATCAGTTGCTGAATGAGTCTGGGAGTGGCTGCAAGAGTGGCTGAGTACATGAATCTGTGAGTGGGTGTATGAGTCTGTGAGCGGGTCTGGGAGTAGGTGCATTAGTGTTTAACTGGATCTATAAGTGAGTATGTGAGTGTCTGAGTAGGTTTGTGAATAGGTCTGTGAGTGGGTGCATGAGTCTCTCGGTGGGTCTGAGAGTGGGTGTGTCAGTGTCTAACTGGATCTATAAGTGGGTGAACGAGTGTCTGTATGGGTTTATGAGTGGGTGCATTAATATCTGTGTGGGTCCGTGAGTGGGTGCATGAGTATCCAAGAACATTTTAGTTTGGGTACATGAGTTTCTGTGTTAGTCTGTGAGTAAGTACGTCATTGTCTCTGGGTCTGAGAGGAAGTCCGTGAGTGTTTGAGTGGGTCTGTGAGTGGGTGTGTGCTTGTCTTAGTGGGTCTGTAAGTGAGTGTGTAAGTATCTGACTGGGTCTGTCTGTGAGTGCATGAGTATCTGAGTGAGTGTTTTATGTTTTTTCCAGGATTCACTACCCCATTGCAAAGTAACACGTGGAGACCATGCTGAGTGTCGCAACAGAGTCGAGACTCCATGTCTATGGAAAAAAAACATTCAAGGGTATTTACTAGCGCCTGGGGGTTAGGGTAAATCTACCCTGCCCCCTTCTACTACATTTGATCTTTTTTTTACTGCCGGGTACCGTTCCCCGATGTCTAACATAGCAGCCACTCAATACATCGCTGTTGGTGCGTGGATTCACGACACATCATGAAGGAGTCACGGAGTTTCCGCGTCCCTATATATGCAAATTTGTTTTTCCGTTAATATCTCAAAAACTACTGAACGAATTTACATCAATTTACAAAAAGTCGCTTTCTGGACCAAGAGCTATCTTTCTGCCAAATTTGGTGTTCGGGCGGTAGTCGTGTCTAAAATCCCCATGAGAAACTGCATGGGGAGAATGTGTTTTGGGACCCCACCTTTTTCTCAGCCCCACTTGATGGATCACCGCAAAACTTTCAACACACCAGCAGAACTGATCATCATACTAATTTTGACATTTCGTAAAGATTCATTAACTGGTGCCAAAGTTATTGGCAAAACAAAAAAAACACTTTTCCTACGGAAACTAGGTCCTAACTATAACTACCTACTAGCGACCACCAGTAGGTAATATAGATATTCAAAACACAAGTAGTGATGCACCACAAAAGATATAAGTCCCAATCAGATTCCAAAGATAACTCTAAAAAAACAAGGACAAGAAACATATAACATCCCCCAAAAATACAATATACATCAAAAATCCCCATCAGGATTATATACTCTTAAAAAACCTTTGATTTAAAATAAAACAATCATATACATAATATTGCTAGATCTGTGTGAGATATAACCCTAGCCACTACCTTAAGTGTATCCAATAAAATTGTACAGCAAACAATTATATACATATCTAAAAGGCAGAAAAAAAGAGGCAAACAACCATGATAGTTTAGCATGTCAATTATGATGTATACATTGGTTCTGTGACAAAGGGTATATATCTTTCGTGTCTCCCATTTATTGGTTGGGTAAAAATCTCATGATAAATATAGTATGACATATCAATAATAGTATATGGGTTTATTCTGTGACAAAGGATAAATCTCTTTTTTATTTCTCCCATATTTAATTGAGTGCAAGTCACAAAATTAAGGTTTCTTTATCAGAAGCCAAAGCTCGAGTTAATATAAAAGTCTTGAGGGCAAATGACAAAAGAAAGAAAAGAAAAAGAGAAACACACATGGAAAGAAGAGAAGGGGGAACAGCTAATATTCCAAGTATATAATCAGGCAAGCTAGATGTATGTGCACCACTAAAATATATATATATTATAGGGCCTCACATACATACCAAGCTAATATGCATTTGACATATATCCAGGGCCTGCAGCCATTCAAAATGCATCCCACAGTAGGAAAATTCTTCCAGGTCCAAGGATAGCAAGTAACCAGTATGGAACTTGTATTAATCAAACAGTCTGGGCCAATCTGCCTCCGCAATCGGTGCCTACAGGTATAACACAAGGTTGTATTTATAATCATTGGCGAAGAGATCAAATAAGATGGATGACAAATTGTTATCCATATGATATCTCACTCTAAATATGGCACTCCCAACTGATGCTATTAACTGAGCTGTCTGCAGTCAAAAATTGAAAACTTTCACTAGTGAGATATATTTTCATTTTATTCCATCATAACCAATATAGATGTAGGTTTTAACATTAAATGTTCTGAAACATACACAGCCATTGAAGCAATCACATCTATTGATCCTCATTAGGTCATAACCTCTAAGTCTGCCTTATTAGACTCAATAAACGTCAGATGCAAATTAGCGTGCTTGTAAAAAACCTGCCCTAGTACTGAATGAGGTCCAAACATGTAATCAAAAGTTCCTAAAAAGGAATCCAGTCCCTTATATAGGACATTGTGATATATCACCCCACATGGTCATGTGAAACGTTATGTTCTCCAACAAATCTCTTGAGACACATTAAGATAAAACACAGTATCTATAGTAAACTCGCCCAGCGCTTCCACCCCCCCTTGTTCTGACTCACTTATTAAAACTGAACATTCACCTAGGAATTTAAAGTGAACTATTTGTAATAGCCTTCAATATTATAATGAATCAAACGTGCATTTGTACCAGTCGGCAGAAAAGCATTATGATACTAATTTCCCAACGTGCGCGTGAGACCCATATAGGTATAAGTGTTGTGTAGTTCCTATAAATCTATATAGGATCTGCACATTTAGACAACATAGACTGTGGGATTGGTGTCCAGACTGATTCCAGACACCCCCACCGGGTATGTTCGCCTGTATACCAGCTAGCTCACAGTGCCACTGTAAACTCCCCTTACCAAGGAGAGAATAGTTCTTGCCAACTATTGAACGTGACAACCCTGTCCCATCAGGGATTGTGGAAATAGTACAGTACTTTTCGCTCAGTCACTCATGCTCACTTTGTCTCAGAGAGATACACAGAATAAACGGTGGGGACATTTTTAAATAAGCATTTATTGACCAGCGTCATTCTAGTGTAAAATAGGTGTGCTGAAACAACCATAAGACAGAAACAGATATAAATGATTATAAGCACCAACAGAGTAAAAGGATTATAGATTTCTACCATAGTGCTAAAAACAATGGATATATGCAAGCATATAAATACATGACAATAATAATGCGTACTCATAAGATGCAACCCTAACTAGATGTACCTAAGTGTACCTAGCATGTATGTAGGTGTAAAGCCAAGAATTCCCCTATGCTGAAGCCAACCCCATTACCTGAAGTGAGAGACTGTGGGACCTCGTCTTGGTCTTGAGATGGACACCCTGCGAGTGATGTCAGACCACTGCGAGCTGGAGTGTCTGCGTGCAGGAACCTCAGCGTCTCACATCAGTGTATCAGCATGGAAGTCTTTTCTCCTCTCCCTGCCTCGGCAAAGATATGGGGCCATATGTATCAAGCTTTTTCGCAATCGCAAACACTGCGAATCGCTAAATTTCAGTGTTTGCGAATGCAAAAATGACTTTTGCGATGTATGAAACGAAATCGCATTGAAGAATTGCTAATCGCAAAAATAGCGATTCGCACAAATGTGCGAGCCCGATTCTGCGAATATTTTATGCGAATTCGCATATTGCTGTACGCGATTTGCGAATTTCGCAAATAACGTAATCGCAGATAGCGAATTCGCAATGAAATGTACCAAAAATTCGCTATCTGCGAATTAGCAAAATTCGCAATTTAGCACCTTGCAATTACCACCAACTCAGAGCAGGTGGTAACCAGGTGCAACCCATATAAGCTGGCCCAAAATGCAACAGGGGCTTTCACAATGGCTGCGCGGTACATCATCGCTAGGAGGCTGAGGATCAGAGCTGCTGGCCAGAGAAGGAGATGCAAAGAGAGGATCTTCAGTGCACGCATCACCTTGTTCCAGCAAACAGAGGAGCAGATCCATGAAAAGTACAGGCTGCACCCAGACAGCATCATGGATCTCATTGAGGAGCTAAAGCCCATGCTGGAGCACCCCACACGCAGGACACGCACCATCCCCACCCATGTGCAGGTCCTGTGCTCACTGCACCTGCTGGCGTCTGGGAGCTTCCAGGGGGTGATAGCAGCAGCAGGAGGGGTGACACAGAGTAGCCTGTCACGCCTCTTTCACAGGTTCCTGGATGCCATGATGCAGAGGTTGCAACACCACATCCATTTCCCTAACACGCAGCAGGCACTTGACCAAACCAAGCAGGGGTTCTATCAGATAGCCCAATTCCCCCATGTAATTGGCTGCATTGATGGGACCCATGTCGCCCTGTCCCCCCTCCCAGACAGAATATGTGTACAGGAACAGAAAGTGTTATCATTCCCTGAATATCCAGGTAGTTTGTAATGCCACCCATGTCATCACGGACATAGTTGCGAAATATCCTGGAAGCACCCATGATTCATTCATTTTCCGCCACAGTGGGCTACACCGTCGCCTCTTGGCTGGGGAGTTTGGTGAGGGCTACTTGCTAGGTATAAAATGGCTAACATTCACACATACAGTTGAGGCCTTGAGTGGGATGACAGTGTGTAACCCATTTCATTTGCACCCTGCAGGGGACAGCGCGTATGCAGTGAGGGATTTCATCATGACACCCTACTTGAATCCAGCCACTGCTGCGGAGCGCCGCTACAACAACGCCCACAGGTTGACCCGTAGTGTGATTGAACGTACTTTTGGCATCCTAAAGAGCCGATTTAGGTGCCTACACAAGAGCGGAGGTGCCCTGCAATACAGCCCGGAGACCTGCTGCAAGATAGTGGTCGCATGTGCCATGCTGCACAACATAGCAACCAGGAAGGGCACCCCAGTGGAGCTCAGCGAATCAGAGTCATCCGATGAGGAGGGACCGGCTCCTCGTGCAGGACTAGCAGGTGGTGTTGGGGCAGCTGCCGGACGGCAGAGGCGCCAGGAGATCACGCACAACTATTTCTAGGTGAGTAATAATGACAGTATGCTATGTATTGGTGCACAACTGTGTTTTTATTCCATTTGGTGCTAGTACAATTCTGGCACACAGCCTGACGCACACCTAATGTGTGTGAATGATATTTGCAACTGTTAAATTCACATTGCAAAGGTGTCCTAGACACTTCAGTCCACAGCAATGTGTTAAGTCACCCATGGCCATGCTTCCCTGATGCCACCTTATCTTCTGCGTGCACGGCTGCTTGCTCCTCGCTCTGGGTGCCCACTGCTCTCCCCCGGGTCATCCTGGGTTCTCCCCTGCCTCACGCTCCGCCGTCTGACCTCAGGTACTGGTGGTGTAATGCTGCTGCGGCTTGATTGGTCTTCACTGTCCCCTGTGGGCAGGGGTCCTGTCCCACCTGAGCCAGCCGCCTGCATCAGTTCCATAGCATGTGTCACCTGCACCAAGACCTTGGCCATATCCTGGCTGTTATGTGCCATTTCTACCTGCATACTGACACACCTACGTGACAGCAGGGACGTAACAGTGCACAGGCGGTTGACCGCCTTGCTGTATGTGTCCATGCGGGCGTTGGATCTCCTCTGCACGGCACACAGTTCACGTATGGCACCAGTCATTTCCCTCATCTCACCCCTCATGTTGCTCATGTGATGGTTTAGGGTTTGGAACTGCTGCTACATTGACCGCATTGATTTTACTTGCAGCCGCTGCACCTTCACCATAGTGCCCTCGAGGCCGGAGAACACAGACTGCTGCTCCTCATCACCAGCACTGGTGGACTGCCTTGCCCTGCGTCTGTTTCCTCCTCCTTCCCTCTCGTGGTCAGGGGACTGTTGCCTGTGTGGGACTGTAAGCTGGGCCTGGTCTGCCTGGGATTCGTCTCCGCTTCCCTGTAGGTCTGCCTCCATCTGTGGTAGTGGTGGCACGATGTTGCGTTTTCTGCATGCAACATGGATTTCAGGGGTCTGTGCCTCCTGCTCCTCCTCCCCTGCCTTCTCATCGGTGACATCTGCCTCCTCATGCCCTGCACTGCCCTCCTGCCTTGCCAGTGGTGCTGTGAAGACAGAAGCACAGACAATATTTGTAGTGTACTCATTCTCATTTTGTAAGAGGTTAAATCTACTTATTTTTGCATTACCTACTTCCTGTCTGCCTGTATTTTGCATTCCCTAACTCACTGTCACTGTTACTACCTTGCTGTGTCTCAATACTACACTGTTTGGTGCATGTGACTACATCTCCCATGATGCATTTCAGGGTGTACACAACACCATGTACTGGAGTTGAAAAACTGTTTGGTTGCTGGGGGCTCATAACTGTGTGGGTGCTATGGTGGAGTGGAAGGGGACAGATGGCATGCATCTTACCTTGACTGGTGGTGGGTGGGTCGGAGCTGTCCAGGTCAGCCACTCCACTGACACTATCCGATAGCAAGGTGGACTCCACCAACTCCTCCTGGGGCGTGGACTCTGTAGCACTGGATGTGCCGCTCCCGGTCTTCTTCGCCTCAGCCAACCTGGTTGCCAGCTTTTCTTTAGATCTCAGCCGCATATCGTACCAGCGCTTGCGCAGGTCCTCCACAGTGCGGTGGGTTACACCTATGGCATTCACCTTGTCCTGTATGGCATCCCAGATTTTCCTCTTCCTTGCCTCTGGCACGTTCAGGGCTTTTTTCCCAAATAGGAGCTCATGGCTGCCTACCATCTCCTCTATCAGGACTTCCTGCTCCCTGTCACTGAATTTGGGTTTCCTCTTCCTTCCTGCCTCCTCCTTCTCCTTCTCCTGGGGATTCATTTTGCCTCCCTGGATGTCAGTGCAGTGCTCTTCCACTCTCCCTCAGGCTCTGACTGTGCTTCTGGCAATCAGGTGCAGCTGTGCAGTCACACATCCTGGTTGTGATGTCATCAAGCTGCACCTGAATGGCAGATTCCCCATTTTGCGATTCCTTATTAGCGAATTTCGCAAATAAAGAATCGCAAATTGGGATTCTCAGAATTATTCTGCGAATTTAGGCGAATCGCTAAATATTTGCGATTTTTTTGATACATCGTATTTTGCGATTCTCACAATGCGATTCGCAAAATATCGCATTTTGAGAATCGCAAATTCCGATTTTCATACATATGGCCCATGGTGTATATATACCCAAAAGGTACCCTCAGGGTTTTCCACCTTGCTGTGTAATGTCCCACGAGGATGACGGAAGGGATGACCCTTATACATAGTTATTATGTAGAAGATGGTAATCCTGCTGTGATTCTGAGAATCATCATGCATAATTAATGAGGCTAGTTTTCGGGGAAAACGACACAACATTTTATGCAGTGCTTAACTAGGTAAAAGATCAATACCAAAACCTGTTATGTAGTGTAATGGTACGGTAAATGTAGGTGAAGGGTCAGGAGACTACTCAGGCCTATATTGCGGTATCCTATGAAACATAACACCCACTCCTCATCCGACCGGATGACATACTAAAAAGGGAATGCCCTTCTAATCAAGCATAAAACATTGTTAAAAAATGCGTTAAAAGGTTCTAGAAAATCTCTAAAAATAAACTCTAAAAAGTCCTTTAAAAGTGTTCATATATATAGTCTGAGCCACTGAGTACGTCTGAAAGCCATGGAGCTCAGTAATAGTATAGAAAAGAAAATTGTGTTTAAAATTCCAATTTCGGTTGTTTTGGAAAAAGGCCAAATTCTTCCCAGCCCACAGAGAGCCAAATGTTTATGTGTCCTGTGTGGGAGACACAACGTCACTGCTGCTTGCCTTCGCAGACGACGGTCCCTGTAACACCTCACAGATCAGGTCAATTGAGCAAAGTTGATCTTCCTCAGTTCCCACAGCCAATGCTGGGGCAGCATTAGTAATATCCAAAGCCTGTGTGTCTGTAGTAGAGCCAGTATCCAATCCAACAGGAGCTGAAGCATCCTGTGGTGGCTCTAAGAATGCCGACATCGGGGGGCGCCAGAGAGCCCGGTTGCAAGATGGCCGCCACTCTATGAGGCACTGCAGGCTGGTTGGACTATCCGGCAAGAATCCATTAAGTCAGACAGGCATCGAGGTCCTAAAAACGAGGATGATGGATGCACTGTAGTTGTGGTGCAGGCTGTTCATCCCGGAGCATGCCAGGATCTGTAAAACAGCAGGATGCAGACCAGCGCTGTGTGAGGAGTGCAAAATAGTGACCCGTGCCACTCCGCTGGGTCCCTGCTGTGATGGAGCCGGGTGCGACCGCCTGCACCTCTTCGGTGTGTCGGTGCTGAGCCCCTGATTCCCCCCAGTCCCTGATCGGCATCTGAGGAGCACAATTGAATTTGGCAGCAGAGGCTGTGACAGGAGCGCTCTGAGGTACGTGGGGAGGAGCGCCGAGTGACGTGCGGCCTGCGGGGACTGTGACTGCATCTCCAGCCTGGGCTGCTTGAGTCCAGGTGGTCGGGTGGTCCGGTCGGGCCCGTGTGCCCAAACCGAGGCCTGCGAGCACATTGGCTCGTGAACAGCCGGGCCTGAACCACAGCGGTGTGGTAGAAGCAGCTGCAGTGAGTGAAACCGCCGCCTGAGGCCGCTGGAAAATTACCTGAGTGAGGAGACCCTGCCACCGCTACGTAGCCCAGACACCGCCGAGACTCGGCATGATCCAGCTGCTGCTTCCTGCCTAAAGGCTGCGGACGTGGGCACTGAGGTGAGGTGTCCCAGGGGGATCCCTGTGGGGCCCAGAACAGCCCAGAAGGTGACAAGCTTGCGGGGGGAAGCCGGCAGGTGGAGGTGCTCGGACTCCCCGCGCAGACTTGGATCAGTGGTGCCCCTCTGTGAATTGAGCTGCAATTACTGTGAGGACTCCCTGCACCTTGCCTCATTGACGGGTGGGCCCGTTGGAGGCCACAGGGCCAGCGCAGCAGCGAGAGTGGCCTGCCACTGACACCTGCGTGGGGGAGGCAGTTGGAGGCCTGTTGGGGATGGGCCACAGGGCTTTAGCAGCACCACCACTGCGGTGGGCCGTCCACCTGTTGGCTCTCCTGCTGGGGCGACCACCACCCCTCACTGAATGTGGAGCTGAGCCCGGCCAGGGTGGACATGTGCTCTGAGGGGGGCTGTGATCGACCCAGAAGGCCCCCTTCTGCAGAGTTTGGCATCGACCGCATGGCCTGCCGTGGAGCAGCCGAGTGCAGCAGATCCCCCGGAGTGCCCTGCACTGCAACATTTAGAGAGGCCCTTTGTGCATTGGCACAGTGACTGACATAAAGCTGGAAGGGCCACCCGGCAGATCACCCCCCGGCCGATCCCCCCAGATTGGCCCATTGGTGGATAAATAGATCAGCATAGCAAACAAGTACACCTGAGTGTGAGGGGTCCCTGGCGAGCAAAGTGCAGTCTTGAGCAGGCTGCAAGATCTCAGTGACATCACTGTGTATGTAGCCCTTGACCGATAGGGCCACCTGTTGAGATTATGTCGCTGGGGAGGGAGACCTCGTTGGACACAGCTGCAGTTTGAGGTGCCACAACAGCCTGGTCACTTTGCAGTGCAATGCACCATGAATATTTATAGCCGCCCTAGCGTGGTGCCCCACTTGGGGCAATTGGCGCTCCAAGCCGTCATGGGGAATCCGGACGCAGGCCAATCAAAGTTGTCATTTGAGCAGCGTAAACCCACCCGAGGGCCCCCCTCGCTGGAAGAACAGATGCAAGTGCCTCTTGATGCCTCGTCCACACGCGAACCGTACATCCGCGAGATGTTTAAAGACCAAAAACAGTCCCTCACAGCTATAGCCCTAAAAATCGACTCCATGTCGGACAGGCTAGACAGACTGAAGGACAAGGTACAATGATGAAAGGATCGCGGAGGTTGAACAACGCACATCAGCACTTGAAGATGCAGGGGCCGACACGAAGAAAAAACTACTCAGCATGAAGAAAGTCCTTGAAGTGATCAGGAGTAAGAGTGAAGACCTAGAAGCTAGGTCTAGACGTAACAACCTTGGGATCCTGAGTCCACTGCCATGACCCGTGTAGAGGACTACGTGGAGGAGATGATGCGCTCCTTGTTCGGAGACTCCCTGTCGGCGGTCTGCATTGTCGAAAGAGCCCACAGAACTCTCGGCCCGAGACCCCCCCGGGGGCCCCCGCGAGACCAATAATAGCCCGTCTACTGAATTATAGGGACTGGGACACTGTTCTACTGTGAGCTAGAGACCAGCAGGAGACGACGTACCAGGGCAACGCTGTATCATTCTATCCAGACTTCACCTTGTCTGTACAGGCTGCTAGAAGAGAGTTTGTGCTGGTGAAACGAATGCTCAAGAAACATGATATCAAATATTCCTTGCTCTACCCCGCGAAACTTCGCATTTTCCATTCTGGCAAAACCACATACTTTACTGATCACAAACTAGCTGCCAAATTTGCTTGTAATCTCTGACCTTCCAAACAGTCTCCATGTGCAGAGCGTCAGGTAGAAGACGGCAAAAACCTCAGCGAGAATGACTAGATACCTGCTTGATTTGCTCTGCTATAATGATCACTGTTTTCGCAGGGGGAGGTGGGCGGGCACCCTCACTCATTCTTTTGTTATGGTGCTTCCACCCTCTCAAGATGACTCTCCATTGACATGCTCTGTCTTCCCAGTGGGTAGCGACATTCCCCTTGCTGTCCTCCTCTCATCCAGCCACCCAGCTTACCTCAGCTGGGATATGCCTGGCTTCTTGTGGCTTCCCCTACGGGATGAGTCCTGCTATGTTCTTTTTGGGGGACCACTACTGGCCGCATTGGGTTTGGGGTACTGCTTTTCAGCCATGTTGGGAGGCTGTAGTGGGAGGTGGGTGGTGTTCTGGGGCATTGGGTATTCTATTTTTGCTCTGTTGTACTTTTCTTTCCCCCCTTTTGCGTCTCCTTTCCCCTCTCTGGCCTCCCTCTGCCTCACACTGGTGGGTGCTAGCGCTCTAAACATGCATGATACCTGGTGGATGGTTGTATGGGTGAGCACGCTGACACTGTGACTGCGTTGAAAGCTGTGACGTGGAATGTTCATGGCCTGAATGATTACAGGAAAGTAAGATTGGTCGCGGCCTATCTTCACCGGCACAGGGTGGACATATGCCTCCTGCAAGAATTACATTTGACGGGGCCCAATTGCGCACACCTGCGGGTGGGTTGGATGGGTGAGAAATTTGTCGCTGGATAGTCCAATTACGCCAGAGGAACCGCAATCATACTTAGAAATGGGCTTCCCTGACACACATGCTCTGTGCTATGTGACCCACAAGGGAGATATGTAACAGTAGCCGGAGTGCTAGGGGGCCACCCGGTTTGGCTTGTCTCGGTATATGGACCTAATGTAGACGACCCAGATTTTTTCATAGAGGTGTGGCGACTGGTGGAGACGCTCAGTCCGGGAGCGGTTTTGTGGGAGGGGGGAGACTTCAATGTCATTTTGGGTCCTGATAAGGACAGATCCAGCGATTCTTGCCGCCCCCACTCGCGAGCGGTGGAGTAGCTGCACACTATTATGTCCGATTACGTTCTGGTGGACATCTGGCACCTCCGTAATATGCAGAAAAAAGAAGACACCTGTGTGTCTTCAGCGGGCTCCACTTGGTCAAGAATAGATTTCTGGCTGACCTCGAAGGATGTAGCCACATGGGTCTCCGGAGTATCCCACCTCGCTCTAGCTTTCTCTGACAATGCTCCGGTGTTGCTCGTGTTCTTGCTGCCGGGTGGCCCGAGTAGAGCCTTTAACTGGAGACTCCCTTTGGGAGCTCTGCGAGACCAAGTGTTTTGAGAGGCAATTCTCTCCGCCATAGTGGAATAATTTGAACTGCATATGGGCACGGTGGACTCCCCCTCCACACTGTGGGAAGCTTTCAAATCTGTGATCCGTGGTGAATGTATAGCCAAACAAGCAGGAGTATTGCATTCACTCCGGGGTGATCTCAAGCGTCTTGAACACTAATCAGATGGCGGTCCTGGAAACATAAAAGTGAAAATTGCCGCGTTTGAAGAGGCTTCCCAAAGGGAGGCACATTACTTGGGGAGTGAGGCTCGTGCCAGAAGGTTTGGTGAGGGGGACAGCGCTGGGAAAACACTGGCTTGTCTTCTCAGGAAACCATGGGAAAATGATTACATTTGCAAGCTGTGTACTGCCGACAACGGGACGGTGATTGGACAAGAAGCGGTTGAGGCCGAAATGCTATCCTTTTACTCTACACTTTATGCAGCGAGGCAACCTGACGTCCACCCGGATTTGACCCCCTTTTTTGACTCTATCCAGCTACTATGGCTGGAAGACAGCCACCGCAGATACCTCGACGAGCCTTTTTCAGAGGAGGAGGTGATAGGAGTGATCCGTGCCTTTCCCACAAATAAGGCCCCAGGGTTGGATGGCTTTACTACTGCTTTCTATAAAGAGTTTGCTCCGTTGCTGGCGCCACATCTTTGTAATATGTACGAAGAGTCGCTGGAGCGAGGAGAGCTGCCTCCATCCCTCCGGGAGGCGATGATTATCACTATCCTCAAACCGGACACGGAACTGTTGCTTTGTGACTCCTACAGACCATTAGCAAAGATTAATCTGGACAATAAAATCCTTGCTAAATTAATCGCAACACGGCTCCTCCCGCTGTTGCCCATGGTGTTACGGCCGGATCAGTGCAGGTTTGTCCTCGGCAGAGGTTGTCCCACAATTTACGCACCTTTTTCGCGACCATGCAAGAAATTGCTCCCTCTCTCCCAGCCGCCGCAATTATTCTGGATGCTACCAAGGCCTTTGATACCTTGGAATGGCCGTATCTCTTTGCGCCTCTCTCCCGCCTCGGTATCCCGTAAATTTTTAAAATTAGTCGCCCTGCTTTATTTCTCTTCGACGGCCAGACTACAAATCAGTGGTATTTCCCCCCCCCCGTCCTGGTGGCCCGTGGCACGAAACAGGGCTGCCCATTGTCCCCCCTCCTTTTTGCCATGGCCATGGAGCCTATCGCTGCTTGCCTGCAACAGCTTTGCGCGCATCGCGGCCTGGCCTTCATCCCCTGAGTGATCTTGGTGTTGCTCTGTGCGGATGACGTAACTTTATATGTCAAGCACCCGGATGTGAATCTCAGCCCCCTGATCAAGGAAATTATAAGCTTTGGCGGTCTATCTGGCATCTGCATTAACTGGGGGAAGTCGGTTATTTTCCCGCTCACCGCGGCCACAGACCGGTTCCAGTAGGAATATCCTCTCCACTGGGTCCCGGTGAAATGTCTGGGAATCTGGCTGAGCCGCAATATTGAGGAGCTCTGGCAATACAATTATAGGATGCTTATGGACTGGTTCGAGAGCAGCTTGGGCCACTGGTCAGCACTACCCCTGTCCCTCGCGGGTCAACTTGCCATCGCAAAGATGATAATTCTCCCTAAGTTTCTGTACGTCTTTGTCAACCTCCCTTTACAGCTTAGCGCCCCTTTCAGATACAAATTGCGTTTGAACATGATCACCCTTGCCTGGCCGGTAAACAACCCAGGATCTCCTGGGAGACTCTGACTATGCCTTTTGAGCAGGGAGGCCTTGGGGCCCCAGACATGGAGTTATATTACAACTGTGCACAGGCCCAGTTTGGGTTTTACTGGATCTTACCGACCCAATTCATGGCACACACGGCGCCGGAACACAACCAAGCTGCTCCAGCAACGCTACACATGGTACTTTACAGGACACAGTCCAGGCCGCGCTCGGAAATAAACACAGTGGGTTGCACTGTTCGGGCATGGCTCGAGATGAGACGCAGGGCACAACTGGAGACAATGTTTGCCCCTTCGGTGCTTCTTCCAAGACACCCAGCGTTACCCTTCTCGGAAGACATGGGAGTGTGCCAGAGACTGAAGAAGCTCCAACTTCACACAATGGGGAACGCTTTCCCCGATGGGTCCTTCATATCGCCGGACAGCGTGCTATCTAGGGAGAACCTGGGGCCTACTTGATAGAATGACATACTACCATCTCCGCACAGTGATGCGGGGCCACTTTGCCTCGTTCCCGGCAGCACCCACAATATCCCAGGATCTGGAAGATTTTTTGAGTAACCCGTCACCGCGTAAACTCATTACCAGGTTATATTCAGGCATGCAGCGCACCGCACCCATCAGTGTCCCTTAGGAACGGCGCGAGTGGGAGGTACTATTGGGGATCCCCATAGAAGAGGATACATGGGCATACTGCTGTGCGCAGGCCAGGGACTTGTCCCCTAACTACAGACTGAGGTTGATCCACTTTAAGTTTTTACATAGACTTTATAGGACACCTGAGTGGCTGCATAAAATTGGACTGACTGAGGATGAAAGATGTGTGAGATGCTGGGCTCAAGAGGTGACATTCTTACACCTGGCCTGTGCCTGCCCAGATATTGCGAGATACTGGGACACTATATTTGAAGTGTTAGAGGGGATGTTAGAACACACCTTTGAGCGCTCCCCCCTGACGGCATTGCTGGGGTATGTACGCAGGGTGCCGGCGACGGGCAGGAAACTTGCGGCGCTGCTTCTCCTGCTGGCCAAGAGGAGAATAGCGATATGCTGGGGCCATCAAGGGAGTCCGCGCATCACTGATTGGCTTAAAGATGCAGCTTTCTGCCATGACCAGCTGTCTGAATACTGGGAGCTGATGCCTGCCCAGGCACGGCCCAGGGACATCTGGGTACCACTACAGAGCTACCTTCGCTCCCACTCACTGGACCAAAATGAGGCCACCACAGCAGGTGAGTAGTAAAAGCGGAGAAGACGAAACCTGCTGGCGCACAGATTGCACAGATTATTATGCATGCAGGCATATCATCTCTGGAGACTAGAGAGACCCCCTTCCCCTCCTTTCCTCCCTCCCCTCATTTCTTTTCTCTCTTGCTTTCTCTGTCGCTCCCCCCGGTTCTTTGAGGGGAACAAACTAACATGCAAGGTTATGGGACACAGGTTTACATATTGCAAACTTTGTTAAGATTCCAATTTCACCCACCACCTCACACCTTGATTGGATTAATTGTACTTGCCAACTGTCCCTACAGAATTATAAGACTTATGTTGTACTGTTGCACTGTTGGTACTTAATAAAAGCACTTTAAAAAAAAAAAAAGAATGCAGACATCAACATTGGAATACACTGGGGACATTGCAGTACGTGGGCCATTAACGGGTCCAGCAATGCATCCATGTCTGGCGGCACAACCGATGGAAGTGTTAGACAGAGATCCAACACGCATTCATAGCTGCAGAACAAGCAGCGGACTACAGGCAAAACACAGTCAATCCAGACTGGTTGAAACGATAGGAACCAAGACTCGCTTAGCTCCTGAAGTTCAGGTGTGCCTAGATGGAGCACCATGCGATCACGGTAACGTCGCTCCAAGAGCGTTTTTTCCATTTCCTTAGTGACTTGGACATCCATTGCAATGCTTCTGAATACAGAGTGTATGAAAGCTGGAATCACTTCGAAGACTGTCTGAAAGGTGCTTAACAGTCCAGAACCTATGGTCTTAAATAGGTGTACTATACCCTTTGTATCAGACATGTTAAAGATACAGAGTACCATTTCTCCGAAATGGAAAGGGCAGTTACTTCGTATTAGTGCCTGTATCTCAGCTGAAGACCTTGCAACCTGGAGATCAAAAGTCTCTCGGGCTGAGGTTAAGGGCACATCTTTCTGTAAAAGCATGGCTTTCATTCGGCTCAGAGTATCAAACCATATAGAGGAAACATTCAACGAAGGCCATAACGGCGCCTCCCTGACTGTGTGGGTCGGTGGAAACAATACTTGCATACAACAAGTAACCCTGGAACTTACAGTGACAAGATACGCGATGCCTGGAAGCTTCCCACAACAACTTTGATCATTCAGCATCAAGTAACTTCCATTCGAGAGCAGCCTGAACACTGAATTAAACACGGCAGCTGGGAAACCTTTCAAATGACACGATTAGTTAGCTACTGAACCATTGCAGGCCCCGTGAAGCATAATATCCTGGTAAATGAGAGATCCACTCAAAGAATTCTCGCAGTCTGTACCGCTGAGAAGCACTTCAGTGTCCTCGTTCCTGCATCTAAATCTATAGGGTAATTCCCAAGATTCACGGATGAATTCCCTACACATTGCTTCATACCTGCCTACCTGGTGGTGTTCTAGGCAATATTGAAACCGGAAAGTTGATACTGGTAATGTGATATGGCCATGAATTAACCATTCTGTGGATGGTGACTCTGCCATGGTGAAAGGGGCCTAATTTTTCAATGCACAGCATTGTATATTTCGCATCTCTTTGTGCCATTGTTGTCTGCTTATCAGTCTAATTATATGCAGAGAACAGAGACGTACTGTTGATATATCTCCAGGGCACATAACCAGAACGCAGTGATTGTAGCGTCCAGCTTAATAACATAATAGTACGTAACTGTGATTGTCCGTGTTGTAAGATGGACAGATCCTGTTCCATTATATCTATAGCAGAAGATACAATGTTGCCCAGTGAATACATTCTGGATGTTAGTGTGGTTATGCCATTGTCAACCACAGCCAAAGCCTTTTCCAAGTTAATTCTGTCAATTTCACACAATCTCTCCGCAGTTGCCTGTTGGGAGATTTTCCAAATTTGATTATAAACAGTGTATAAGAAGCGTTTCTGACGTGGCTTTCGGGGACCTAGTAAAACATCCCTGAGACGCATGTCATCTGACAGTAGGGACAAGTGTTGTTTCACCTGAGACAGTGTTGAGGTTCTTAGCCAATCTAGGCATAACTTCCCAACACTGTATGATGTCACCACCCCCGGATGTTCTCGTTGTACATAGCATAAGTCAGGCCTATGGATACTAAACTTTTTGACAGTACCCCTTAATCTTGACTGACACCTACTTGTGTTGATACGACAGAATAACCATCCCTTCCAATTCGGGTCTGTTGAATTGTATGAAACACCATGCATGATGTCATCTAGTGTACCCTCACCTTTTTCTGTATAATTTTGCCATCCCTCCAAGTGTGAAAGCTTGGGAATGCGAGGTGTGTTCAAGTCCTTAATCTTGGCTAACCCAAGACAAGAAGTCTGTTGCACAGTGTTGTTAAGGAAAATAATTTGTTGTGGTATGAGGCATGCTCTAAATAGTGTCTCTGTTCCCTGAACCTGCCATTCTTTAGTCCCCCAGACTGATTTAATGTCTATAGTGTCTTTCCATATGCCGAAACCCTGTTCGGACAGTTGGGCAATAAAGGATGCAGAGTATAGCTGTTTTGTGCTAGTGAGCATACATTTCTTTGCAGATGAAGGTGCAAGCGTATAATATTATTAACCCCGGGCGGAGTTCGCATAGCCGCGCTACGCGAGGCTATGCGAAACACCCAAAAAACTCTGCAAAGCTACGCAGAGTTACATGAGCATGCGGAGTTGCTTGTTCCGCATTCTCGCGTATGCTCGCGCATGCTCGCGCATGCTCGCGAGATGTTTTTGACGTTCGGCAACGCGGATTGCGTGTTCGGGGGGAAATATCGCGTGAACTTCACCACGCGGTCACCAATGGGCGCGGCCATTTTGTTTTCCTACTCTTTGCATGGTTCTGGGGCCTGTTTCTCATCCTGCTCTAATCTTTTCAATCCTTTGTTTTTTACACTGTTTTTCTGTTCTTTTTTATTTATTATCTATCCCTCTCTCTCCCTAAGTGTATATTTTGCGTTTTATTTCTACTTTTACTTCGTTTTTTGACTTTTTCTACTGTTTTATATTACTTGCTTTTTTACTCTCCTACTTCTTCTCCTGAATTTATTTTTTACTCCTACATTTTCTTTTCTGCCCCCCGCCCACCCAGAACCATGGCTAAGAGTACCACTACCTCCTCCACTAGCAAGGGGAAGGCGTCTGCCGCGAAGAAGAGCCGCCTTCCTTGCGGCAGACGGCGCCCGGAAGGGGTGCAGCCCTGGGCCCTCTTTACCTAGGCGGAGGTGGCCGCCCTTGTTTTTTTTGTTCAGCGCCAAATCCCCTTGACCTTGGCAGCAGGCGGCAGGCCCGGCTCTGGTTACGCTACTCAGGAGCGTCACCGCCGGTGGGCGAGGGTGCGCCGGGCAGTGTTTTGCTGCTCTGGGGTCCGGCGCACCCATAACCAGCTGACCCACCAGTGGTCAGACATCTTGGATGGAC
This sequence comes from Calotriton arnoldi, assembly GCA_963921515.1. NCBI lineage: Eukaryota > Metazoa > Chordata > Amphibia > Caudata > Salamandridae > Calotriton > Calotriton arnoldi. The sequence continues at coordinate 851,059 of CAWUFW010006583.1, forward strand.
CGGGAGCAGGACCTGCTGGACCTGCTAGGTGTTGAGGTCGTGGGGCTTGGTGAGTAGCTAATTATAGTAGTATTGTGTGTTCTGTTCTGTGTTACTGTTATTGCGAATATTATTTTTTCCCAAATAGCAAGAATTCTGCTGCTTACATTGCAGGTAAGTTACGTTTAAAAATCTGTGATTGTTATTCTTCTAGACACTAGACAGGTGCTTGGCGCTACTAATCTTACTTGTTTGCAACTTTGCACTCGCTTGGGCTAATTATGTGAGAGATTTTAGAGAACTTAAGTTAGGTAATGCTGGAGAGACTCTAGTCCTTTCCTTTGTCCTCCTGTCACTAAGATATTGGTGGATTGATAGGTAGTTTTATTACTTAGTATTAGTTGGTAATTTTTTAGCGGTCTGTGTGACACATCCTCCGTCACGTGCTGCTGAGTGCTGACTCCAGTCCTTAGTAGAACCTTTTGTGGTTTGTTAGTGAGTGAGTAATATAGCAACTAAGTCATCATCAGCAGAACATCAGCAGCAACCAACCAACAATTTGGTGTATGCAAATTTATGCATGCGTCCTCCATATATGCATTTTTGAGGACTAAATTAAATGGGAATGCAGACTTAGTGAACAATTGGCCCGTCTGGAATAGGTGGGCTAGGTCAGGTGGTACTTAGGTTTAGGATTCTGGAATCAGAATGGAACACTGGATTAGTGCATAAATAATAACTAGACGGTCCGCGACTCCCGCAATACTACTGGTCGATCAGATTAGATAGGTCAATTTTATTGCAATTGTTGTTTCCAAAAATGTTTTTTGGAGCGTTTTAAAAAATATTTTATTTGTTTCACACCAATCATCAATGTTTGTCTCTTTCTTTATTATATCTTACAAGATCAGCACCCAGGGGCAAGAAGACAGGGTCAGAGTCGGTGGGAGCTGGAGAAGATGCCTCCCAGGGCCTGGACCGCTCCTCTACTGAGGGCTCTGCTGCTGGCCCCAGTAAGTCCTCCTATTGTTAATATTAATAATTATATTTCCCTAACTTTTACTGCACCTTATTTTTTCCGAACTATTATTTCCGTTTCCTAATTCTATTTTTTACCAAACCTTCTTCGATCTATCTGTTTCTAAATTCTTGTTATCCCTGCCTCTATCTGCCTCTGCTCTGACTCTCTGTACTACTACTATTAGTCTATCTGTAGCTAAGCTTGCCCACTTGGCCACTCTTTATTTTTAAAAAGTTTTAAAACTCAGATTCACCAATTGCTCTAGCCACTGAGTCCAGTTCTTTGGGTTGTCTTCTTCTAGTCTTCTTAAGAGGCTTTTTGACAATTGCCACCAACAAAATGCCCAACCAGATATTTTACTGTTTTTGATAGGATAGGACATACTACTACTGTCTACTCTACTCTAGTACCCGGTGTGTACTAGTGATGTATGTATGTATTTTAACTATTTTTTCAATCTTGCTAGTGAAAAATAATAAATAGGGGGAGGCGTATATGGCATCTAAAAAATGTGCAATGTTTCTTCTAGGCGTACCGACCACCAGTGCCGGGGCCAGCGGCTGGGCTGGCGACGCCAGCCAGGAGGGAGCAGCGGATGCGGCAGCTGCCGCAGGGGTGGTTGAGCCAGCAGCAATGGCGGGCGGTGGTAAGTTATCCTTATATTCCTTACTTATTGACAATAGTTACACACTCGCTGCAAGGGTGTACACTGTATGTTGAGAGAGACTAAGTTGTTGTAAACAACGGTTGAAGAAGAAGACACCCTTTACTTAGCATTAGAGCAATAGCATTAGTGGGGGGAGTTGAGTAACTAATGGCCTCTTCTATCTGACTTCAACTCTGCTGGGAAAGTTTTATGGAGAAGACTAAGAGTCAGACGACCTTGATGGATGGGTTGAACGAAAAGGGAAAGAAGGATGGAAGGAGGAAGGATGGGGGAGATGTAATATATGACTGGCAGAGAAGGATGCGTGGGATGCATAGGTGGCTGATAGGAATCAAATGCATGGGTGGTTGAAGGATGGGTGGAAGGTGAAAGAAAAGATGCCTGCCTGGGTGGGTGAAACTGTATGGGTGATAGGAAGAATCCTCTGGGGTGTTTCATGGGTCAAACTCAAAGGCAAGCAAGGAAGGAAGGACGCATGGGTGGTGGTTTAAAAAAGAATAACAAATGTATGTTGTTGGTGAAACTAAGGATTCTTGAGAGATTAAGAAGAATGATAGACATGTTTACTTTGAATGGATGGATGCCTGGATGGTATTCAATCATTATATCTTAGGCGGAGACTGTCACTGGATGAAGAGTCTTTGGAGAGAATGTAAAAGAAAAATAAACTGCGCCAGAGTAGCAAAGCCAAGGAGAATAGAAGATTAGAATTGAAAAAATATGAGGCTAGAAGAGCAATGCAATGATTCATAAATGGAAAAATTGCTGGGAAGAGAAACAACAGGACTGTTTTTATGCAAGGTTTTTGAATCAAGGTTGTATTTTCAGAATGCTCCCTTGACTTACAGTAGTTTGCATGAACAGCATATATATTGTGTATGTATGTTATCAAGCTCCTCCCTCCGACTCCGAGGCCCACTCCCTACCTATGTCATTTATTTTCGACTGTGTCAGCCAGCCTGCCATGGGTGGCCTATCGGCTGCATGGTTACACAATCAATCAAAAGTACCTCATGTCGTCCCATATATAATCAATGCTCATTTGGATCAGATATCATCTGCCTTGTTGTAGTAATCAGAGTGAAAGTGAAATTGAGCAGTTGCCCTTATGTAACAGAGTATGGCCAACCATAATTGAAAAATAAGATGATTGTGTAGTCAGCTTCCCCACCTGCAGACAGTAGTAAATACAAATAATGTGAGTCTACGTCACGAGTATGTTTGTCTAGGGCGCAAGCTGACTGAGCTGGCATGCCGGCTACAACAAGGTTAATTTAGCTAAACAAGAGAGAGAAGAAGAAGACTGGTCTACTCCATAGTGCCTAGTAGTAGTAATGCCTGAAACTCCCACAAATGTTAGAGGCCGAGGAAGGGGGAGGATACCACAAATGTTATGTACTGTGCTTGCTAGTGCTACTGTACCACTATGTGTAGAATTAATTTTGTGTTACTGTTTTGCTAAGAGTATTGGTTACAATAGTCTTTTTTCTTTCTTGATATAGCTACTCCTTCCCAACCAATAAAATCATAACCGGACAGGAAGGAGTTGGCAGCCATGGCCCGGCACCGGAAGCTGGAGGCCATCTGCAAGGAATATCGGCGGCTGGTGGTTCTGGCGGAGGAGGAGGAGGCAGCAGCAGCTGCAGCCTCCTCCAATGCCCCGGGCCCCAGCCTGGCCCCTCCAGTGGTACGGCGCCACGGTCTGGCAGCCGCCCGCTGCGCTTCATCATTCAACACTGCTGCCCCCCCCCTCTGGATGCAATTGCAAAGCTTTCAAGTGCTGCATGCTCCTCTGGATTGGGCGCCTAGAGGAGCGGATAAAGGTCCTGGAGGGTAACAAGCGAGCACGCCGATAGAGATTCCGTCGGATTGCCCCTTTTTTAATCTTTTTTTTGGTGGGTGAGAATTGGGCGTTGGCGTTGGGGAAAAGTTGGGGTTTATATTTATTATTTATTATGGACAATTTAATTCACCGGACATTGGTTGGACTCTTTCTTTATCTTTTGGACATTGATTGGGGTTAGGGAGAGGGGTGGGTCAGGTGTTGTGGGATTTTTACATTAGTTTATTTTGTTAGGGGATTAAATTATATTTATACTTAAACTTTACATACGATGTAAATGTTTTGTGGGGGGTTACTCTTTTAATTCACACGGTTTCCTTTGCTGCTGCAGGGCCGGAGCCAGTTTTTGATATAAATAATCTGCCGATAGTATAACACACGAACAGATAGATGCGGTACCCTCACTTGTGAGTGACTTGTCCTACTAGTACTGTCAGTCTCTCCTCCTAGTCTATGCAGTCTGCAACTGGACTCAGAAGGGTATGGGTGTGTGAATTAATGAATTAATTTCCATTATTAATTATGCCTCCCCAAACTTCTTCTCTTACCTGTGATTGATGTTTATTTAAACTTAGGCAAAGCGATGGCTGCATGGTGAGGATGGTTTGGTTTCCCAAGTTGTCATGGTGGTGGTAGTAGTAGTCACTGGCAGTAGCATTTGCAAAAAAAGAAGATGAGACAGTCAGTCGCCTGAGGGAGAATCTGGAAAGAGTAGTAGAACGAAGTACAGTACAGTACAGTACACAAGAAGACTGCCAAACAAGAAACCATAGTAATGATTATCAATGCTAAAGTAAAATAAAAAATAATTGTGGCGGGGATAGCCTAGTACAAGTTACAAACTGTAGTTGACTCGACATATGAAGTGGACAAGCGTAACCTTTAGTGCTGTAAGGATGATGAATAGATGTCGAAAATTAATTATGATGGATTATATTCCTCTGGAAAAAAATAGACTTCCAAATACTGAGCATGGGTGGGCAATCAGAAGAAGATCCTCGCCCTGCCTTGAGTTAGTGTTGCTTTCACCACATCCGCCCCAGCAAGTGTGTGATCAATTATTGGTGTAAATTAATTTAGTCACACCTCAATATAAATCACACAGCCCGGGGGAAGAGGGTTAGGGTTTGATGAATGGTTGGGAAGGGGTATTTGAGGGAAAGGTTTGACAAAGACAAATACTACACATGGACAACACACAATCTTGGCAAACAATCATAATCTGTTAGGGGAGAAAAAGGAAATGCATGCATGATGATGACTTGATGGTTAATGATAAGTAGTACTAACTAGACTAGTAGACAGTACAGGGCAGCAGTATATTCTTAATTATTATTATTATTATTAAGCAATTGCCTTGCGTTGTCTGCCCTCAGAGAAACTAAGAGACCCAAATTACATACATTTTATGTTCTGTTGTACCGGGCTTCCTTTTAAAGCTAGCAAAGAAAATTAAAACATAGCTGTAGGGATCAATTATAAGCAAAGAGCAAACATAATAAACAACAACACACAGTCGTAATGATTGAAGAGAAAAAATGAATCAAATTAATTAAAAGATGATGAATGATACTAAGTTACTGTATGTTATCCTGGTCAAATTGGGGAGTTGCATCTCGGCATTCCTCTTGGTCCTCCCTTCCATGGACGCTCCGTCCGTCAATCTTGGGTGCCACTGCCTGCCTGGCGGATGCGGATGCGGATTGGTAAGGTAAGTGTGAGTTGTTTTTCGCAGTATACAGAGGGTAAAGGCTGGCCTGTAAGTGTAGATGGAAAAACAAAAGGGATATTGAAAAACCAAGGAGAAAAAAGTGCATAAATTACGGAGGAGTGCAACAAGAACACTTTCAGAGGCGACATGGCTAAATCATGTCTACTACTCTGTTTCCAGCATTAACCGACAACAACCTCAGGACAGAGCAGGCCCACGGCGCCCACCCAACCTCCACTTAGCTTAGATTTTGAGCCAGACAGAGCACACATATACAGCAACATAGCATTTTCCAAATTAAGTAACTAAATCAATGCACCGCTGTCAGTCATACGACTACACTCGCCTCCACCACTACACAGACATGTAGGTCTGCTGTGGTTGTTATTGACTTGTTTACCTTTTAGGCCACTTCATGAAACGCCCGAGTTATTCCATGAATCATCTCCGATCCTACTGACTGACTGCGATGAGTATAGTATGGTCATCATCATCATGGTGTCCAACTCTGTAGTGTACCGAGTGAGTCCAGAATAGATTCCATATTCAAAAATGCAATGGATCGGCCTGAAGTAGAAGTACAATTTTGTTACTAACCAACAAGAAGGGAAACATTGACTTGAGTCACTTTTTTGTGTGTAGATTAAATAATACTAGTACACTTCATGCACAACAACAACAACACAAACACCAATCACTGAGAGTCAGCGTCCGATGCATGCCATCCATCATTACTTGTTGTTCTTAAGGGGCAGACCCTCTCGGCTCGGAAAGGAGGATAGCTATAGTCATGTTCTTTGGAGGGACTCGACGAGGCAGGCACACATTTCTTGTACTATTCTCCATCCAATGTCTGGCTTGAGGGAAATGGATTTAGGGCGAGTCAGGATGGAGCAGGACTCGGAGGATTGGACTTACTTCTTTAATAAATGCACACAGTTGCAACTCCAATACGGCAATAAAAAGAGTAAGACGGTGGCGATGGATTTGTTGTGATTCGAACCAGAAAAACAGAGACACACTCAAATAATGAAAGTAAATAAGGAAGAAAGAAAGTAACAAGTTGAAAGCCTAGTTGTCAGGGAAGTAGAGCTCGTCCTCAAACTCTGGTGGTTCACACAGAAGTAGGTCATCTACCACACTACTTTCGTCACCTAAGTCACTGTCTTCCTGTTCCTGCTGTGCTTCAGGTATGGTGTAATCCGGTGGTAGAAAGTGCTGATTCATTTTGATCATGGTTAACCTCTCCACATTTTGGGCGAGAGACTGGTCCTTTTCACTGTTACAATGGCAGCAGCAGCACTGAAAACACGCTCAGAAGAGACACTTGTGACAGGGCAAGTCAGATAGTTTATCGCCAGCCTGCTGAGCACTGGCCAATGGCGACTTTTCCCATACCAATACAGCAATGGGTTTTGATCAATGTAGACCTCTGTTGGGTCATCCAGATAGGCATGGACCATCCGCTCAATGCTCAGAGGTGCTCCGCTTTGCCCGGCCTCTTTTGTCTTTGCATCTGCATCAGCACTGGACCTAACAATCCCTTGCTGTAGATACCATTCTTGTGCCGATTTTACTGGGGCTGGTGATGATCCCGTTCTTGCTGTTGTTGATGTTGGTGGTTTTGACTGCTGTGAGCCAACCGCACTGCCCTCAGGCTCTGAAGTTGAACTTGACACAGGCTGCCCTGCAGTACTTGTTGTGGGCTGGAGTAGCGGGACTCTAATTTCCAGCCGGTCTTTTTCAAAGCCACTGGCTACCGCAGCTATCCAAGTTTTGTTCTTGGTAACATCCACTTGTGAAAAAGGAATTAATGTGTTAGTGTTCAGTACTGATTGTGGCACAAATGTAATGGTTGGATGACACAATTTCAGTTTGCACCCTTGTAGTTTCAGCTAAGCGAAGGGATAAGCTCTCCACCAACTCATATGCTTCTTTTTTTCCTCCACACCTGCGTACATTGCAGACACCCCTTCAGCTGTTCCTGTAGCATGTGCAACAATGGGTTAGCTTGGCCCATAGTACAGTCCTCCTTGCTGAATTCACGTGTGAAGAGCTCGAAAGGAAGTAGCATCTCTGTCAGGCATTTAACTAGGCCCCATTGGTCCATCTCAATGGTCATGCCTTTCACACTAGCATCCCCTAGTCTTCGCATGACATATTCATTGATTGGTCTGTACTGCTCAAACAGATGGTCAAGCATGTAATAAGTTGAGTTCCAACGTGTTGGCACCTCCTGGATGAGTTCTTTAACTGGCTCTCTATACTCACGTTGAATGATCCTCAGCTGCTTCCGGGCTTTAAAAGAATGGCTGAAATGTGTGCAGATTCTTCTGCAGGTGATCAGTAAGTTGCTGACTCGGTATTCTTTTTTCAGAAAGTCTTGAACAATGATGCTAATGCAATGCGCCAAACACAGGACCATGAAATAGCCACCATCGCCCAAGGCCTTAACTATATTACTGCCATTGTCCGTGGCAACAAAACCAATGTTAAGCCCTCTTGGGTGCAGCCATTCAAGGACCTTGCTGTTAAACTCTTCCAAAATGTTTGCAGCAGTATGCCATTTCTACATGGCGAACTTGGCTACAGTTGCATGTTTCCGAGTGGCATTAAAAATCTCAGCAGTGTCAACACCTGCAGATATCTTTTCTCTAACCCCCACAAAAGAGATCCAGTGTGCAGTGATGCACATGTAATCAATGGCTTGGTAACTGGTCCACATGTCTGTTGTCATGTGGATACTGTGAACAGCACTCTGCTGCAAAGCTAGTCCAAGCAATTCCAGCATGTCGTGATGTAGTGCTGGAAAAGCAACTCTGGCAAAATAGGACCGGCTGGGAACCTTCCATTATGGGCAGATGGCTGTCACAAATTCAAGAAAACCCACCCCTTCCACAAAAGAAAAAGGGAGAAGGTCCAACGCTAACATTTTAGCCAGCTTCGCATTTTACAAACGTGCCATTGGGTGGTTGCGTTCGTACTGCCCCTCTGACCTAAACATGCTGAGAATGGTAGGCTGGATTTTTTTCCTTTCTGGTGCCACTGATGCAGGTGACTTCTTGATGCCAGATGTTGTTAGGCTCAATGCTGCACTTTTTTTCGTTGCGGTACTCTGTTGCCTTGGTGTCTCACTCTCAGCCTGACTCTTACTCTTGTGCCACTGAGATGTTGCTGATGAGGATGTGGGCGGTACCACTGCACTGCTGGGGACAGGGCTACTTTGTGTTCCAGAGAAAATGTCTCCCTCTTGTTCACCTTCCACCGCGATCGTATCTTCTACTTCTTCTACTTCTTCATCACCACCAACAGCAATGGGTACAGTTTTACTTTTTTGGCCTTTAAGGTGTTCCTCCCACTGGATCAAGTGGCGTGTTTTCAGATGGGTTGTTTGGCCTCCGGTACCATAGTTTGCACAAACCTTACCCCGACTAACACCTTGTTTACAAATGGAGCATATAGCAACGTTCTGCTCCTTACTGCTAACCGAAAAGAAGTCCCAAACTGGGGAGGTGAACTTTCTGGAGCTGCTGGAGGTGCCACTTGCAATGCCGGATGAAGTGGAGGGTGGGCGTGGAATTTGACTCTGTGCACTACCACTACCTTCTTCTACTGAGGTGGTTGTGCTGGATGTAGGTCGCTGCTGGGCCTTTGCAAATGCAAATATGGAAGCTGGAGGTGGTGTTGGTGTTACCTGTGTTGGTGGTATCCGTGCCACATCCCTCACAGCAATTTGGGATGGGGTAATGTTGGTCTCCACTGGGGCGGGACTGATGTCCATGATGACTGGGTTGTCATCATCCTCCTCTTCTACATCTACCTCCATAACTCTGAGGCTTTCTGGAACCTTCCTTTTCCCTAGCCTTGTCTCGTGGTGTCTCGCACTCTCAGACTGAGGTGGTGGTTTCCAAGTGGCATCTTGATCCTCAGAAGGGGGGCTTGCAGAAGAACTCGATGGACTAACCCTCCTTTTCCTTGCTGGGGATCTGGGAGTCAATGGATCTTCTGAAAGAGTGGCTTCCTCTTCTTCCTCTGCAGGAAGCTCGATTTCCTGAACTGCCCCTACTTGGGGAGAAACAACTACTATTGTGGGCAGTGGTTGCGGCTGTTGTTGTCCACTTATCTGAGTTTCCTGCGTTGATTGGGTACTACTTTGCGATAAAGATAAGTCAATTTCAACATTGCTGCTCGTTGGGGTTGTCGTGATGAGACTGGCTGCCTCTCGACAGACATGGGCTTAGACCTAGGTTGGTGGGGTGGGTCCACTGATGCGGGGGTGCTGCTCCCAGCTTGATCCTCAGACACAGCTGCTGCAGGCGCAATTTTTGGTTTCCCAAAAAAGATCTTGGTCGGCACACTAGTGGTAAGTGGCACTTCCTTCTTCTTCTCACTGGCAACTTTCTTGGTACTGGAGGACATGGTACCTTTCTTTGGGGCCATCTTCTATGTCAGCAGCACGCAGTGGCACAAGTTGAAGAGATATCTGTGGTCACACGTCACGTGACGTTGTGCGCAGCAGGACTTCTGTCTGGCAGTACAATGGGTGATGACGCCTCCTCCTCTTTTGTGCAGTTAAATGCAAAGAAGCAAGAAGAACATCAGTCAAACGTGGCATTTATTGTTATGGTTCAATTTACTACTGTACAAACAAACAAATATAATATATAACTTAGTGTGTGGTCACACTTGTTAGTGTTATTATTAATATTATTAAATTGTATTAACTCAGTTATTAAACAAACATAACAACAGTGTAGCAATTTGTGAGACTTTGACAACAAGGGCTTTCATGGGGTACCATGTACACTCAGGAAAGATAGGAAAGAAGAAGAACAAAAACAAAAATACAAATGTAATGGAACCTGTTTAGCATTGTGAATGTGATTGTGCATCACGTGGGATGCAGCATCATTCAGGAAGCTGCAGCTGGCAATGGGGATGGAAGCAGTAAGCTAAGAGGAACAAAGGAAAGACATGCAGGCCTATGGCAAAAGCAGCACACTAACTACCACCACAAAATGGCCATCAGCCATATGGTTGGTCACTCACATAACAACAAGCAGGAGGCCTGTAAAACAATGAACTCAAACAGGTCTATATGGCCAGACAAAGGAGGCATGCTAAACAACACAGCTTTAATGCAACAATGCAAAAACGAAAATCCACAGGGCTAAAAGAGGTTTGGAAGTTATACAACACCACATCACACACATCCAACAAAGGCATTTATTTAACACACACGAAAAAAGTGAAAAACCCCAAAAAAACACATTTTGCAATTCAAGCCAATGCCATCCATGCCCTAAATGATGTTTAAATTCAACAGACACCACACAGAAACAGTTGTTTCATGCACCCATGAGTAGCTCTGGGCCTACTGGCTGAAAAAGGCCTATTGGCAGACTAGGCCACATAGTGAAGTGAATCAATTCAAATCAATAATATTGCAAATGTATTAGAAAATGTAGTGAACTGTTCTGCATTTTTTTTCTGGTTAAAAAGAAAAAAAATTGCATGCAAAACAACAACAAGGGCAAGGCATGGCCACCACAAAGAAAGCTTGCAGGCCTATGGCAAAAGCACACTGGCTGCCTGTACAAGATGGCCACCAGCCACATGGCCAGGCCACCACAACAACAAGAAAGGGAAGACAGACAATGCTCAACAATGCAGGCCTATGGCAGAGCACACTGGCTGGCTTCACAAAATGGCCTCCAGCCACATGGCCAGGCCACCACAACAACAATAAAGGGAAAACAGACAATGCAGGCCTATGGCAAAAGCACACTGGCTGGCTTCACAAAATGTCCGCCAGCCACATGGCCAGGCCACCACAACAACAATAAAGGGAAGACAGACAATGCAGGCCTATGGCAAAAGCACACTGGCTGGCTTCACAAAATGGCTGCCAGCCACATGGCCAGGCCATAACAACAAGAAGCAGTAAGCCAAGAGAAACAAAGGAAAGACATGCAGGCCTATGGAAAAAGCAGCACACTAACTACCACCACAAAATGCCCACCAGCCACATGGTTGGTCACTCACACAACAACAGGCAGGAGGCCTGTAAAACAATGAACTCAAGCAGGCTTATATGGCCAGACAAAGGAGGCATGCTAAACAACACAGCTTTAATGCAACAATGCAAAAACGAAAATCCACAGGGCTAAAAAAGGTTGGGAAGTTACACAACAACCACACCACACACATACAACAAAGGCATTTATTTAACACACACAAAAAAAGTGAAATACCCCAAAAAAACACATTTTGCAATTCAATCCAATGCCATCCATGCCCTAAATGATGTTAAATTCAACAGATACCACAGAAACAGTTGTTTCATGCACACATGAGTAGCTCTGGGCCTACTTAATGAAAGGCCTATTGGCATACTACTGGGCTAGTGAATTAAATAAATGTTGCAAATTGATTGCAAAAGTTGGAGAAAATGTAGTGAACTTTGTAACATGTTTCCTTTATAAAAGAAAGCTAGAAGAAAAATACATACAAAGAAACAACTAGGCCCCTACTGAAACTACAGGCCACCCACCACAATACATTGAAAAAAAACAATGAAAAGTACAAAAAAATGTAGGTGCAATGCCCCAATCAAATAAACAACACCAATTTTCCAACTTACTTGTGAAATCTCAAATCCAAAACTCCTCAAATCCAATGATATATGATGCAGCAGACAAAAAAGGGATCCTTCCAGCTCCAAATCCAAATGAAAAGTGAACAGGAGACGGACAAAGCACTGCAAGGAGCCTGCTGGACAGGAACAGGACTCCTTGCACAAAAAAGTACAGCCAAATGTCAATCTGGGGAGTTTTTTTCATCCAAATCATCATTTTGAGAAGGTTTTATGCTGCTCGAGAGATATTGTTCTCCAGCTTGCAAATTCTGCGTGTTCGGCATCGGGATCTTCACGAAACTTCAGCCGGAATTCCGATGGCGCGTCCGAATGACGAGTTCGCGATCGCACACTCTCGTGGGACTGTGCGGCCGGCTACCAAATCTCGTGGCGCACGTGAACGGATAGGAAATCTCATCAGCGAATGCAGGCATCCCAGTAAGTCGCTCCCGCGCACGTGAAACCGCATTTTGACTGTACGAACCAAAAACACTCAGCTCCGTTGCGGAGCATGGAGTTTTCGGTAACTCCAAGTTCTATGCGGAATGCGGAGTTGCCAAAAATCGGCAAACTCCGCGAGCGGAGCGGATTTTCCACCCAGGGTTAAATATTATGAGCGTGGATCTGATATATTGAATCCAGAAAAATAAACAAACCTTTGTGCAAACGTTTGGGAACTACCTTTCGGTGGTATTGGGCATGTTTCCATTGGTGGTGCACTCATTTTAAAAAAGTGATGACCATAGTGTTGATAATAGTACAGTGCGTTCAAATCAGAAGAGTCATCAAACATTTCATTTGTTGAAAATGCTGCAGACAGTTCTAAATCAGACAACATATTAATAACAGTTTCAAAATCCCAATCGTCAGAATATGTACTTGAAGTGATGATATAATTTAAAGAAATTTTGAACACATGAGGTATTTTTAAATGTTCAGTTGGACCAAATACATCATATGAAACCGTATCCCAAACTATTCCATCAGGAACTGGAACTGCTGTAATATTCACAAAGGACTTGTCACTTTGTTCACGATGAGATGACCAAGTTCACTTTTTATACTGTAGAGGGTTCTGGGAGATAGTGTCCGTTCATGATCAAGGAAAAGACAGTCACTAAACCTATCCAGAAAAGTAGGAACAGTATACCAGTGACTATCCAGAGCTGTAGCCATGGTGAAACTAGATATGTCTTTTTCATAAAAATGTAGAAATCATAAAGTTGTTTTTAGCTGGAAACTGAAGCTGGCGGTGACTCGGGTTCACTTGGATCCAGAGAAAATGTGTTGAAATCGATGAAGTAGCTAGATGCAGTTCAATCTATCTTTGGTAGCTCAGCAGGATTTGATGAACTGGCAGATGTCTCCTGTAGAGGCAATTTGATGTAGATGTTGGTGTTAGGCCGAATTGATATTTTTGTTTCACTTGAATTTTGTTGTTCAATTTCAATAGGAATGAGTTCTATTTCATATTTAGTGACTCCATTACTTAGAATTGTAGACTCTTCGAATGTTATAAGTCTTTCTGTCTGAACTTCCTGTATGGTAGCGAGAGGAGAACGGCGGCTACCCAGGAGCCCACGTGGCCTGCTATGCAGGATCGGCCACATAGTGTGGTTTGATCAGATCAATTGAGACGAATCTCTTCTCTTCTTTGCCGGCAAGAAGCGGAAGAAGTACTGTTTTTGTTCCTTCAACAGCCAGGACAGGTACAGGCTTTCTGTATGATGGCCCAAATTCTTTCTTGTCCACAACTCTTTCTCTGACCAGATTCCCGACTTTTGGGATCCAGGCAGGTCTTGCTGTTACTGGTTTCACTCCCCAGGTGGCAGTGTGTTTTACTTGCATGTTGCTTTGCAGTGCCCGGAATTCATTAAGATCCTGTAAAACAGTGAAACGTTTATTAATATCAAAAGGTTTTTCATCCGCCACTGTGCTTTCATAATCGAGATCAGGTACCCACATTCTAGTTCCAAATAGGACTTCATAAGGGGTGACAACTCCTAGGGAACTTCTTGGCATATTATTTAGTGCCCTCTGGACCCCATATAGGTCATTGACTCAACTACCACCGGAACCTAATACCCTTGCTGTTAAAGATTGCTTTAAGTCCCAGTTTTTCCTCTCCACGACCGAATTTCCCTTGGGATGGTACGGAGAGGAGTACCACAATGCAACACCCAAATGTCCCATGGCTTCCTTGTAAGCCCTAGAGCTAAACGCGGGGCCACGGTCAGAATGTAATGTGCCAACTGTGTATGTCCCTATGAAGACTCACGAATCTTTTATATCAGTTAGAGCATCAGCCGAGCGCTGAGGCCAAACCCACAGGAATCTAGAACATGAATCCACTGCCACCAAGATGTACTTGTAAGCCCCATCAGATTGTTAGGGGCAGCAGTGGTCCAAATAGACACAAGCGAGAGGTCTGTCCGATATCAGTAATGGTGTTTGTGGTGGACGAGCTAGGTCGAACCCTTCATCTGCTGACAGATGTCGCACTTAAGTACAAACGCTTTTGTCTGGTTGGTCAGACCTCCCCACCAATAGCGTTGTTTCAGCAATGCAACAGTCGCAGTAACCTCTGTGTCTGGAGATCCCAGACCCTCTTGTGAAGTTAGAATTAAACCTAACCTGCGATCTATGTTTGATATTACTCTATCCCCCACTCCTGGAATTTGAGCATACAGAATATTTTTTGCATCTAACTTGTAGGAATACTTGAGTGGAAAACCTTTTGGCAAGGCTGCGCAGTTTTTGCGTGAAGCAATGACAGCTACCATTGTGCTTCCTTCCATTCTCATGCTAGAACAAGTAATTTCAGCTATGGCAGCAGTTTGTACTGCCCCTTTTGCGGCTTCATCAGCCAATGAATTCCCTTCAACATGAACACCATCATGTTGATGACCCAATGTGTGTATCTCGTGAGCTCTCAGCAAGTCTTTTTTCAACTCTGCCACTTGTTCCCAAAGCATTTTGTACTTTATTGTGCAACCTTTTGAGTCTTTAAACCAATTTTTAACCCAATAGTGAAGATATTCATTGTAAGACTGGACACAGTAAAATGAATCGCACATTATAAGTGTGGGGAATTCCCGATCCGTTTGTATTAGTGCCAGTAATTAGGCTTTTAATTCTGCCAGCTGTGCCATGCAATCTCCTAGAGACTGCGTCTTCGTACTGCTAGGATGGAACTTGCCGTCCTGCATACGTCCTTTTACAATCGCACAAGCTGCGCTGTATTGTTGTTTACTTCCTATGACAGGCTGAGCAGAACCGTCAGTGTGAACAATGTATTCATACTAATCTAGAGGCATTATTTCATTTGGGAGAGGATATTCTTGTTTGTATTGCAGAAATGCTTGCGTTTTTAATGTAGAATCAAATTTATAGTCTACATCTGTTGCAGTGAGAGAATTAGCCCATTGTTTCAATCTCGGAAGTAAAGCTTTAGCATTTGGAACGCTTGCCTTTGTAACAGCCCCGAAGGCTGGTACCGGAGTTACGACAATTATTGGTTTCCCCTGAGCTAGTGCTCTTTTGCTCACTACTGCAGTCTGTACTGCTGTCAGAATTTTCTCTGTTGAAGCAAAACGCATTTCAGCGTTTGTGTACAAATGTGATTTGTATGATATGGGTACTGTTTTGCCTTCATTGAAGGTTAGGTAAGTGTAACCTGATTTTTCCCGCTTTTACACGGATCACCAAATTTGTGGTATTTACATATGTGTGTAGGTGTTTTGAAGCTATCATGTCAGCTTGTAAGGAACGAAGTGTATCTGTGTGTTCCTGTGTCCAATGTTTAATTAAAAATCAGGTCTGATTAAATCATACAAAGGTTTTACTTTTTCTGCGTAATCCAAAACGTATGTTGTGCCAAAATTTAGGAATCGCAATATGGATTGTAGGCTTTTCAGAGTTTTTGGAGGTTGGAGTAGCTCGCACTTTTCTAAAAAGTTAGCTGCCAGGCTTTTTCCTTCACTTGATAACTCATATCCCAAAAATAGGACATTGAGGTGGGCTATTTTTGATTTTTTAAATTTGAATTTGTAGTCCTCAGAGGCGAACCCCAAAATAATGTTGCTCACCCTAGTCAAATGATCCTTTAAATCATCATCCATCAGATAAATATCATCTACATAGAAAAATGCCTCTTCATCAAAATTTTGAAGTAACTCTGTCACCCAAGCTGAGAACAACTCGGGGCTATTCTTATACTCTTGGGACAATCTACAGAATTGACGCTGGGAACCAAGTGCTGAGAATGCTGTCAAATATCTGCTTTCAGGTGCTATATTTTGGCAGAAAAATCCATTTGAGATATCTAGTGTTGTTTTGTATTTTTTCCTCACAATGTTATTCATTAATGCGGCACTGTGTTGTTCTGTACTGCAAAATGTCTTTGTGCATGTGTTCAGATGTCTGTAGTCTAAAACTAGACAATATGACTTATCAGGTTTCATTACGGGAAACAAAGGATTATTCATTGAAGAGGTGCAATTCTCTATTACACCTTGGTATTCAAGTTGATCTAAGATCTCCCTGACCTGTTTCTTCGCTTTTTGTTTAATAGGGTATTGTCTCTGTGGAGTTGGAGTAGTTTTTACTGGGATTTCATGGTGAGGTGACTCAGCATCCCACCCTACATGGTTGCGATATAATACTGGAGCAAGTGCTACCACCCACTCCTGCGCATATGTATGTTTTAAGTATATTGGAACGAGGTCAGATAAAGCCGGTAAAATTACCGTTTCTACTTTGGGCACTCCATAACAATTTCAGGCAGCCAATCTTTTTCAGCCAAAAGGATATCATAGCCTTAAGTCAGGTTCTCCCAAAAGAGACCTTTAATTATTCTGGGTTTGTCCCCCTCCATTTGGAGTGTTATTCCATATAAAGGAGGTGTGGGACACTTACCCTAGTATCAGGTGTCTCCACCATGATGTGTTCATTCAACGCCTCTGTCACCAGAAATTCCATAAGGTTCTGGCGAGCTATTGTTACTTCTGCTGCGCTGTCTAGCATCGTCAGAGCCCATTCCCTGTTCAGAAGTTGAGTCCTCAGTAACCCTGGGCGGCAAATTCCGTTCCGCTCGCGGAACTTGCGAAATTTCGGCATTTCCGCGTTCCGCGCGGAACGCAAAAATGTCGAAACTTCCGCGATCCGCGAGCGGAACGGAATTCGGGTATAAATAAAGCAGGTGCCCGAGTTGAAGCTCAAATTCTGTGAGCGAGGTTGTGGCTAAGCAGATGTGCCTTCTCTCCATTTCTACCCTGAAAAGTTAGCTGTAATCCTTGATGGAGGTCTTTGCATCCTTGATTTTCTCGAGCGCAATCCTCGTGTAGTTCCTGTGTTACCAGGAGGTTCCTTCTCCTCGTCTGCCGCTGAGATCCTGCTCTGACCCTTTATAAACAAGAGGCATGTGAACGGGCCTAGAAGCCCCGCCCCACATACACTAGCGGTATGCAACATCTACCCGCCCTTTGCCCAGAATGAAGGACAGCTTAATCGAAGGACCCCGGTGATTTTCTCGAGCGCAATCCTCGTGTAGCATTCGTGAGCGTGGTTAAGCAGATGTGCCTTCTCTCCATTTCCACCCTGTAAAGTTAGCTGTAATCCTTGATGGAGGTCTTTGCATCCTTGATTTTCTCGAGCGCAATCCTCGTGTAGTTCCTGTGACCAGGAGGTTCCTTCTCCTCGTCTGCCGCTGAGATCCTGCTCTGACCCTTTATAAACAAGAGTAAAAGAAACAATTGATGGACGGAATGCTGAACAATGCAAACATTCACCCCCAGTCACAAGGATCTGGGTTAAATCCATCATTCTTTTGCTCACCACACCACCCCAGTTTGGACCCAGCCATATGCAAATCAGTCTTGACCCTGTTCCTTGTGGGAACAGTCCAGCCCGAACTGCCAAGCCAGGTCCTCCCTGGACCGGAAACAAGCATCCTAGGACCGGTTTCAGGGCATCACCCTTCTTCAGCCAGGCTAGCTTGAATCCAGTGGTGTAGTGAGCACGGGACCCACGTCTGGGCATACCCTTCCCACTTAGGCGACAAATGCAAAAGAAACAATTGATGGCCGGAATGCTGGACAATGCAAACATTCACCCCAGTCACAAGGATCTGGGTTAAATCCATCATTCTTTTGCTCACCACACCACCCCAGTTTGGACCCAGCCATATGCAAATCAGTCTTGACCCTGTTCCTTGTGGGAACAGTCCAGCCCAAACTGCCAAGCCAGGTCCTCCCTGGACCGGAAACAAGCATCCTAGGACCGGTTTCAGGGCATCACCCTTCTTCTGATTTGCATATGGCTGGGTCCAAACTGGGGTGGTGTGGTGAGAAAAAGAATGATGGATTTAACCCAGATCCTTGTGACTGGGGGTGAATGTTTGCATTGTCCAGCATTCCGTCCATCAATTGTTTCTTTTGCATTTGTCGCCCTAAGTGGGAAGGGTATGCCCAGACGTGGGTCCCGTGCTCACTACACCACTGGATTCAAGCTAGCCTGGCTGAAGAAGGGTGATGCCCTGAAACCGGTCCTAGGATGCTTGTTTCCGGTCCAGGGAGGACCTGGCTTGGCAGTTCGGGCTGGACTGTTCCCACAAGGAACAGGGTCAAGACTGATTTGCATATGGCTGGGTCCAAACTGGGGTGGTGTGGTGAGCAAAAGAATGATGGATTTAACCCAGATCCTTGTGACTGGGGGTGAATGTTTGCATTGTCCAGCATTCCGTCCATCAATTGTTTCTTTTGCATTTGTCGCCCTAAGTGGGAAGGGTATGCCCAGACGTGGGTCCCGTGCTCACTACACCACTGGATTCAAGCTAGCCTGGCTGAAGAAGGGTGATGCCCTGAAACCGGTCCTAGGATGCTTGTTTCCGGTCCAGGGAGGACCTGGCTTGGCAGTTCGGGCTGGACTGTTCCCACAAGGAACAGGGTCAAGACTGATTTGCATATGGCTGGGTCCAAACTGGGGTGGTGTGGTGAGCAAAAGAATGATGGATTTAACCCAGATCCTTGTGACTGGGGGTGAATGTTTGCATTGTCCAGCATTCCGTCCATCAATTGTTTCTTTTGCATTTGTCGCCCTAAGTGGGAAGGGTATGCCCAGACGTGGGTCCCGTGCTCACTACACCACTTGATTCAAGCTAGCCTGGCTGAAGAAGGGTGATGCCCTGAAACCGGTCCTAGGATGCTTGTTTCCGGTCCAGGGAGGACCTGGCTTGGCAGTTCGGGCTGGACTGTTCCCACAAGGAACAGGGTCAAGACTGATTTGCATATGGCTGGGTCCAAACTGGGGTGGTGTGGTGAGCAAAAGAATGATGGATTTAACCCAGATCCTTGTGACTGGGGGTGAATGTTTGCATTGTCCAGCATTCCGTCCATCAATTGTTTCTTTTGCACTTTATAAACAAGAGGCATGTGAACGGGCCTAGAAGCCCCGCCCGTTTGGCCTCGCCCCACATACACTAGCGGTATGCAACGTCTTCTCTCCCTTTCCCCACTATGATGGACAGCTTAATCAAAGGACCCCGGTGCTTTCGGCGCGGTGGCAAGGTTACAGACACACAGGTCACTGGGGAAAATTCTTCAGGTCCTTTACGCAGCTGTAGTGTAGGAAAGGAAAGGCACTATACATTTACCCAACGAGGTAGCACTTACTGATTAGCCAGTAGAAAGTACTCCAGTTGAGTAGAGGTATTGCACAAAACAGAGGCATCTTATTGGATAAATATGCAGGGTAGGTGTGCAGAATTCGTGAGCGTGGTTAAGCAGATGTGGCTTCTCTCCATTTCCACCCTGAAAAGTTAGCTGTAATCCCTGATGGAGGTCTTTGCATCCTTGATTTTCTCGAGCGCAATTCTCGTGTAGAATTCGTGAGTGTGATTAAGCAGATGTACCTTCTCTCCATTGCCACCCTGAAAAGCTAGCTGTAATCCTTGATGGAGGTCTTTGCATCCTTGATTTTCTCGAGCGCAATCCTCGTGTAGTTCCTGTGACCAGGAGGTTCCTTCTCCTCGTCTGCCACTGAGATCCTGCTCTGACCCATTATAAACAAGAGGCATGAGAACAGGCTAGTAGCCCCGCCCCACATACACTCGCGGTATGCAACGTCTTCCCGCCCTTTCCCCACTATGATGGACAGCTTAATCAAAGGACCCCGGCGCTTTCGGCGCGGTGGCAAAGTTAGACACACAGGTCACTGGAGACAATTCTTCTGGTCCTTTGCAGCTGTAGTGTAGGAAAGGCACTATACATTTTCCCAACGAGGTAGCACTTACTGATTAGCCAGTAGAAAGTACTCCAGTTGAGTAGAGGTATTGCACAAAACGGACTCATCTTCTTGGATAAATATGCAGGGCAGGATTCATTCTGGGCTGGCACGATGCTCCTGTCACAAAAATTAAACCTCAACAGGAAGCACTTACAGATATAAAGGGGCGCAGCAAAATCTCCGCGAGCACTCGAAATTCTGCGTGCTTGCGGAGATTTTTTGCCGTTTCGCGGAATTTCGCGGAACGCAATTCCGCAAATTCCGCCCACCCTTAGTCCTCAGTATCTTTGGCATTTCTTACTTTAAGACCTGCTACCTTCTTCTTTTTAAATTGAGGTTTTGATTTTTGTATATCTTCTTTTTTGATATTATAGTCCGAAGTACGCTGTGTGTCTCTGGACTTTGTCCGTTCTTTTTGTCTGTGTTCTGACCGTCCTTCTCTCTCAGAGTTTTTTGAAGAACCCTTAAAGGAACGAGAGGAATGTGAATGAGTATCCTGATACCTGTCAGGTTTTTTATTGTTATCACAATTCCTAAGGTTGTACCTCCTTTCCTGTTGAGGAGACCCACCCCTGGATTGTGACCTATTTTCTCTATTCTTTTGTTTTTTATTATCCCATTTCTTCTTGGAAGAATCAGGTGCTTGCTTATTGTTATCCTTCTCAGGAACACCCATGAGTTGAGGTTTTGTTGCTCCAGCTCCCAGACTATCCCTGCCTAATTCGGCATATGTGTCCTTGATAATTTTAGGTAATTCATGCTCCTGTTGTAAAGGAGTGAAATCCCTCAGGCATTGGCGTATTGCTACTGCTGCTGCCTCCCCTTTTATGTTTGCCAATATTATAGTTGATCCCTGGGCAAAATTTCCTAACAATTTCATCCCTAAGTTCAGAGCAGGTTCTGCTCCATACTCATTCTGTATTTGTCTTAATACATGTGGTATTACTGCTATTGAAGGGATACCATGTGTTCTGGTATATATGGCAGCGAAGACTGTACCCCAAGAGGTACAATCCTCTATCTGGAGAGCTATCCCCATTGGCAAGCAGATTGTTAGCATTCTGTGTTTTTCTTGAGGGCTTGTGTGTGGAAACACTGCTTTTAACTGTGTTATTTTTTGAGCTATCCAGAATGGCATTTGCTCACGTCTAGAGGGCATTTTACCCATAACTTGGTGTGGCGTATGTGAAGTTATTTTAGTTGCAGATCCCTGAATTTGTCCTGCTGGTGTAGCCCTTGTTGGATGAAGTGTGAGCATTCTCATAATGAACTGTCAGGCTTCTCTATAGTTTTATTTTTTCTTTGTGTAGCGGACGTAAGTCTGCTACTGGCATTGTGTCAATGTCTGGGTGCGGTGTGTCAGCTGCTAGGACCGGCCAAGTCACCCCGTTTCTGCTGAGCGGACCGAGTCATACTGTATCTTTTGTGTGTGGGAGGGCGCCTTTAAACCAGTTTATGTGCTCCTGGTAGGTGAGCGGAATTTCAATGTCCTCATATGGACAGTATTCCTCTGGTGTTTCATCTTGAGCGTAAGAATGAAATATTTTTGTGTGTGCATCTGCTTGTGGGAATTTAACCCATGAATAGAATACCTCAGTTCTATATGATTCGTGTGCCTCAATCATGAAAGTTACTGTCCCACCCCTTGCTGTGACTCCATAGGCCACTAGTTTTAAAGTAAGGGCAGTTCTGACATTTTCTGAAATGTTTATTTTGCCTTCTTGTTCTCCTTCCTCCACTGCATTAGCACGTTGTACTGGCGCAGGGTTGTCTTCGTCAGCCATTGTTGAAATAGTTTCAAGGAAACTGAGATAAGGTTTTATGCACAATAGGAACTATTTGTCCTTCAAGCTTGAATAAACCTACAGCAAATACATAGGATATGCCTACTCAGTGGTAGATTTTTTCCCTCCCACTCCAGACGTCTCTGGAATAATGTGAGTAGGGGTCTCTGAGAAAAGCATGACTGAACTACTCAGATTTGACCGTTAAATAAGTACCAAACCAACGTTGGTGGCGCCATGTTGTGTAGTTCCTATAAATCTATATAGGATCTGCACGTTTAAACAACATAGACTGTGGGATTGGTGTCCAGACCGATTCCAGACACCCCCTCCGGTTATGTTCGCCTGTATAACAGCTAGCTCACAGTGCCACTGTAAACTCCTCTTACCAAGAAGAGAAAAGTTCTTGGCAACTATCGAACATGATAACCCTGTCCCATCAGGAATCATGGAAACAGTACAGTACTTTTCGCTCAGTCACTCGTGCTCACTTTGCTTCAGAATAAATGGTGGGGACATTTTTTAATAAGCATTTATTGAACCAGCGTCATTCTAGTGTGAAATAGGTGTGCTGAAACAACCATAAGACAGAAACAGATATAAATGATTATAAGCACCAACAGAGTAAAAGGATGGTAGATTTCTACCATAGTGCTAAAAACAATGAATATATGCGAGCATATAAATACATGACAATATTAATGCGTACTTCTAAGATGCAACCCTAACTAGATGTACCTAAGTGTACCTAGCATGTATGTAGCTGTAGAGCCAAGAATCCCCCTAGGCTGAAGACAACCCCATTATCTAAAGTGAGAGACTGTGGGACCCCGTCTTGGTCTCGAGATGGACACCCCGCGAGGGATTTCAGACCACTGCGAGCTGGAGTGTCTGCGTGCAGGAATCTCAGCGTCTTGTGTCAGTGTGTCAGCATGGAAGTCTTTTCTCCTCTCCCTGCCTTGGCAAAGATATGGTGTATATATACCCAAAAGGTACCCTCAGGGGATTCTACCTTGCTGTGTCTTGTCGGCCAAGGATGACGGAAGGGATGACCCTTATACATAGTTATTATGCAGAAGATGGTAATCCTGCTGTAATTCTGAGAATCATCATACATAATTAATCAGGCTGGTTTTCGGGGAAAACCACACAACCTTTTATGCAGTGCTTAACTAGGTAAAAGGTCAATACCAAAACCTGTTATGAAGTGTAATGGTACGGTAAATGTAGGTGAAGGGTTGGGAGACTACTCAGGCCTATATTGGGGTACCCTATGAAACATAACATAAGGAGGTCTCAAGAAAGATCTCACAAGGTGCTTCCTCTCCCTATTTTTCAGATTCCAAATAGGTAAACCACACATTCACCTGGAAATTGGTGTGATCTATGAGTAAGTAGCTTAACCGCTTAACCGCGGTGGCAATTCCGCCGCGGTGCGGCGGTTTAGCGGAGTGGGCGGGGCCGCGTCGGCCAACGGACGTTCGCAGCACTACAGAGGTAGTGCTCGCGATGGCCGTTGGCCGACGGACGCACGCAACGGGTTAACTGTTATAATAAATCCAACATCTATTTACATCAGTCGGCTGAAAAGCATTATGGTACCCGTAGTCAAAACCAATACAGCATGTTTGAAATCTATAAACTCACATGATATTGGGAATCTTTTCTTCCTATACTTATGCAGCTGACAGTATTGATATTGTAGTAAAACGAATACATAAAAACTAAGCGAGGTATACCTAAGCCTAAATGCGAGTATAGCTATTTGCTTGATATCATAATAAACCTAATTCAACCCACTGTATTAGGCACCCAGTAGCCTTGCAGGTCCACCTCTCCCATCATGATCAAAGTCAGAAAGGAAAGAACCGAATGCTCCCATAAACGATTATTTTATAGTTGGCTAGAAGTATCCAAACTAGTAACAACTGTGTCTAGACATAAGGATAGGACCACTAGTCTTATCTTATCACCAGCGCCGCCATCTTTAAACGTGTTTTTTCCCTTTTTTCTAATGTGGATCATAACACAATTAAAGGGTGCTATTCCACCGAATATAATAATAATTCGATATAAACAACATGTATAGAATTCGGCATAGGTCAGGTAAATTAAAGAATCTTATCCCCAAAGTTGGTGGTGGCATCTTCAAGTATCTAAATTAATGAAACCTGTGTCAGGATATAAACAAAGGACCATCAGTATCATCTTTAGCCATCGTCGCCATTATGTAACATGTCCGATCACTTCATTTAATTGAGAATCATACCTTATATGAAGATTCTGTTCAGCTAAATGTGATAATGATTCAAAATAAACAATCTACAAACACTTCAAAATAAATTAGAATAAGAATAATAACCCAAATTTAGTAACGCCACCTGGGGTGACCGGAAGGTGGGGAGAAAAGCATGTGTAAAAAGAAATTTGATAATTCACATCAGCCAGATATGGGTGGCTAGCCAATGTGCAATGTAAAGCATGGTTTCCAAATTGTTATCAAAGTTAATTTCTTAACCCGGCAGCTATGCTACAGTGTCAGGGGAGTATAAAGAAAGCTGCATATGGTTTACAAGCTTTACTATCAATTTGTAGTGATTTTGCTTCTAATAAAAAAAGAGTAACAGTTCATATATAGTGAATATTGCTAGCCAGGAGATAGAGACCGATATAACCTAAATGGCACCAACATCATAATGTACACCACTCTTGGTATAACAGAGTAAGTAGCATCCCACAATGAGTTATATTCCAACCAAAAATACATAACATCAGCTGTTTATTAGGAAAAAGATTTGAACTAAAGTAGAGTTCCGGGTGGTGTGGCCATAGAGATATATTGGAAGTGCTGGTAAAGAAGGCAGACCCCCATAATAATGGGGGAAAAGGAGAACCTCATGTACGTTATCTTATACAGGTTCCTATCTTGACTTGCACACAACCTACATGGTAGCGAACAGTTTATATCCAAAATTTCACCTTTCGATTCATAGTCCATAAAGACTCATATAATTCATTTGAGTTAAACAGGTTGTATATATATATATGAACTATGAAAACATGTACATCATGTCAGTCATTAGTGTATTTATAGAACATAGTGGAACTCCTCATCTGTGTTATGACCCATTTCAACACTATGTAGGTGGCAGATCCATCCTGCTTCATTATGTCTTAACAAGAGCTCCATATCCCCCTAGAGTTGGGGTGTATGTGGTCAATCCCATGAAACCAGATATCAACATCATCCACAGAATGTTCCATCATGTGGAACGTTAAGGGGTATCTTAGATCCTTATTTCTATCTACCCGGATGTGTTCCTGAATCCGAGATTTTGATGTTCTCACTGCGATGCCAACATATATTTTCTTGCAACCACATACGATGATGTAAGTAACAAACTTTGTTTTGTAGTTGATCAAATGCCCAACCTTATGTGTTTGTTTTGTGTTGTAGCAGAACTCTGTGGTGTTATTCTCCCAAACCTACATGTGTTACATTCATGGCAAGTGAAGAAACCTTTTGTTACAGTGGAGGGCCATATCCCCCCCTCAATGTTGTCACATAACTCGGGCATAGCCAATTCCTACTGGTTTTGCCACTGCGATAAGTTACTTTGGGCTTATTTGACACATAGTTCTTAATCCCCGGTACCTCAGTTAGAAGCTGCAATTGTTTCCACAGTATCTTGTAGATTTCGTCACTTAATATAATATAATTAGTGATGAAAGGTACTAGGCCCTGTCTTGCATCTACCTGTTTTTGTTTTTTAAGGAGAGTATCCTTCCTTGGCATGTCTTTAATTCTTCTTGATGTTTGCCGCAAATGTTTGATTCATACTACAGTTTTGCCGCACACGATCTATTTCTCCAAATGGGTTGCTAAACACTGATTTGGGTTGGGCACTAGTGGCATGCAAAATGTTGACCCTTTCTATTCATTGTACTTTGTATTTATCCCTCTCCAATGTAGAATAGAATATCCAAGAACTCAGTCCTCTCATAGCTGTAATTTTTGGTCAGTTTTACATTGCATGGGTTGTCATATATGAATCTAAATGGGACTGTTGTGGTGCATCACTAGTTTTTTTAGTACATTTGACCACATGGTTGCATTCTTGGGCAGTGGATACATTCCGTGAATGCACACAGACATCTAATCAATATATAAAAAAAATTGATACTTATTGTGGACAAGGAGGAGGTGTGGTTTCTTTGACTAACTGTCCTATACTCTTGTTGTATTAAGGTTATTAAGGTTATATGTGTGTGTGTGTGTGTGTGCATATATATATATATGTATATATATATATATATCATTTCTGTCATATCAGGTCATTTCTGTTTTTGTATGCACCTCCTGCACTTTGCTTGGAGAGGCTTCTAATGCAAGGGGCCTCCTGAAACAACGACATTTATTAAAGCCCTTCGGAAGCCAGTTCCTGGTAGTGCCGTGCTTCATTTCGCCCTGGATATCATGTGTCAAGAGTGAAGGGCTTTTGTGTGGAGTAAGTGAAGGATATATATATATATATATATATATATATATATATATATATATATATATATATATATATATATATATATAACCTACTGGCGTTCGCCAGTAGGTAGTTATAGTTAGGACTTTGTTTCTATTCAAAAAGCGTTTTTCTTTTACCAATATCTTTGCCGCCGTTTGATGAATCTTCGTGAAATTTTCGAAACTTATGGTTCACTCAGGTCAGCTCCTGTCTTGAAAGTTTCAGGGTGATTTGTCAAGCGGGGGCTGAGAAAAAAGGGGGGTCCCAAAACACGTTTTCTCCATGTTAATTTCCATAGGAACTTTAGACACGGCTACAGTCCAAATTGCTGAACGGAATTACACCAGATTTGGCAAAAAGGTAGCTCTTGGTTCAGAAAGTGACCTTGTTTTTAAATGGTGTAAATCCATTCAGCAGTTTCTGAGAAATTCAAAAATATCGATATCTGAGGGCCGAGGAGGATTCGCGAACCCTCCCGAGCACGAGCTTTATTCTGATTGGCTGCCAACACTCCAAACAAAAATGTGTTGGCAGCCATCTTGTAACTCGGTAGAACCGAGTCACAAGAAAACAGTAAAAAAAAGATAAAAAACAAGAAAAGGGGGCAGGGTAGAAACACCCTGACCCCCTAGGCCTGCTCAGGTGGTCCCAAAGGGACCTCCAGGGCCAAAAAAAGCATTTTTGTTTATATTTTCGGCCGAATTCACGCTGGGTGCGTGAATCTGGCCGAAAACCTTTTAAAAAAACGTGCTTCGTTTAAATGAGCCCCCAGGTGGGCCAGGTACCGGGGGCAATGTGCATAATATATGTGGGGGCTGCGTGGGCCCCCACAGCCCTGGGGACCGCCACCTCCCCGGTGCTTTATTAATATTGTGCAGGGGGGCACGCGGGCCCCCACAGCCCCGGGGAGCGCCACCTCCCCAGGGCTTCATTTTTAAATAAAAAATTGCATGGCAGGGGATCCTGCTCCCACCATGCAGCCCTGGGGACCGCCACCTCCCTGGGGCAATAATTATTAAATGCGGGGGGGCACATGGGCCTCCGCAGCCCCGGGGACCGCCACCTCCCCAGGGCTTGTTTAAAAATTATAGTGTGGGGGGCTCAAGCCCCCCACACTGCCCCGGGACCACCACCTCCCTGGGTCACTAATTATTTAAATACAGGGGTCCATTGAGCACCCCCTGCCCTGGGGACCACCACCTGCCCTGGGCTTAAATCAGTTGAGAGGGGGACCGCGCGGCTCCCCTCCTGGAGCCCTCCTTGGCCCTGGGGACCGGCACCCCCCAGGGCCAGCTCCAGCAATGTCCCGGGGTGCCCACCCCTGGGACATTGCAGTTTTCAATGGCAGGGCGGGAGCACGGCTCCCGCCCTATCATTGCAAACTTCTGCTTTGCTTTGTGGAAGCAAAGCAGAATTGCTTTTGGACAAGGGGAGCTGCATGTTAGCAGCTCCCTTTGCCCAAAAGCAATGCCGGCTCCCACAGGAGGTGGGGAGCCAGCAGGGACTGTGGGCGCATTGGGGCTCTCCCCGCAGTCCCCAACGTAAGGCCAGGCCCCGAGGGATGGGGTCCCCAGGGCCAATAGTGGCTCAGGGAAAGGGGGCCACGCGGCCCCCCTGCCTGTTTTCATTATTTATTTATTTAAAAAAAATAAGGATGGGCCCCGGGGATGGGGTCCCCGGGGCCAAAATTGGCCACATAAGGGGGGCCACGCAGACCCCTTCCAAAAGTAATAATTAAAAAAGCAGGGCAGGCCTTGGGGGATGGGGTCCCCGAGGCCAAAAGAGGCCCAGGGAAGGGGGGCCACGTGGCCCCCTCCAGTAATAAAATGTTTAAAAAATGAGGCACAGCCCCGGGGGATGGGGTCCCCGGGGCCGAAAAAGGCCTCTGGAGGGGGGCCCCCTTCCCATTTTTTTTTTTTTTAAATGGGTCAGGCCCTGAGTATGGGGTCCCCAGGGCCCACAAAAAATTAAGAGAAGGGGGGCCACACAGCCCCTTTCTAATATAAAAAAAGCAGAAGCCGGCATCTTGCCGGAGGCCCCGCCCCCTCCCTGCACCACTATGCAAACACACCTCCTGGCACATTCTGGATGGGGGATTAAGTCCCCTTGAATCCTAAGGGTCCTTAGGGGCCAACTAGCCCACCAGGTACCTTCAGTAAGCCCCACACAGTGGGATTGCTGAGAGGTGGTCGGAGGCCACGCCCCTTTTTACACCACTCTGCAAATGCGCCTCTTGGTGCACTGCTGGTGGGGCGATGAGGTACTCTTGTGTCCTGAGGACCTCAGGACTGAAGTGGACTTCATCCCCCGAGCAGCAGTGCACCAGGCGGCATGTTTGCAGAGTGGTGTAAAAAGGGGGCGTGGCCTCGGACCACTCTCAGCAATCCAGCTGTGTGGGGCTTATTGGAGATAACAGGTAGGCTAGTTGGCCCCTAACCACCCCCAGTAGCGAGGGGGACATTAATCCCCATCGAAGAGCGTGCCAGGGAGGGCGTTTGCAGACTGGTGGGAGAGGGGGGTGTGGCCTGCTATGAGAATTACCAATGCTGCTGTGTGGGACTTACTGGAGGTAATAGGAGGGGTAATTGGCCCCCAGGTTGTCCTTGGGGGCCAACTACCCCTCCTGTTACCTCCAGTAAGTCCCAAACAGTGGGATTGCTAAGAGGTCTTCTGAGGCCATGCCCTCCTTTCTCCACCACTCTGCAAACGCGCCTCCTGGCACACTACGGGTTGGGGAATGAAGTCCACTTTTCTCCTGAGGGACTTTGGGGGCAAAGAAACCCTCCTGGTACCTCCTGTAAGTCCTACGCAGTGGAATTCCTGAGCGGTGGTCGGCGGCCCAGCCCCCTTTCTCCACCTCTCTGCAAACTCAACTACTAGTTAAAGAAGCATTTGCAATGTAATAGGTTTCACATTTGCAAGAGTTAGAGCTATTGGTGTTGTAAATGTAAAAGTGTTTAATTAATGTTTCTTGGAGTGGAGTGGATGTAGGTTGTGTGTAGTGGAATTATGTGGTATGTTGTGCAGTGAAATTATGTGGATGGAAAGTATGTGGTATTTAGAGTATAGGAATTATGTAGAGTGGGATTATGTGTTATGGAGAGTAATTGTGTGGTATGATAGTCTGTGTTGTGGAGTGGTAACCTCAGGTTTAGTCTTCCTCGTTTCCATAGAAGCTAAACTATAAACTCAATGAGACAAAAAAAAGAAGGAACCACTAAGGAGCACTTCTGGACCTAGTCAGAGGTATGAGCAGGGCCACTGGAATTATGCAACT
Organism: Calotriton arnoldi; assembly: GCA_963921515.1. Taxonomy (NCBI): domain Eukaryota; kingdom Metazoa; phylum Chordata; class Amphibia; order Caudata; family Salamandridae; genus Calotriton; species Calotriton arnoldi. The sequence continues at coordinate 880,784 of CAWUFW010006583.1, forward strand.
GTTTCGCTGCACCGACTTTTGGACAATTATACATTTTCCGCATTTGCCACATAATCCATCATCTGCTGCATAATCTGCAGATTTGAACAAACAAAACATTGTTTCTAGCTCAAATGGCTCAAACGTTACCAAAAATGCAGTGATAAGTGTTACAGCATGGTGGAAGGCCCTTTGCAATCCTAGAATGGTCACCTGTTACTTATTGCTAAATGTGGATATTAAATTGGTACAAATGGTGTGCAAACCACGCTTGCTTCTTTCTGCACCTCTCTTGCCTATTTCTGCATTTCTGTTGCTTCTTTCTGTACATTTCTTTCTTTTTCTGCACTTTTTTTGCCTCTATCTGCTCATCTCTTCCACTTTCTGCACCTCTCTTGCCTCTTTCTGCACCGCTGTTGCCTCTTTCTGCACCTCACTTGTTTCTTTCTGTACCTCTCTTGCCTCTTTCTGCAACCTTCTTCCCTCATTCTGCACCTCTTTTGCCTCTTTCTTTACCCCTGTTCCCTCTTTCTGCACTTCTCTTGCCTCTTTATGTACTTCTGTTGCTTCTTATACACTTCTCTTGCTTCTTTTGGCACCTCTGTTGCTTGTTTCTGCACCCCTCTTGCCTCTTTCTGTACCCTTATTCCCTCTTTGTTTAACTCTCTTTCCTCTTTCTACACCTCTCTTCCCTCTTTCTGCACCCCTCTTGCCTCTTTGTGTACCCTTCTTCCCTTTTTTGCATCCTCTTGCCTCTTTCTGCAGTTCTCTTGCCATTTTCTGCACCTCTTTTCCCTCTTTCTGCACCTCACTTGCTTCTTTCTGCACCCTTCTTCTTTTTTTCCATCCCTCTTGCTTCTTTCTGCAGATGTTTTGCCATTTTCTGCACCTCTCTTGCGTCTTTCTGCACCTCACTTGCCTCTTTCTATACTTCTCTTGCTTCTTTCTACAGTGCTTCTTTCAGCAATTCTCTTGCCTCTTTCTGCACTTCTGTTGCTTGTTTCTGCACCTCTCTTGAGTCTTCTGCACCTCTGTTGCCTCTTTCTGCACCTCACTTGCTTCTTTCTGCACCCCTCTTGCCCCTTTCTGCACCCCTCTTCCCTTTTTCTGTACCTCTCTTGCCTCTTTCTGCACTCCGTTCCCTCTTTCTGCACCTTTCCTGCCTGTTTCTGCACCTCTCTTGCCTCTTTCTGTACCTCTGTTGCTTCTTTCTGCACTTCTCTTGCCTCTTTCTGCACCCTTCGTGCCTCTTTCAGCACCTCTGTTGCTTCCTTCTGAACTTCTCTTCCTTCTTTCTGCATCCCTCCTGCCTCTTTCTGTACCCCTCTTGCCTCTTTGTGCACCTCTTCTACCTCTTTCTGTACACCTCTTGCCTCTTTTTGCACCTCTGTTGGTTTTTTCTGCACTGCTCTTGCTTCTTTCTGCACCTTTTTTGCAAATGTCTGCATCCCTCTTGCCTCTTTCTGCACCCCTCTTCCCTATTTCTCCTCCTCTCTTGCTTCTTTATGCACTTCTCTTGCTTCTTTCTCCACTGCTCTTGCTTCTTTCTGCACCTCTCTTGTACCTTTCTGTATCCCTCTTACCTCTGTCTGCACCCCTATTCCCTCTTTCTGCACCTTTCTTGCCTGTTTCTGCACCTCTCTTGACTCTTTCTGTACCTCTGTTGCTTCTTTCTGCACTTCTCTTGCTTCTTTCTGGACCCCTCTTGCCTCTTTTTTCACCTCTCCTACCGCTTTCTGCACCCCTCTTGCCTCTTTTTGCACCTCTTTTGGTTCTTTCTGCACTTCTACTGCTTCTTTCTGCACCTCTTTTGCAAATATCTGCATCCCTCTTGCCTCTTTCTGCACTCCTGTTCCCTATTTCTCCACCTCTATTGCTTCTTTCTACACTTCTCTTGCTTCTTTCTGCACTGCTCTTGCTTCTTTCTGCACCTCTCTTGTAAATTTCTGTACCCTCTTACCTCTTTCTGCACCCCTGTTACCTCTTTCTGCACCTTTCTTGCCCCTTTCTGTACCCATTTTCCATCTTTGTGCACGTCTCCTGCCTCTTTCTGCACCTCTCTTGCCTTTTTCTGCAGTTCTCTTGCCTCTTTCTGCACCTCTTTTGCTTATTTCTGCACTTTTCTTGTCTCTTTCTGTACCCCTCTTGCCTCTTTCTGCACCTCTGTTGGTTCTTTCTGCACTGCTCTTGCTTCTTTCTGCACCTCTGTTGCAAATTTCTGCATCCCTCTTGCCTATTTCTGTACCCCTCTTCCCTCTTTCTGTACTTCTCTTGACTCTGTCTGCACACCTGTTTCCTCTTTCTGCACTGCTTTTGCCTGTTTCTGCAACTCTATTGCTTCTTTCTGCAGTTCTCTTGCCTCCTTCTGCACCTCACTTGCATCTTTCTGCACTTCTCTTGCTTCTTTCTGCACCTCTTTTGCTTCTTTCTGCACCTCTTTTGCTTCTTTTTGCACTTCTCTCTCCTCTTTCCGTACCCCTCTTGGCTCTTTCTGCACCTCTGTTGCTTCTTTCTGCACTTCCTTTGCCTCTTTCTGCACCTCTCTTGCTTCTTTCTGCACCCCTGTTGTCTCATTCTGCACTCGCCTTCTCTCTTTCTGCACCTCTCTTGCTTCTTTCTCCATTTCTCTTGCTTCTTTCTGTACCTGTCTTGCTTCTTTCTGTACCCTTCTTCCCTTTTTTGCATCCCTCTTGCCTCTCTCTGCAGTTCTCTTGCCATTTTCTGCACCTCTCTTGCCTCTTTCTGCACCTCACTTGCCTCTTTCTGCACTTCTCTTGCTTTTTTCTACACCTCTGTTGCTTCTTTCAGCAATTCTCTTGCCTCTTTCTGCACTTCTCTTGCTTGTTTCTGTACTTCTCTTGCGTCTTTCTGCATCTCTGTTTCCTCTTTCTGCACCTCACTTGCTTCTTTCTGCACCCCTCAGGCCTCTTTCTGTACCCCTCTTCCCTCTTTATGCACCCCTCATGCCTCTTTCTGCACCTCTCTTGCCTCTTTCTGTACCTCTGTTGCTTCTTTCTGTACTTCTCTTGCTTCTTTCTCCACTGCTCTTGCTTCTTTCTGCACCTCTCTTGTAAATTTCTGTATCCCTCTTACCTCTTTCTGCAACCCTGTTCCCTCTTTCTGCAACTTTCTTGCCTGTTTCTGCACCTCACTTGCCTCTTTCGGTACCTCTGTTGCTTCTTTCTGCACTTCTTTTGCTTCTTTCTGCACCCCTCTTGCCCCTTTCTGTACCCCTTTTGCCTCTTTGTGCACCTCTCCTGCCTCTTTCTGCACCTCCCTTGCCTTTTTCTGCAGGTCTCTTGCCTATTTCTGCACCTCTTTTGCTTATTTATGCACTTTTCTTGTCTCTTTCTGTACCCCTGTTGCCTCTTTCTGCACCTCTGTTGGTTCTTTCTGCACTGCTCTTGCTTCTTTCTGCACCTCTGTTGCCTATTTCTGCATCCCTCTTGCCTATTTCTGTACCCCTCTTCCCTCTTTCTGCACTTCTCTTGCCTCTGTTTGCACACCTGTTCCCTCTTTCTGCACTCCTTTTGCCTGTTTCTGCAACTCTCTTGCTTCATTCTGCAGTTCTCTTGCCTCCTTCTGCACCTCACTTGCCTCTTCCTGCACTTCTCTTGCTTCTTTCTGCACCTTTCTTCCCTTTTTCTGCACATCTCTTGCCTCTTTCTGTACCTCTCTTGCCTCTTTCTGCTCTTCTTTTGCTTCTTTTTGCACTTCTCTCTCCTCTTTCCGCACCCCTCTTGCCTCTTTCTGCAAATCTGTTGCTTCTTTCTGCACTTCATTTGCCTCTTTCTGCACCTCTGTTGTCTCTTTCTGCACTCGTCTTCTCTCTTTCTGCACCTCTCTTGCTTCTTTCTGTACTTCTCTTGCTTCTTTCTGTACCTCTCTTCCTTCTTTCTGCACCCTTCTTCCCTTTTTTGCATCCCTCTTGCCTCTTTCTGCAGTTCTCTTGCCATTTTCTGCACCTCTCTTGCCTCTTTCTGCACCTCACTTGCCTCTTTCTGCACTTCTCTTGCTTTTTTCTACACCTCTGTTGCTTCTTTCAGCAATTCTCTTGCCTCTTTCTGCACTTCTCTTGCTTGTTTCTGTACTTTTCTTGCGTCTTTCTGCACCTATGTTTCCTCTTTCTGCACCTCACTTGCTTCTTTCTGCACCCCTCAGGCCTCTTTCTGTACCCCTCTTCCCTCTTTCTGCACCCTACATGCCTCTTTCTGCACCTCTCTTGCCTCTTTCTGTACCTCTGTTGCTTCTTTTTGCACTTCTCTTGCCTCTTTCTGCACCCTTCGTGCCTCTTTCGGCACCTCTGTTGCTTCTTTCTGCACTTCTCTTCCTTCTTTCTGCACCCCTCCTGCCTCTTTCTGTACCCATCTTGCCTCTTTGTGCACCACTCCTACCTCTTTCTGCACCCCTCTTGCCTCTTTTTGAACCTCTGTTGCTTCTTTCTGCACTTCTCTTGCTTCTTTCTGCACTTCTTTTGCAAATGTCTGCATCTCTCTTGCCTCTTTCTGCACCCCTCTTCCCTATTTCTCCACCTCTATTGCTTCTTTCTGCACTTCTCTTGCTTCTTTCTGCACTGCTCTTGCTTCTTTCTGCACCACTCTTGCAAATTTCTGTATCCCTCTTACCTCTTTCTGCACCCCTGTTCTCTCTTTCTGCACCTTTCTTGCCTGTTTCTGCACCTCTCTTGCCTCTTTCGGCACCTCTGTTGCTTCTTTCTGCACTTCTCTTGCCTCTTTCTGCACCCCTCTTGCCTCTTTCAGCACCTCTGTTGCTTCTTTCTACACTTCTCTTGCTTCTTTAGGCACCCCTCTTGCCTCTTTCTGAACCTCTTTTGCCTCTTTGTGCACCTCTCCTGACTCTTTCTGCACCTCTCTTGCCTTTTTCTGCAGTTCTCTTGCCTCTTTCTGCACCTCTTTTGCTTCTTCTGCACTTTTCTTGTCTCTTTCTGTACCCCTCTTGCCTCTTTCTGCACCTCTGTTGGTTCTTTCTGCACTGCTCTTGCTTCTTTCTGCACCTCTGTTGCAAATTTCTGCATCCCTCTTGCTTCTTTCTGTACCCCTCTTCCTTCTTTCTGCACCTCTCTTGCCTCTGTCTGTACACCTGTTCCATCTTTCTGCAGTTCTCTTGCCCCTTCTGTACCTCACTTGCCTCTTTCTGCACTTCTCTTGCTTCTTTTTGCACCCTTCTTCCCTTTTTCTGCACATCTCTTGCCTCTTGCTGCACCTCTATTGTCTCTTTCTGCACATCTCTTGGTTCTTTCTGCACTGCTCTTGCCTCTTTCTGCATCCCTCTTGCCTCTTTCTGTACCTCTTTTGCTTCTTTCTGCACTTCTCTCTCCTCTTTCTGCACCCCTCTTGCTTCTTTCTGCACCTCTGTTGCTTCTTTCTGCACCCCTGTTGTCTCTTTCTGTACTCGCCTTCCCTCTTTCTGCACCTCTCTTGCTTCTTTCTGCACTTCTTTTGCTTCTTTCCGTACCTCTTTTGCTTCTTTCTGCACCCTTCTTCCCTTTTTTCACCCCTATTGCCTCTTTCTGTACCTTTTTTGCTTCTTTCTGCACTTCTGTCTCCTCTTTCTGCACTCCTTTTGCCTCTTTCTGCACCTCGCTTGCTTCTTTCTGCACCCCTGTTGTCTATTTCTGCACTCACCTTCCCTCTTCCTGCACCTCTCTTGCTTCTTTCTGCACTTCTCTTGCTTCTTTCTGTACCTCTTTTGCTTCTTTCTGCACCCTTCTTCCCTTTTTCTCACCCCTCTTGCCTCTTTCTGTAGTTCTCTTGCCATTTTCTGCACCTCTCTTGCCTCTTTCTGCACCTCACTTGCCTCTTGCTGCACTTCTCTTGCTTATTTCTATACCTCTGTTGCTTCTTTCAGCAATTCTCTTGCCTCTTTCTGCACTTCTCTTGCTTGTTTCTGCACCTCTCTTGCATCTTTCTGCACCTCTGTTGCCTCTTTCTGCTCCTCACTAGCTTATTTCTGCACCCCTCTTGCCTCTTTCTGCATCCCTCTTCCCTCTTTCTGCACCTCTCTTGCCTCTTTCTGCACCCCTCTTCCCTCTTTCTGCACCTTTCCTGCCTTTCTCTGCACCTCTCTTGCCTCTTTCTGTACCTCTGTTGCTTCTTTCTGCACTCCTCTTGCCTCTTTCTGCACCCTTCATGCCTCTTTCAGCACCTCTGTTGCTTCTTTCTGCACTTCTCTTCCTTCTTTCTGCACCCCTCCTGCCTCTTTCTGTATCCCTCTTACCTCTTTCTGTACCTTTCTTTCCTGTTTATATACCTCTCTTGCCTCTTTCTGCACCTCTCCTGCCTCTTTCTGTATCCCCTTGCCTCTTTGTGTACCTCTCCTACCTCTTTCTGCACCCCTCTTGCCTCTTTTTGCACCTCTGTTGGTTCTTTCTGCACTTCTCTTGCTTCTTTCTGCACCTCTTTTGCAAATGTCTGCATCCCTCTTGCCTCTTTCTGCACTCCTCTTCCCTATTTCTCCACCTCTCTTGCTTCTTTCTGCACTTCTCTTACTTCTTTCTGCACTGCTCTTGCTTCTTTCTGCACCTCTCTTGCAAAATTATGTATCCCTCTTACCTCTTTCTGCACCCCTCCTGCCTCTTTCTGCACCTTTCTTGCCTGTTTCTGCACCTCTCTTGCTTCTTTCGGCACCTCTGCTGCTTCTTTCTGCACTTCTCTTGCCTGTTTCTGCACCCCTCTTGCCTCTTTCTGTACCCCTTTTGCCTCTTTGTGCACCTCTCCTGCCTCTTTCTGCACCTCTCTTGCCTTTTTCTGCAGTACTCTTGCCTCTTTCTGCACCTCTTTTGCTTCTTTCTGCACTTTTCTTGACTCTTTCTGCACCCCTCTTGCCTCTTTCTGCACCCCTGTTGCTTAATTCTGCACTTCTCTTGTTTCTTTCTGCACCCCTATTGCCTCTTTCTGCACCCTTCTTCCCTTTTTGTGCATCTTTCTTGCCACTTTCTGCACTTCCTTTTCCTCTTTCTACAACCCTCTTGCCTCTTTCTGTGCCTCCGTTGGATCTTTGTGCACTTCTCTTGCTTTTTTCTTCATCTCTCTTGTTTTTTTCTGCACCCCTCTTGCCTCTTTCTGCACATCTGTTGCTTCTTTCTGCACTTCTCTTGCTTCTACCTTTTTGTACACTAATTTACAGAGTATGATGTTTGAAACACAGGTATTCAAGTATTTGTATGTTTATTTTTATGTAACGTGTCACTAGGTAAAAGCAGAGACACACGCATGCATACCTTCACAAACTTGGTCAGACTTACAACAGGGATATGCTTAGGATTGCTGTTTTATATTTGGTAGGCCTAACATTCTGAGCAGTCGATGAATATTGAACCTTCAAGAGAAAAGTGCGGTTTAAGACATCTTGGGGGACGGATTAGTGATTAGGCTACTTTGTATGAGTCTGTTGTAAGGTACAGTCAGAGTAGGCCTCTTTCTGCACCTCTGTTGGTTCTTTCTGCACATCTCTTGCTTCTTTCTGCACCTTTCTTCCTCTTTCTGGACTTCTGTTGCCTCTTTCTGCATTTCTCTTGCTTCTTTCTGCACCTTTCTTCTTCTTTCTGCGCCTCTCTTGCCTCTTTCTGCACTTCTCTTGCTTCTTTCTGCACCTTTTTTCCTCTTTCTACACATGTCCTACCTATGTAGGCATAGTCAGAAATGAGCATTTAAAAAACCTTAGAAATTCACTGAAAAAACCAGAGGTTTCAAGGAACTTATAGTTAGGGATTAGCAGTTAAAAAACCTTAGAAATTCACTGAAAAACCACAGGTTTCAGGGATGTTATAGTTAGAAATGTTCATTGTAATGTAATGTAATGAAATGCAGACTTATAAAGCGCACTATCACCCCACGGGTATCCTGGCGCTGAGGTTTCATTTGCTCCCCTATTTGCACATATTTACCATGAGGATGACTGTTCCGCATTACACCCTTGGGAAGAGCCAGGTTTTAAGCTTCTTCCTAAAGTGTAGGAATTCTTCTGTTTGCCTAAGATTGGGTGGGAGTTCGTTCCATAAACGGGCGGCCGCACAGCTAAATGCTCTACCTCCAAACCTAGAGGTTCTAATTCTGGGAGTGCTAACCAGATGAGCTGCAGAAGATCGAAGACTTCTTGCGGGGGCATGCCAGACAAATTGTTCCTGCAGTGGCGCCGGTCCTAGTCCATGGAGAGCCTTGAAAACGATACAAAGTGATTTGAACTGTATTCTCTGTGGTAGTGGAAGCCAGTGGAGCTCTTTAAGAGACACAGAGGCAGAAGCACTGTGTGGCTTCTTTAGGGCTAGCTTTGCAGCTATTGTCTGAATTCTTTGGAGTTTCATGATCAGAAAGTTAGGGGCACCCAATAACAGAGCATTACAATAGTCCAATCGACTCAGAATGACACTTCTCACCACGAGAGCCCTGGTTGTCATTGGAAGCATAGGGAGTATTTTCCGCAGTGCTTTAATGAGGGAGAAGCATGTTCCAACCGTTTTGTTTACGTGGTTTTCTAGACTCAGCTTATCATCAAAAACTACCCCCAGGTTGCGCACTGCCTCAGAGGGTATGGGGGGCTTGACCGAAGGGGTAGGCCAAAAATTAGCCGAGAGAGGACAAGGGACTTTCTTGGCCGTGCAATACAGGATTTCTGTTTTTCCCCCGTTGAACTGCAGGGAGTTGTCCGTAAGCCATCTAGATGTTTTTTGCATGCATTCATGAAAACTATTAAGTGAAATAGACTGATTCCCCTCTAGGGACAGAATGAGTTGTGTTTCATCCGCATAGTTCACCAAATTGATTTTGTAGGATTTGATGCTAGGAATCAACGGACTCATATAAATATTAAAAAGAATCGGATTGATTGATGAATCTTGGGGAACACCATGCTGAATGATACCAAATTTTGATAGAAAAGGGGGAAGGGCCACTGCCTGCTGCCTATTCTCAAGGTAAGACTGGAGCCATTTCAGTGCCATGCCCTCCACCCCAATTTCCGCGAGCCACCTCAAAAGGATCTTATGATTGACCGTATCGAACGCAACAGACATGTCCAGTAGGATCAGTATAGCCGACTGACCTCTGTCTGCACGCATTCTCAGCTCGTCCAGGACTGTTACTAAAGCAGTCTCCATTCCATGACCTGGGCGAAAACCAAATTGTACGTCTTCCAGCCCCTGATTGGTTTCCAAAAATTGCGAAAGGGTTTTTCTGACCAGGCGTGCTAAAATTTTCACAGGGTACGGGAGAAGGGAAATAGGTTGATAGTTGTTTGGACACTGGGGGTCAAGTGTAGCTTTTTTCAACAGGGGTGACACAATTGCCTGTTTCCAGCAGGTAGGGACTGTCCCACTGCTCAAGGATTAGCAGCAGATCTGACGGAGCTGTGGGAAAAGCTCCTGACCGTGCTCCTTCCATACCCTATGAGGGAGGGGGTCCATAGGGGACCCAGATGCAGTACTCAGAGCAAGTTTAGCAAATTCTTCCTCTGTAGGGGTTTTGAAATGATCTAGAGTTACTAGCTTGACCTCTCTTGCCCCTTGCCCCTTCCTCCTTCAAAACAGACTGACGACTGTATCAGCATACTGGATTTACTACCACTCTTATGTTCCTGATCTACTACAAGACCATTGATTATTTTAGTGCTTTTCTCCTCAAGAAAAGTCGCTAGACCATTGCATAAGTCTTGAGTCGTGATAGTCTTGTTTTTTAAGCAGTCTGGCTTAGACAGATCATTAACTATTTTAAAAACACTTCTAGCTTTGTTGGATGCCTCTAAGATTGTGTTAGCATAGTACTCAGCTTTTTCTTTAGCGATTTCCCTTTTATAATTGCCCAGTATTACCTTCATAGCTATTTTATCGTCTTCATCATAACACTTCTTCCATTTTCTTTCAGCTTGTTTACTGCCCTTCCTTAATTTTTTTAGATTCTCATTAAACCAGGGGGCGGATAACTTACGCTTATTCTTAAGTATTTTCACCAGAATGATCAGATCAAGGACCTTAGTGAGCTGATTACAGAATTCCGAGTAGTTTTCATCCACAGGTTTGTTTACGTCGAAAACATTTACATCGGTAAATACTGGGGATTGTTTAGATGTGTCAGGTAGTTTGTTCCATTCCCTGCCTCGACGGTGGTTACACATGGCAGCAGAGTCTATGCTCTTACTGGGGATGGACACTAAGAAAGTGACAAGGAAGTAGTCAGTCCAGCAAAGAGGTGAGATTGCTTCCACTTCAGCCACATTTTCCTCTGAGAAAATTAAATCTAGGATATGGCCACCCCGGTGTGTAGGTTCTTTCACCAGCTGCTGCAAATTCAAATTCTCACAAGATTGAAGGAGATCTTTATATGCCAAACCTGAGTTCCCATTGGCCCAAAGATTAAAATCCCCCAGGATAACCATCCTAGAATGAGTGAGGGACATATTGTAGAGAATATCAATAAAAGTCTGATGTTGAGGGTTGACTGAACCAGGGGGCCGATAACATACCATGCCAGAGAACAGGTGCCCCTTAGGATCCATCAGGGAGAACCCCATGAGCTCGATGCCCTCGGCTTCATCAATGGAGGTCTGCGTAAAGTTCCAACTATCCTTAAAAATCAATCCAACTCCACCCACTCTCCCATTAAAAAAACCTTTGAAATTCAATGAAAAAATATAGGTTTCAGGGACGTTATAATTAGAAATTAGCATTTAAAAAACCTTTGAAATTCACTGAAAAAAACAAAGGTTTCAGGGACGTTATAGTTAGAAATTTTCATTTAAAAACCTTTGAAATTCATTGAAAAAACCATAGGTTTCAGGGATGTTATAATTAGAAATTAGCATTTAAAAAGCCTTAGAAATTCAATGAAAAAAACACAGGTTTCAGGGACGTTATAGTTAATTTGACATTTCACTCATACAAAACCAGAGAAATTTGGCCGTTATAGTTAGTTGAGCTTCCTATAACTCACGCCCCCGCAGTTCACTGCTGATGACGTCACATATTTCACCACTCATGACATGGTCAGTGACATCACTGATGACATCACTGATGACATCTCAAATGACATCACTGATTACATCACTGATGACATCATCCGCGTGATCATCTGATGCACCTCCTCACACCCTAATATAACCTTTGATACACCACTCTAAAATACAGACTACCAATATCAAAACCATAGACAGACCAATACCAGTTAGTACATACCCGCTCAGTGATTCATACGACTACACACATATCCACTCACTAACCCATAGAGTTTTTTTAAATTTGTTTTATTTATTTTTATTTATAGGTATTTTATTAAAGTCATACAATGCTCGAACAAACATACAGGCTTCAATAGAGATAGGTTATCCATACAGTACATTGCAATTTTTAAACATTATCATCAACCATACTATTTTATCTTCTACATCAATGCACATCTATACAGCTTGGTGTGATTGGAGATAGTCAACCAAATGCATCCAGTAGTCTCTGGGTTTGGACCCGGAGGGTAATTCTTCCTCATATGTCTTTAGTGTATCCTTACAGTATGCCATATCCTTAACCCACTGTTTGGTCTGTGGGGTTTCCCTGCTACCCCAGAACATTGAGACTCTTCTTTTTGCCAAGAGTAATGCTATCATGCAAAATTTACGTTTGGTGGCGCATACATTGCGTACGAGGCCTAGCAAACATGTTCGAATTGTACAGTCAATGGGGATTCCCAGTATCTCACTCAGAATCTGAGCAATGCCTGTCCAGTACACTCTAATTGGAGTACACTGCCATGCAAGTTGAATAAAATCGGCATTATCCGCACCGCATCGTTGACATCTTGCATCTGGACGAAGGCCATATTTGTGTAATTTAGCAGGGGTATGATATGTTTGGTGCAGGTATTTATAGTGCAGTATGCGTAGATTGCCATTTGGAGTGAGCATACTAGTTAGGGTGCAGCAGGTAGACCATTCTTCCTCTGTGAGGTGGGTATCGAGCATGGCGTTCCAACGTTCCAGTGCTTTATATGTATTATCATCAATATCGTCTTGAAGTTGTGCATATAATTTAGTCACCATGTGGGTGTTGTGGGGTGTGGTAATAATCATTTGCAGGGCATTCATTTGTGGCGGTTCATCAGGATAAGTAGGATATAGCTTTTTAATGGCTCCCTGTAATCTATGGTAAGTAAATTTAAAAAGTAGCGTCTGATTGCTGATATAGAGAAGGTCTTTGGGCTCTATAAATGTGCCGTTAGTGTATAAGTCTCCCATTTTTTCTATTCCCACTTGTTGTAATAACTCCATTCCAACCTTTTCTTGGGTAACTGATAAATCTGGGTGAAATTGTAAGGGCATCGCCGGCGCGTATAATGGTAATTTATGTGCCAGCTTCCCCATTCGTTGCCAAGATGCGTTAGTAGTATTGATTGTGTTTATTTTGTGTGGATATATCCGGGTATGGCGGTAGGGTAAGATAGTACGTAGCGGGATTGGGTGTGCATCCCCGTCTTCGATCGCTGTATGAGGGAGGTAGGGGACGGGGTGGTACCAGTAGTGTGCATATTGCGCTTGGGCGCATAAGTAATAGAGGAGGAAATCTGGCACCCTAAAACCTCCTTTGGAGAAAGGCAATGTTAGGGCACGTAACTCGATAGGTGCTTGCTTGCCTGTCCATATGAGGCGAGTTACGGTAGTAGTTAGTCTTTGAAATACAGCCCGTGGTGGGGTGATGGGGATGTTATTAAAGAGGTATAGGAATTTAGGCAAAACGACCATCTTGATTATGGCCAGTCGGTCTGCCAGGGAGAGCGGCAGTTGAATCCAGCGTTCCACTTTCTCTTCGAGCTTGCTAATTGCCGTCCCATAGTTTGTGCGGGTAACTGTTTCAGGGTCGCGGTGATACCAGATACCTAGGTATTTGACCGGGTCTGTTTGCCATTCAAGTGGAAACTCCGCCGGGTGGGGCTGGGTAGTGTCTGTTAAAGGGATAATAATTTGGAGACCTGAGTGTTGCCCGAATTTAATATAGTCCCGCAGTAATGGGGAAAGATTTGCAGTTGGATTTTTTATATATACTACCATATCGTGTGCGTATAGTGATATATTTAATGGTCTTTGTGGGAATTGTAGAGCTGCATATTTATGTCCCTGTCGTATTTTGCACGCTAGTGGCTCTAGGGCAATTGCAAAAAGTAGGGGGGATAGGGGGCATCCCTGACGTGTGCCTCTCTCGATTTGTATTGCGTCTGATACATATTTATTTACTCTTATCCGCGCTGTGGGTGCCGTGTATAGTATCTTAATCCATTGCAGAAAGATTGGGGGGAAGCCCATTTTTTGCAATATTGTGATGAGATATGTCCATTCGATTGAATCGAATGCTTTTGCTGCATCCAAGAGGACTGCAGCTGCCTGGAGATCTGGGGCGAGGTAATGTGATAGTGCAAATAACGTTCGGGTGTTATGAGTAGTGGAGCGACAAGGTATAAATCCTGATTGGTCTGGGAGTACGATATTGGGCATTAGTGGTTGCAGGCGTTTCGCGAGTAGTTTGGCTAATATTTTAGTGTCAGTGTTTATTAAGGATAAGGGCCTGTATGATTCACACTTCTCGGGGTCTTTATCGGGTTTCAGTAGGGCAATGAGCATGGCTTCTCTCAATGTGGGAGGTAGGATCTGATTGCTATGGGCGTCCCCATACATTTCTACGAGGTGAGGTGCAAGTAGCTCGACATAAGTTTTATAAAATTCGCTAGTGAAGCCGTCTGGGCCCGGTGCTTTTCCGTTAGGAAGTGTCCTGACCACCTCGGTGACTTCTTCTACCGTCACTGGTTGTGAGAGATAATCTCTCTGAGCATCTGACAGCCATGCTATCGCCACATCCTCTAGATAGGACAAAATCTCTGGCTGGGTGGCAGTAGCTAGTGACGCATATAGATCGCCATAAGTGTCCATAAATGCCCGTAGTATGCCCTCTGTATCATAGTGTAAAGTGCCATTACCATCTTTTATTTTAAGGACCGATTGTGCCTTGTTTCCTGTACATATTTTATTCGCCAACACTCGTCCTGGCCTGCCTCCCTCGCCATAAGTGCGTGCAATGTGACGTTTCGAGATGTATTTGAGTACATCATCCGCAAATTCTTGGTATTCCGTCATAATCTTTCTAATGTCGCTTAGTATGGTCATGTTGTGTGTTTGTTCATATTCCCGTTCTAGGGTATCTAGTTTAACCTCCCGTTGGGTAAGTTGGGCTCGGATATCCTTTAGAATGCCAGCGTTTGTGCTAATACAGACTCCCCGTATGGTAGCTTTAAACGCTTCCCATAATAAACTTGGATCGTCTGTGGATGTCTGATTGAAGTTAAAGTAGTCAACAATGGCTTGTCTAATAGTGTCGGTGTACGAAGAGTCTAGCAGTGCTTTGGCATTAAATCGCCATATATATGGCGGAGGTGTATAGTGTGGGAGTTTGATAGTTAGCAGCACCGGTTTGTGGTCGGAGAGAGTTTTGGGCAGGTGTCGTATGTGTCGTGTCCATGATGTGACATCCTCCGTCCCTAGCCAGTAGTCGATGCAGGACCAGCTATTGTGGACCGTGAAGCTATGTGTGGCCTTCATGTGGTGAGGATGTCTCAGCCTCCAAATATCTACCAACTTGGACTCGGTCATAATGTCCAGTACTACTTTCACCGCTCGCTTATGTGGTTCTCTAGATAATCCCGATCTATCTAAGTTCTCATTTAGGGATAGGTTCAGATTGCCGCCCCATATTATTGCCATTTCAGGCAGTTCACCCAGTTGGCGCCATATTGATTTAAAAAATTCTGGATCGTCCACGTTCGGACCATAGGTATTGATTAGGCCTATGCGGTGTCCCCTGATCTGTCCAGTAACAATTATATACCGACCTAGGTCATCCGTTAGTGTGTGATCTATATGAAATTGTGTTCCTTTTTTCACTAGTATTATCACGCCTCTGGAGTAAGATGAGTATGAGGAGGTCAGTACTGTTTCTGCCCATTTGCTCCCTAATGTACTCTTAGATGTTTTGGCCAGATGAGACTCCTCTAATAGGGCTATGTCTACGTGAAGTCTGTCAAGATAGGCAAAAATCTGGCGTATCTTTTTCGGGTTATTGAGCCCCCTGACATTCCAGGATAGTAGGTTAATATGCGATGGTTGTAGTCTATCTATAGCTGTTGGTGTAAGATATACCTGTGGTGAGGAGTAGTCTGCTGTTTATGTCACGATCACCTGTCGTATTTATCAATAGTATGGTTTTACATAGTCGATTATTGTAAACTCGAGTGATTGCGGTGTACTACGGATGAAGTAGCCTGTAAAAACAAAAACATCCCCATCTCCCCCACCCCCCGCCCACTTTGGCATCCCAATAACGCCAAAGACATGCCCATTGTAACAACATCAACATAACTATAACTGTGTTGGGGAGCTCCCTCTCAGGGGGAATCGCCGAGTGCACGCATCAACATCCACAGAGGTGGATGTGGTCGGGTAATACCTAGTCGGTTTGGGTACATAGTTTGAGATAATTAATGTGCTCAGCTGATTAGAGCCGTAGTTCTCCCTGACTCCCACAGTCATGATAGTTAGTGCCTATCTAATGGCCCATATATCGCCCACATCACACCGCTACATTATGATAGTCTGACTGTGGGTGAGTTTGCAGTATGTATCGCAACATATAGGCCCATCCAGCTCGCCCTTCGTTAAAGAAAAGAGGCCTCATTCCTGCATTGTCTACAGATATCTTACATCTATATGTCTGGGCAATAGTCTAGTAGCTGTGCCCGGCGTGGATTACCCGGGCTGTAAGTCTGTGGGCCATTCATATGATTTATATATGAGTATACCTGCAAGTCTGGATACGTTGCCTAACAGTGGGGCCAGAGCTGTAGACATGTTTCTTATATCTTACCACCCATGCAAGCCGGCTCAGGCCTAGATCAGGCCGATGTCCAAACGGGTGTGCGATTTTGGCAGGTAAGTAGTGATTCCAAGAGGTCAAATGTAACCCTGGGCATAGTTCGCGTAGTAGTGCTACGCGTAGCTACGCGAAGTGCACTTCGCACTACGCGAGCTACGCGTAGCACTACGCGAACTGCGTGGTGCGGTAGGAAATGCTGTTCGCAATGATTGCACAGTGCCGGACGCTTGTCCGCACTGTGCAATCATTGCAAACGGCATCTTGCACAGTGCAAGCAGTCGTATTCTGATGCTCGAGTAGATTTGTACTCGAGCAGCAGTTTTCTCAACGCGGACTGGTAGTTTCTCACCGCGAGCGGTCACGAGCATACGCGACCACTCGCAATGAGAAACCTGACCTCCCCGCGTTGAGAATCTCGCCGGGAGGTTTATTTTCCACACTCGCGATCGGCAACTTGATGTTGCTGATCGCGAACGAGGAAAAAGTCTCGCCGAGATGTCATTTTGCTCGCTCGCGGTCGCCAACTTGACGTTGAGAACCGCAAGCAAGCAAAAAATGCCCGCTACGCGTTTTTGCACTGTGCTACGTGCAATTCGCGTAGCGCGTAGTTGCGCAAACTACGCGAGCGTAGCGTAGTTTTCCGCCCAGGCCTAGTCAAATGCCGTCCCAGAGTCCAGAGATGCAGCACTCGACTGTCGGGAATTCTTCATAATTGTTCCACAGTTAATGTTCGTGATACGATACCCAGAGTTCGCAGTGTGCATTATGCAGAGTCTTTTTGTTTCACATGTTGTCTGCATCAGCAATGCTGCATCTGGTATCCGCATTCCTTATAACAGCTTTACATTTGCGGGTGCCTTAATCAGAGTCCGGGTCTGTTTCTCTACGACTTTGCCATTTTCTTTTGATGATTGCCTTCTTTATGAAATCTTGCGCGGACGTCGGCATCTGTAGTATCGCCACCCGCCCTTCGGAGGTCACCCGCAGTCTGGCTGGGTACAGCATCGCATATTCGATGCCCAGTTCTCGTAGTTTCTTTTTTGCGTGCTGTCTGAACCGCCATTGTGAAGTCTGGGTAAAAGGACAGGTTATTGACTTGGTAGGCGATTTGTTGTTTCTCCCGAGTTTCTGCAATACTGCATCACGGTCCCTGTAGTTGAGGACCCGGGCAAATATGGGTCTTGGTGGGGCGCCTGGTGGAGGTATAGGCGCCAGCGATCGATGGGCTCGCTCAATGATTAGCACCGTGGAGAAACTGTCGGTTCCAAATGCAGCACGCAGCATGTCCTCCACGTATGTATCCATCCGTCCGGTGTTGGTGCTTTCGGGAATTCCCGCAATGCGAATATTATTGCGGCGTGATCTCGCCTCCAAATCTTCGGCCCTGTTTTTAATGACCTCCAGGATCTTCTCCATTTCTGCGCATTTACGTGTTGTAGAATTGGATTCGTCTTCCACTGCAGTTATGCGGTCCTCTGCCGCGTCTAGGCGTTCTCCTTGTTTATCCAATTTAGCAGATATATTGTCAACTCTTTGGGTGAGTGTGTCCAGTTTCCCGTTAATAGCCTGGAGGCTTTGCTGTATAGCTTGGAGGGCGGTTTCCATGGTTTTGTTTGTCGTTTGCTCTGTGTCCAACTCAGTGTCTGAGTGTGCTGTTGCGCCTTTAGGATTGCGCCTAGTGTCGAAGGAGATTTTCGGTTGTTGCCTATCTGGTTTACCCATAGTATCGGCAGGCATGGGAGAACAGTTGTCGTCAATGGTCTGTTCGTACGTTCACTGTGCAGCAGGATGTATGGCGTAGTATTTGGTGTCTTTGCCGTGACGTTTTAATGCAGGGGTAGGATAACCATCCGTAGCGTATGCCTCAGCAGTTTGCGTGCTCCCCACTATATCTGTGAAACGGCGTTAGCTTGCGGAGATGCAGTGTGGCTGTGCAGGCTTTGAAGACTCGTGGAACCGGCGCGCAGGGCATAAACAGCAGGGGTATGGTGCAGTTTGATAGCAGTCCCGCATTGGGCTCAGTATTACTGGCAGTTCCGTAGCGCACCCCGATGCATCCGACCTGGCCAGTGTTCTGTTCGCAGCTCGCACGCTAAGGTTTCTCTCCAGGACACTCACTGGGGCCACTGGTATTCTTCACGGCGAGACACAGGGGGCCGCGTGGGCACCGTTCTTGGGTGTAAAGTGTTGGTCAGTGGGTGTCGTAGAGACAGCCAGCTGCTGGCGCGGTCCACAGGCGTCAGCCGTCTTGTGGTCGAAGCAAGTTCTCAGGGTATACGCACCGGTAGCAGCTTGTTGTGTTGTTTGCTAGGGCGCATGGGCGGCGCATAGATTTGGCTCACCTTCACAACATGCTTCATTTCAAGCGGTGATGGGAGAGCTTTGGTGCAGGATACACATGATATGGCGCCAAGCTGGGTCTCCCTCGTTTCAGATATGCGGGTGGCGTGGTGTGCTGCGTCAGCGAGGTATGGCGCGAATCGCTTTGCGGGGAGTTCGCCGCACTTGCCTGTATAATATTGTAGTCGCGCCGTGGGCTAGGTCGTCCGCCCCTAGAAATCACATTGTTTGTGCACTGGTGGCTGGAGGGGAGGGCACCTCGGTCAGGACGCTACAGTGTCTCTTCCATCCATGGCCCAGTTTCGCCATTTTGTCTGTCTCTGACCTGTGCCGTTTATCGCGTGGAAATGGTGTGCCTCAGGATAAGCAGGTCTCCCAATCCGTGGCAGCAGCGTGTGGCGAAGCGTCGCAGGTTTCAATCGGTCCGCTCCTGGCTGCACATCGATCTGGTTGGTGGCGTGGGGATACTCACTCGCCCATTCAGTAGTCAGCACACACCGCCGCCATCTTAGGTCCGATGAGGGAGTTCCTGCGTTTCACCTTCGTGGCTGGTTTTCTCTTCGTGAAGACTTTAGTTCTCAGAGTTAACCCCGTCCGTCTGTCGCGCAGTCATTCCGATGTAAGGAGCAGCGTTTTTTATATATTAATGTCGCCCAAAACAATAGTTTATTGACGGATATTGTCCCCGACCAGCGGAGCAGCCTCAAGGAGCAGCCATTACGCAGCATGCCCTCTAGCGCCCCCCCACTAACCCATACAGTTACTCATACATGCAGTCATTCATCAATACAGCTACTGATATATCCACTCATACACCCATATAGACACTCACACACTGCCACTCACCCAAAGAGTTACTCAAACACCTAGTCAGTCACCCAAAGAAATAATTACACTGCCATTTACTCACCTATACAGTTATACACACACACACACACCACCTCACTTATTCATACAGATAGTACCATATACGTACTCTCTTCAACAATTACTGACATAAGCACACACTTATCCATGCAGCCACTGTCACAATCACTCACTGTCACATATACTCACTAACATACTCCAACACTCACACATACTGCCTTTCACATATGTAGTTACTTACACATATACCACTGAGACATCCATTCACTCACCAACACAGCTATACGCACACTCACTCACCCATACAGTCCCTAACACACGCACTTATAAACCCATACAGCCAGTGAACCACCCACTTACACATCCGTGCAGGGAGTCACACCCCCCCACCCACCCACACAGACACTCAGGCACCCATACAGGTACTCAGACAACCAATCATTAACCCACATAGACACAGATGTAGCTACTCACCAACCCATGCAGCCACTTACACACCAACTGACAGACTGATACAGACATTCACACAGAATAATCATTCACCCATGCATTCACTAAAACACGTTTAATCACTCACTTATACAGTCAGTCACACACACACTAAATCATCCATTCAGACACTCATACACCCACTCATTCTACAATACACCTTGGCGTATATATAACATTCTTAAACTTTTTAAAAACACTCAGTCACTGGATAATGTCATCAGTGATGTCATTTGAGATGGCATCAGTGATGTCATCAGTGATGTCACTGACCATGTATTGAGTGATGTAATATGTGACGTCATCAGTAGTGCATTGCGGGGGCGTGAGTTATAGTTAGCTAAACTACTATAACGGCCGAATTTCTCTGGTTTTGTACGAGTGAAATGTCCCACTAACTATAACGTCCCTGAAACCTGTGGTTTTTTTCAGTTAATTTCTAAGGTTTTTAAGTGCTAATTTCTAACTATAACGTCCCTGAAACCTATGTTTTTTATATATATATATATTCACTGAAAAGAC
Organism: Calotriton arnoldi; assembly: GCA_963921515.1. Lineage (NCBI taxonomy): Eukaryota > Metazoa > Chordata > Amphibia > Caudata > Salamandridae > Calotriton > Calotriton arnoldi. Next base: position 900,897 of record CAWUFW010006583.1, read on the forward strand.
CAAAGGTTACAGGGACGTTATAGTTAGGCTCAGATTTCACTCATACAAAACCAGTGAAATTCAGCAGTTATAGTCATTTGAGATGTCATCAGTGTTGTCATCAGTAATGTCACTGACCATGTCATGAGTAATGCAATATGTGAGGTCATAAGCAGTGCATTGCAGGGGGCGCGAGTTATAGTTAGCTCAGCTAACTATAACTGCAGAATTTCACTGGTTTTGTATAAGTGAAATCTGAGCCCAACTATAACGTCCCTGTAACCTTTCTTTGCTTTTTCAGTGAATTTCTAAGGTTTTTTCAATGCTAAATCCTAACTGTAATGTCTCTCCAAACTTTGATTTTTTCTGTGAATTTCTAAGGTTTTTTAAAGGCTAATTCCTAACTATAATGTCCCTGTAACCTTTCGTGTTTTCAGTGAATTTCAGTTTTTTTAAGTAGTAGTCACAATTCCAGAGTGTTGGAGTAAGGGGGCGGGGCCTCCTACCAGCTCTCAGGAATCCTGATGTGTAGGATTTACAGGAGGTACCAGGAAGGCTTCTTGGCAAAATTTCTCTGCCTGAACAATATACTGAAAATGCTAATCATCACTGATGCAGATATGTATATACATAAAAACTGGCCTACTGCAATACAGTACACAAGTGGATTCAGTATAACAGTTTTTTCCAAATGTATTCAATATATTACAAAGGATACAAATATTTGAAATTACAGTTATGCTAAACACAAGATAACCCAAGCGCAACCCAACAACTCACACTCACTATCGTTCAAACAGACCAGTGCATACTCATACATACACTAACATCTTAAAAACGAAGGATTCACAACATTCTACATACAAATGTATATACAAAGAATCAACAACCCCTTTTGATCCTAAACAGTTAATGACACTGTATGAATCCACAAAGATCAAAAATAAGTGGAGAAAATAATCAGTTCAATATTATTTCATAGTTAAAGAGCCATAGTTGACACAAGTCATCAAATGAACTAATCAAATTCTTCTTGACATGAAAGGGGGAAAAACCAGATATTCATGGGACTTCCAGCGCCAACGCGCATTTCGGTGTGTGACCCCGATGTGGGTCTCACCTTCTTCAGGGCGCAATGTAACAAGACAAGCACAAAAGGAAGCTCCTGGGTTCCAGCCAAAGGCGAACCACGTCCACCAATGAATCTAAAACGGTGAATGAATATAAATGGAAACCAATATCAAGGCAAATACACAGGCCCTGAGTCCTGGGTAAAGAATGCTAAATTCAGCAAGGGAAATAACTGAGCCCGGAGCAGAAGACGAATCAGGGACAACGGGCAATCCCAAGGTCCGGCCTGGACTCCTCACGCCATCCCAGGGAGTTGCCGGAGTACCAAAAAAAGATCCAAATGGAGGATAAAGATAGGGCCTAGGAAATGGATAGGAGTGGGTCCCTTTCAGGTCACGAGCAACCAACTAGTACGGAGCTCCTGTTAGGTCAATGGCACGTCCCGAAAAGGGACCTGAAAGGGACCTACTCATATCCATTTCCCAGGCCCGGGCTCAGTTATTTCCCTTGCTGAATTTAGCATGTCAAGAAGAATTTGATTCGTTCATTTGATGACTTGTGCCAACTATGGCTCTTTAACTATGAAATAATAATGAACTGATTATTTTCCCCACTTATTTTTGATCTTTGTGGATTCATACAGTGTCATTAACTGTTTAGGATCAAAAGGGGTGGTTGATTCTTTGTATATACATTTGTATGTAGAATGTTGTGAATCCTTAGATTTTAGGATGTTTGTGTATGTATGAGTATACACTGGTCTGTTTGAACGATAGTGAGTGTGAGTTGTTGGGTTGCGCTTGGGTTATCTTATGTTTAGCATAACTGTATTTTCTAATATTTGTATCCTTTGTAATATATTGAATACATTTGGAAAAAACTGTTAGACCGAATCCACTTGTGTACTGTATTGCAGTAGGCCAGTTTTCATGTATATACATATCTGCATCAGTGATGATTAGCATTTTCAGTATATTGTTCAGGCAGAAAAATGTTGTTTTGATTGCATTTCTCAGTTTCCCCTGTTTTCTCTGCCTATGCATCTGCCTCAGGGGCCCCCTTCTGTGTGAGTGCACTGGCATTGTTTTTGGACAGAAGGATCTGCTAACATGGAGCTCCCTCTGTCCAAAAGCAATATTGCTCCACTTTCAGCAACTTAGAGTATTTTACATCCTCTCACTTTCTGAAAGCGGAGCAGTGTTTGCTATGGCTTAGTGGGTGTAGTGCTCCCGCCAAGCCATAGCAAACTTCATTTTCCCGGGGCGGGCATCCAGGGAAATTGCAGGAGCCAGCCCTGGGGGGTGGCATTCCCCAGGGCCATCTATGTCTCCAGGAGGGGGGCTGTGCGGCCACCCGCCTTTCTTTCACGTAGCCCCAGGGAGGTGGTGGTCCCTGGTGGTCCTCAACAGATCCCCTTAATTATTGTGTTATTTTAAAAATAATGTATTTGCCTGAGGGAGGTGACAGTCCCTGGGGCAGCAGGGGCCGGGTGGACCCCCTGCATTCCTATTGTTAAGTGCCCCAGGGAGGATGCGCTCCCTGGGGCTGCAGGGAGGCCGTGCGGCCCCCGCATTATTTTCAATGTTAGCGCCGGGGAGGTGGTGGTCCCTGGGGCTGGAGGGTCCAATGGACCCACCATGTATAAAATCATAAGCCCCGGGGAGGTGATGGTCCTCAGGGCAGTAGTAAGCCCTGGGAGGGGAGCCCATGCACCCCCTCCTATTCCTGTATAATGTTCACTGAACCTGGCTCACCTAGGGCCTATATTTAACAAAGCGCAGGAGCCTGCGCTTCATTTTTTAAAAAGTTTCAGGGGGAGCCGAGGATCCAGCATGAGTCCAGCTGAAAATCTTTTTCATAAATGCTTTTTTGGCCCTGGGGGGTCCCTGTGGGACCCCACCATGAGGCCTAGGGGGTCAGGGTCCTTCTACCCTGCTCCATTTTCTCTTTTTTCAATGTTTTTTCATGTGACTCGGTTAAACCGAGTAACAAGATGGCTGCCAACACTTCCTGGTTTGAAGTGTTGGCAGCCAATCAGATCTCAGCACGAAATCAGGAGGGCCGCGGATCCTCTGCGTTCCCAGTTATACAACTGGAAATTTCTTTAAATATCTCCGAAACTACATAACGTATTTACACCATTTACCAAAAAGGGCACTTTCTGGACCAGCTGCTACCTTTCTGCCAAATTTGGGGCAATTCCGTTCAGCAGTTCGGGCTGTAGCCGTGTCTTAAATTTCCTATGAAAATTAACATGGAGAAAACGCTTTTTGGAACCTCCCCTTTTTCTCAGCCCCCTATTAACGGTTCACCCCAAAAATGTAAACACTGAAGCTGAAGTGAGTGGCAAATTAGTTGTGAAAATTTCACGAAGATTCGTTAAACAACGCCAACGTTATTGGCAAATGAAAAAACGCTCTTGCTATGGAAACTAGGTCCTAACTATAAATGCCTACTGGTGACCGCCAGTAGGTAATATATACATATTACCTACATATATATATTTGTTGGCATTAGGACTTTGTGCACTTTAATACTGCTAAATAGTGCTAAAGTGCTTCTGCTGTCTCCCTAAAACCATGGCAGATTTGGCCTACACCGGATTGGCACATTTTATTTATTTATTTACAGGTCCTTAGTATATGGAACTAAATGGCATCCAGGGCCTGTAAATGAAATGCTACCAGTGGGCCTGCAGCACTCATTGTGCCACTCACTAAACTAGCATTTTAAAACTTGTCTCAGGCCTGCCACTGCAGCCTGTAGTGCAGTTTCAAACTGTCATTTAGCCCTGGCAAAATAAACCTTTTGCCAGGCTGAAACCTTCCTTTTTAATGCATATAAGTCATCCCAAAGGTAGGCCTTAAAAAGCCAATAGGGCAAGGTGCATTGTATTAAAAAAAAGAAGGACATATATTTTTAAGTTTTACATGTCCTGGTAGTGAAAACCTATTCGTTTTTTACTAAAGTAAGGCCTACTTCCCGCATAGGATAACATTGGTTTGCCTTAGTACATTTAATAAGTTCTAACTTTTTATTGGGAGCAGGTGGACATGTAATGTGTAGACTCAAATAAATTGTAATTTAAAATCATCTTTAATGGTTGTGTCGGATTTTAAGTCACAATTCTGAAAATACCACTTTTAGAAAGTATGCATTTTCCAGTCTTAACGATGTGGTGCCTGCTGTGAATAGTTTAGCTGATGGGCTTTGTGTTTTGCTCCCAGACAGTGAGACAAAGGAGACTAGCTGTTGGCAGGATGGGCCATCTTGCCTGGATTACTGAGAGCAGAGCTGTTGTCTGTCCTACTTACATTTCAAAGGGCTGCTTCCGGCACACACAGAAAGGAAACTGGCACTACTCTTTTGTCAACCCAAACTTCTTGGAGCCTTGACAGGGGAAGGGAAGAGCTTTCCAGAATCAGATGTGCGGGTACCTCAGAAGATTATGCATACTTCAATGGCTGTAACCAGGAACATATATTGGGCCCTCAGTGCAATTTTTCAATACACACCTAGACCTGTGTTAGAGTTCAGAAGATCTGCTTTGACCCCCAGAGGACTGCCCCACTGCTTGAGGCCTGCCTTGTTCTCTAGAGGGGTACCCTGCTGCTAAAGGCCTGCCTTGCTGCTTGAGCACAAGGCTACTAGAGTTACTCCAACAGCTAATTGGCTGGCCTCCTGTGTAAGCCACAGGTACAATACAAGCTCCAGAGACCTTAAACCCTGCACCAAGACTCTGCTGGAATGAGTCCTGCCCCCTCAAATGATGTACCTCAAGACGTGGACCCTCAGAAGGGTGTTAGAGGTGCTGCTCCTGCCTATCCATAAAACTTGAGACATAGAAAACATTTCAGCAGAAAGTGGCAGAAGAACTGACAGAAGGTTTGGACCTAATTGCCAGCTGATCTGCCCAAGTTGTATTGCTGGTCTTTCTGACTGCATGGTAGCTCCTACTATGTTCTTCTACACAGCAGCAAATTTTGATCATCAGGACCTCCGAGATATGGTATCTAGCCTCATGGATCCCTTTTCAGCTACAGCTTGCAGCTTTGTCCCCCTGGAGGATTTCGACTTTCAGAAAACGTGTCTAAGTCCAAAGGTAAAAATCTTCCCTGGGCTCTATGGTGACAGGCTCTCCATCAACTACGATCACCTCCTCGCAAAAAACAACAATTGATGGACAGAATGCAGAACAATGTCGTACATTCACCCCAGTACAGAGATCTGGGCCTAAATCCATCATTTTTTTGCTCACCATGCCATTCCAGTTTGGACCCAGCCATGTACAAATCAGTCTTGACCCTGCGCCCAATGGGAACAGTCCAGCCCGAACTGCCAGGCCAGGTCCTCCCTGTACTGGAAACAAGCATCCTATGACCGGTTTCGGGCTTTCAGCCCTCCTCAGCCTGAAAATCTGGCTTTGCCCTGCTCTGGCATTTTTCCTACTATCATTGATGGCTTTAGTGAGCCAGCGCTCCCCAGCAACAATGACGGCTACTCAGACACAGCTCCTGCTGAACTCCACCTTCTCCTTGACTTTAAAAAAAATTATTTTAAGTACAAAGGTAAGCCGAGACTGGGCCTAGTCCACCTTGTGTATCTGACTTGTACTCCATGATGGTCGGCCTTAACTTTTGACTTTGCCCCGGTTTCGTGTAACCAGATACCCGCAGTTGACACTTTGATCTTTTAGGTGCTATTGTGCACTAAAAACTTTGAAAATGTATAACTCCTGTTCTACTGATTGGATCTAATTCATTTTGACGTCACTTGTTTATGAAAATGTTCTATATTTTTCTAAATTGCTTTGGGATTCTTTCTTGTGTTGTGTTTTTACATTATTTCTGTTTGTGTGTTGCATTAACACTTTACACTTTGCTTCTCAGTTAAGTCTGACTGCTTTTGTGCCAGAGTATCAGGGGGTTAAGCACAGGTTAATTTAGGAACTTTTGTCATTCACCCTTAAAGGATTGTGGTTGTTGTATGTATGGGGTTTTCGCCCCCTCAACCAATAACCCAATTTCTGAGAGGAATACAGCTATATAGATATTGATTTAGATATATTGATGTAGATGTAGATATAAATTTAGATATAGACATTCTCAATTGCCAGAAGTTTAATTCACAAATAAGGTCACTTCTAAAGGGGTTACTATATTTTTGGAACAGTTGTGAGAAAGCGAACGCATGCCAGAGTCCAGAGTAACTGACAGTAGAGTTCAATTTGTATTACATACCATGAGATATTTTCTGGCTGTGAGAAGTATTGCATTGGTTTGGATGCGGCCCAAGTAATTAAAAGTGTGTTACATTCCACATAGGTACCTCAATATAGGCTCGGGTAACATCCCAACCTTTCAACTATATTCATCCCTACACTACATACATAACGGGCTGCTAGGACTGACCCTTTACCTAGTTACAGTACTGCCTACAGAACATGGGGTTTTCCCTGAACAATAGCCTCATACATTATGCATGAGGCTCCTTGGATTCTTGGAAACTCAGCAGTACTACCATCTCCTGCATAATAACTATGTACAAGGTTCATTCCCGACGTCATCCTAAGTCCGACAGTGGCACAGCAAGGTAGAACCTTTGGGGATACCTTCGGGTATATAAACATCACATCTTGCTGAGATAGTCAGAGGAGATCAGGACTTCCATGCCGGCACACTGATGCGAGACGCTGAAGCCCCTGCATGCAGATACTCCAGCTCGCAGTGGTCTGACATCCCTTGAGGGGTGTCCAACCCGAGACCAGGACGGGGTCCCACAGTTTCTCACTTCAGGTAATGGGGGTTGACTTTATCCTATAGGGATTCTTGGCTTAACACCTACATACATGCTAGGTACACTCAGGTACATCTAGTTAGGGTAGCATCGTTGGAGTACGCATTTTATTGTCATGTATTTTATGTACTTACCTGTATTCATGGTTATAGCAAAATGGTAGAAGTCTACCATCTTTTTACTTTCCTAGTGCTTCTAATCATCTGTATCTGTTACTGTCTAATAATTGTTTCAGCACACATATTTTACACTAGAATAATGACTGTTCAATAAATACTTATTGGAAACGTCCCTACTGTTTATTCTGTGTATCTCTCTGAGACTAAGTGAGCACAAGTGACTGAGCGAAAACTAGTACACTGTTTCCACGGTCCTGAGGGATCGGAGTTGTTATGTTCGATGGTTGCCAAGAACTATTCTCTCCTTGGTAAGAGGAGTTTCTAGTGGCACTGTGAGCTAGCTGGTACACAGGCCAACATACCCGGTGGGGGTGTCTAGAATCAGTCTGACACCAATCCTGCAGTGTATGTTGTCCGAACGCGCAGATCCTATATAGTTTGTATAGGAACTACATGACATGGCGCCGCCAACGTTGGTTGGGTACTTATTTAACAGTCGAATCTGAGTAGTTCAGCCGTGCTACTCTCAGAGACCCCTACTGACATTTACCCAGAGAAGTCTGGAGTGGGAGGGTACAAACTCCACCACAGCTGAGTAGACAAAATCCTATGTATTGGCTGGTGGTTAATCAAGCTTGAAGGACACATTGTTCCTATTGTGCTAAAACCTTATCAAAGTTCCCTTGAAAAGCTCTTCTTACCAAAAACAATGACTGAGCAGGGAGACGTGGTGCATGAACTAAATCTCTCAGCCGAAGAAGAAGTTGCAGATGCAATACAAATTGCAGAAAATTTTAGAATTGTTATCACTCTAAAACTAGTAGCATACAGTGTTACAGCTAGGGGTGGGCAAGTAACCTTCGTGATTGAGGCACACGAATCATTTAGAACAGAGATATTCTATTCATGGATTGAATACCCACATGCAAATGCATTAACAAAGACAGTTCATTACTACACAGAAGATGAAATACCGAACGAATATTGTCCGTACGAGGACATTGAAATTCCACTCACTTACCACGAACATTTATACTGGTTTAAAGGCGCCCTACCCCATAAAAGAAATAGAGTAAGACTTGGTCTGCTCGGAAGAGACGGAGCAACATGGCCGGTATTAGCGGCCTACACCACATCCTGGCATTGACACAATGCCAGGAGAAGACTTGCTTATACAACATAAATAATTAATAAAACTTTACAGAAACATGACACAGTTTGTGATGAGAACACTCACACTTCAGCCAATACCGGCTACACAACCACAACCTGTCCAAACGTCTACAACTAAAATTACACTACAAACATTACATGCAGTAATGGGTAAATTGCCCACTAAACGTGCGCGAAGGCCTTTCTGGATAGCTCAAAAAGTAACAGAGCTAGTATTTCCACACACCGGTCCACACGTAAAGCATAGAATGCTAACAATTTGCTTGCCAATGGAGATAGCTCCCCCGATAGAGGATTGTACTTCTTGGGGTACAGTCTTCGCTGCAATATATACTAGGACTCATGGTATCCCTTCATTAGCAGTAATACTGGACGTATTAAGACAAATACAAAATGAGTATGGAACAGAACCTGCTCTGAACTTAGGGATGAAGTTATTAAATAACTTCGCCCAGGTATCAGCTATAATATTAGCAAACATTAAAGGGGAAGCAGCATCAGTGGCAATACGCCAACGTCTAAGAGATTTCACTCCTTTACAACAGGAGACAGAATTACCTAAAATTATTGGGCCCGATTCACAGAACTAATCTGAGACAAAATCCTAAACTTACTACTTTTGGTATTCACAGAAGGCATTTAGTAGTAGTAAAGTTAGGATTTTGTCTTAAGAATGTCTTAAGTTTGTCTTAAGTCTGTCTTAAGTTTGTCTTAAGTCTGTCTTAAGTCTGTCTTAAGTCTGTCTTAAGACAAAATCCTAACTTTACTACTACTAAATGCCTTCTGTGAATACCAAAAGTAGTAAGTTTAGGATTTTGTCTCAGATCAGTTCTGTGAATCGGGCCCATTGAAACTGCTTATGCAGGATTAGGTAGAGATAGTTTGGGAGCGAGACCAGTAAAGCCTCAACTAATGGGGAATCCTGAAAAGGAAACCCTTAAGCAAGCACCTGCTTCTTCAAAGAAGAAATGGGACAATAGTAAACAATAAAAGAATAAAGACAATAGATCTCAATCAAGAGGTGGGTCTCCTCAACAGAAGCCCTCCGAAAGGAGGTATAACCTTAGGAATAGGGACAACATTAGGAAGCCTGACAGGTATCAGGACACTGATACACGTTCCTCTCGTTCTTTTCAGGGCTCATCGAAAAACTCAGAGAGAGAAGGATGGACAGAACACAGACAGGAGGAGCATACAAAGTCCAGTGACATGCAACGCGCTGCGGACTACACACCTAAGAAAGAAGAAAAACAAAAAACTTAATCTCAATTCAAAAAGAAGAAAGTAGCAGGTCTCAAGATCAGACATGCCCAGAATTCTGAGAACACAACTACTGAACAGGGAATGGGCTCTGATGATGCTAGACAGCGTAGTAACAGTAGCTTGCCAGAATCTGATGGAATTTCTGGTGACAGAGGAGTTGAGTGAACATATCACGGTGGAAACGCCTGATACTAGCGTAAGCGCCCCACATAGGTTACATGAGATAACACTCCGAATGGAGGGGGACAAACCCAGGAAAATTAAAGGTCTCTTTTGGGAGAACCTAACTTTTGGCTATGACATTTTATTAGCTGAAAAAGATTGGCTGCCTGCTATTGTTATGGATTGCCCAAAAGGAGAAATGGTAATTATGCCAGCTTTTTCCGACCTCGTTCCCCAATATTTAAAACATACATCTACACGGGAGTGGGCAGTAGCCCTTGCTCCAGCACTATATCGAAACCATGTTGGATGGGATGAAGAGTCAACCCACCACGTGATACCATTAAAATCTACTCCAACTCCACAGAGACAGTATCCCATAAAGCAAGAAGCTAAAAAACAGGACAGGGAGATCTTAGATCAACTTGAATACCAGGGGGTGATTGAAACTTGCACCTCCTCAATGAATAATCCTTTGTTTCTGGTAATGAAACCTGACAATACATATTGTCTAGTTTTGGATTACAGACATCTAAATTCATGCACAAAAACATTTGCAGTACAAAACGCACACAGTGCTGCGTTAATGAATAACATTGTGCGGAAAAAGTACAAAACAACACTAGATATCTCAAATGGATTTTTCTGCCAAAATATAGCACCAGAGAGTAGATACTTGATAGCATTATGAGCACTAGGGTCCCAGTGTCAATTTTGTCGACTTGCCCGGGGATATAAGAACAGCCCGGGGTTGTTTTCCGAAAGGGTAACTGAGTTACTCCAGAATCTGGATGAAGAGGCATTGTCCTATGTAGATGATATTTATCTGATGGATGATGACCTGGAGGAACACTTGACGAGGGTGAGCACCATAATTCTGAGATTCGCCTCAGAGGGTTACAAATTTAACTTATAAAAATCAAAAATAGCCCACCTCAGCATCCTATTTTTGGGATATGAGCTTTCAAGTGAAGGGAAAAGCCTGGCAGCTAACTTTTAGAAAAGTGTGCGCTGCTCCAACCTCCAAAATCACTGAAAAATTTACAATCCATACTGGGATTCCTGAATTTCAGCAGAACATACATTTTGGATTACGCAGAAAGAGCTAAACCTTTCTACGACCTCATAAGACCTGATTTTTCAGTTAGGCAATGGACACAGGAACACACAGATACACTTCGTTCCCTGCAGGCTGACATGATAGCGTCTAAACACTTACAGACACGCATAAATGTCTACAATCAGGTGATCCGTATAGTTGCAGGTCAATCTGGGTACACATATCTCACATAAAATGAAGGCGAAACAGTACCCATTGCTTACAAATGCTGAGATGCGTTTCGCATCCACAGAAAGAATTCTGACAGCAGTACAGACTGCTGTAGTAAGAGAAAGAGCACTGGCTCAGGGGAAACGAATAATGGTCGTGACTCCAGTACCAGCCTTAGAGGCTGCAACAAAGGCAAGCATTCCTAATGCTAAAGTGTTACATCTGAGATGGATACAATGGGCTAATTCTCTCACTGCATCAGATGTAGAATTCAGATATGACCCGAATCTGAAAACACAAGCATTTCTGCAATATGAACAAGAATATCCTCTCCCGAATGAGATAATGCCTCTCGATCAGTATGAATACATAATTTACAGTGACAGATCTGTACAACCGGCCATAGGAAGTAAACAACAATACAGCGCTGTGTGTGCGATTGTAAAAGGTTGTATGCGAGATGGTAAGTTCCATACAAGCTGTACAAAGACTCAGTCTCTAGGAGACTGCACAGCTCAGTTAGCAGAAATAAAAGCTCTTTTACTGGCACTGATAAATACAGTTCGAGGATTCCCCACACTAATAGTGTGCAATTCTTTTTACTGTGTCCAGTCATACAATGAATATCTTCATTATTGGGGACAAAATGGTTTTAAAGACTCAAAAGGTGGCACAATTAAGCACAAAACGCTATGGGAACCTGTAGCTGAGTTGAAAAACGAACTACCAAGAGCTCACGTGATACACACGCTGAGTCATCAACGTGATGGTGTTCACGTTGAAGGGAATTCATTGGCTGATGAAGCGGCGAAGGAGGCAGTACGAACTGCGTCTGTAGCTGCAATCACTCGTTCAAAAACGAGAATAGACGGACAGATAATGGTAGCTGTCATTGCTTCACGCAAAGACAACAAAGCACTTCCGAAAGGTTTTTCACTCAAGTACTCCTACAAGTTAGATGCAAACAACGTTCCATTTGCTCAGATTCCTGGAGTGGGGGATAGAGTAATACCAAACATAGATCGCAGATTAGGCTTAATATTAGCTGCACACGAGGGTTTGGGTTATGCACACGCAGGAGTTACGGCGACAGCTTCTTTATTGAAACAATGCTATTGGCAGCCAGGGTTAACAAAGCAGACCAAAGACTATGTCTTAAAGTGTGACATCTGTCAACAGATGAAGGGCTCCACCATAACACGTCCAGCGCAGACACCATTATTAATATCAGACAGACTTCTCGCGTGTCTATTTGGACCACTGTGGCCCCTTACAATCCGATGGGGCTTAAAAGTACATAATGGTTGCAGTGGATTCCTGCTCAAGATACCTATGGGTATGGCCTCAGCGCTCAGCTGATGTTCCAACTGTTATCAAAGATTTGGGAGTCTTTATAGGGACATACGCAGTTGGCACATTACATTCTGACCGTGGCCCCACATTTAGCTCTAGGGCTTACAAGGAGGCCATGGGAGGTTTGGGTGTAGCAGTACGGTACTCCTCTCCGTACCATCCCGAGGGAAATTTGGTTGTGGAGAGGAAAAACCGGGACTTAAAGCAATCATTAACGGCTTGAGTATTAGTCACGGGTGGTAGTTGGACCAATCACTTATATGGGGTTCAGAGGGCCTTAAATAACATGTCAAGAAGCTCTCTAGGGGGTGTCACTCCTTATGAGGTCCTATTTGGGATGAGAATGTGGGTACCTGATCTTGATTGTGAAGGCATAGTGGCGGATGAAAAACCTTTTGACATCATCAAAAGTTTGGCCGTTTTACATGATCTGAAAGAATCACGGGCACAACACAGCAATGTCCAAGTGAAAAGCTTCGCCAATGGGGAAGTCAAGTCAGTCATGGCAAGACCTGTCTGGGTCCCTAAGGTTGGGGATCTGGTCAGAGAGAAAATTACAGACAAAAAAGAATTTGGGCCATCATACAGAAAGCCTGTGCCTGTCCTGGCCATTGAAGGAACAAGAACTGTACTTCTGCCGCCTCTTGCGGGGAAAAAGGAGAAAAGATTTGTCTCCATTGACCTAATAAAACCACACTATGTGGCCAATACTGAATAGTAGGCCTTGTGGGCTCCTGGGTAGCCGACGCCCTCCTCTCGCTACCATACAGGAAGTCCAGATGGAAAGGCTCATCACCTTCAAAGAGCCACCCATACGGAATGATGGACTAAGCAACAATGCCATGGAACTGATTCCCCTTGAACAAGGAATACAAAATCAAAATGAAAGACAAATTTCAATTCGACCTAACACTGATTTCTACATAAACATGCCTCAACAAGCACCATCTACAAGTTCAACAAAACCAGCTGAGCTACCTAAAATAGATCGAACTGCATTTGGCTATGTTATCGACTTTGATAACTTTTCATTGGATCCAAGTGAACCGGAAACAACGCCAGCCCCAATTTCTCGTAAACAACAAATAAAAGACTTCTACATTTTCCTTAAAAAGACTTACCTGGTGTTACCTTGGATAGAACTTTGGATAAGCACCGGGATACTTTTCTTTCTCTTCTGGTTAGGCTTAGTAGCTATCTTTTGCTTACTTGTTAATGGAACTTACCTTCGCCAAAGCTCTGCAACATCAAAAGTGAACTTGCTCCTGAAACCTTATGTTTCCTCACATCGTGAACAAAGAGACTTGTCATCAGTGAACATTACAGCAGTTCCTATACCCGATGGTATAGTATGGGACAAGTTTGATTATGATATATTCGGACCGACAGAACTTTTAAAAATACCACATTTATTTAAAATTTCCTTGAAAGATATCATTACCTCCAGTACATTTTCCGATGATTGGGATTTTGAAATTGTAAATGGTATGTTGTCTGATTTAGAACAATCTGCCGCATTTTCTAGCAATGAAATCTTAGAAGACACATCAGACTTTAACACAATATATTGTTATCAACATTATGGTCATAATTTTCTACACAAATCCAGTAACCCTAGAAATGTTTTCACATATCACCAATGGGAACATTGGCCAACACCGCCGAAAAGTAGTTCGAAAGCTTTTGCACAAAAATGTTCATATTTTTCAGGATTTAATATTTCAGACCCAACCTCATACTATTATATGGTTGCACCTACACCTGCACAGAAAAATATGTTGACTAACACAAAACAGATTTACTCTGCTTCCTTTGTTACCCAAGTTTCTGAACAGGGTTTCGACTTATGGAAAGACACTATAGACTTAAAATCAGTCTGGGGTTCTAAAGACCGGCAAGTCCAAGGAACAGAAGCACTATTTAGACCATGCCTCATTCCTCAGCAGATGATATTTCTAAATGAGACTGTGCAACAGACTTCCTGCCTTGGAATAGCCAAGAACAAGGATTTAAATACACCTCGAATTCCAGCACCATCACAGGGCGAGGGCAATTTTACATCACAAAAGGGGCTACATTAGATTACATCTTACAATACAATAGATCAGACCCCAATTGGAAGGGATGGTTGGTTTGGCCCACAGACACTAATAGATGTCACGAAAGATTCAGGGGTACCACCGAAGGATTCAGTATCCATAGGCCAGATCCATGCTACGTACAAAGAGAACATCCAGGGGTTGGTGACATCATACAGTGTTGGGAAGTTATGCCTCGATTGGCTAAGAACCTCAACACTAACAGGTGAAACAACACTTATCCTTACTAACAGACGATGTGGACCTAAGGGATTTTTTACTAGGTCCCAGAAAGCCACGTCAGAAACGTTTCTATTAGGCTGTCTATAATGAAATTTGGAAAATCTCCCAACAAGAAGCAGCGGAGAGACTACGAGAAATAGATAGGATCATTTTAGAAAAGGCATTAGCCGTAGTTGACAATGGTATGACTACGTTAACCTCCAGGATTTATTCACTGGGCAACATTGTATCTTCTGCTATTGATGTACTAGAACAAGATTTGTCCATACTTCAGCACAGGCAATCACAATTATGTTCTATTATGTTATTAGGCTGGCTGCTGCAAACAATGCGCACAGGTTATGTGCCTTGGCGTTTCATCAACAGTATGTCACTCTTTTCTGCATACAATGTAACAGAAAAACAGGTGAAAATGGCACAAAGGGGAGCAAAATATACAATGCTGCGGATTGAAAAACTGGACAGATTACCTTTCACTGTGGCAGAATCACCATCCACAGAGTGGTTGATCCATGGCCACATAACTCTACTGGTCACAACTTTCCAATTTCAATATTGCCTTGAACAACAACAGGCAGGCAGATATGAAGAAATGGGTAGGAAATATATCAAGGAATCTTGGGAATTACCTTACAGATTTCGGTGCAGGAGTGGGGATCGAGAAGTGTTTCTAAACGGTACAAACTGCGAGAGCGCTTTGAGTGGATCTCTCATATGCCAGGATATTATGTTGCACGGGGCCTGCAATGGTTTGGTAGCAAACCTGTCTTGCCACTTGAGGGGTACCCCAGCAGTTGTGATTAATCCAGTATTCAAGCTACTTTCGAATGGGAGTTACTTGATGCTGAACGATCAAGATTGTTGTGGCATGATTCCGGGCATCGCATATCTAGTAACCGTGAGCTCCAGGGTTACTTGCTGTATGCAAGTATTGTTTCCACCAACACATGCAGTCAGGGAGGCGCCGTTATGGCCTTCACTAAATGTTTCTCTTATATGGTTTGATACTCTAAGCAGGATGAAAGCCATGCTTTTACAGAAAACCGTGCCCTTAACCTCCGCCTGGGAGACTTTTGATCTCCAGATCGCAAGGTCCTCGGCTGAGATACAGGCACTCATACGTACGAGCTGCCCCTTCCATTTCTCAGAAATGGTAAATCGTATCTTTAACATGTCTGATACGACGAGTATAGTACACTTATTTAAGAACATAGGTTTGGGACTGTTAAGCACCTTTCAGACGGTCCTCGGAGTTATACCAAACTTTATACACTCTGTATTCAGAAGTATTTTTGGAGTACTTGCGCTGATCCTGTGTCTAATAGCAAGTATCCTGATTGTAATTTTTCTGCTACACAATGGACGTCCCAGTCACCAAGGAGATGGAAACAGTGCTCCTGGAGCGTAAATACCGTGATCGCATGGTACAACATCTGGGCACACCTCGCCTACGGGAACAGAGCGACTTTTGCTTCCTGTCATTTAGACCAGTCTGGATGGACTGCATCTTACCTGTTCTCCGATGCCTGTTCTGCGGAGAGGAATGCGTGTTGGATCTCTGTCTGACACTTCCATCGATCTGACACTTCCATCGATTGCGCAACCGGATGTTGATGCATTGCTGGCCCCTATAACGGCCCATGTTCTTCAGTGTCCCCAGCATATTCCTATGTTGATGGCGGCATTCTTAAAGCCTCCACAGAAACTCTCTGCTCCTGTTGGAATGGATAGCCGCTCCTCCACTGACACCCAGACTATAGATGGTGCACAGGCAGCCACAGCATCTGCTGCAGGCAGTACGGAAGATCATCTGTGCTCAATTGACGTAATCTGCGTGGTGTTACAGGGATCGTCATCTGCGAAGGCAGGCAACAGCAATGTTGCATCTACCAGCCAGGACACATAAACATTTGGCTCGTCGTGTGCTGGGAAAAATTCGGCCTTTTTTTTATCAAACTCAAAATTGAAAATCCATAACAATTGACACTTTTTATGACCTGTATGGCTTTCCGATGCTTGTAGTTGTTCGAACTATATATACAGACATATTAGAGCTATGGCTTGAGTGACAATTTTTCTGTTTAGCACTTTTTAGTTTTTAAACATTTTTTTTTTTAAACTACGGGTTTTACTACATATGTTTGCGTACCAGTACCTAGACAGGTAGTACGTTAGAATTAGATTATATCATCCAGTCGGAGGAGGAGTGGGTGTTATATTCCATATAGGTACCTCAATATTGGCTCGGGTAACATCTCAACCTTTCACCTATATTCATCCCTACACTACATACATAACGGGCTGCTATTACTGACCCTTTACCTAGTTACAGTACTGCCTATAGAACGTGGGGTTTTCCCTGAACAAAAGCCTCATACATTATGCATGAGGATCCTTGGAAACTCAGCAGGACTACCATCTCCTGCATATTAACTATGTACAAGGTTCATTCCCGACGCCATCCTAAGTCTGACAGTGGCACAGCAAGGTAGAACCCCTGGGGATACCTTCGGGTATATAAACATAACATCTTGTTGAGATAGTCAGAGGAGATCAGGACTTCCATGCCGACACACTGACGCGAGACGCTGAAGCCCCTGCATGTAGATACTCCAGCTCGCAGTGGTCTGACTTCCCTTGCGGGGTGTCCAACCCGAGACCAGGACGGGGTCCCACAGTTTCTCACTTCAGGTAATAGAGGTTGACTTTATCCTAGAGGGATTCTTGGCTTAACACCTACATACATGCTAGGTACACTCAGGTACATCTAGTTAGAGTAGCATCGTAGGAGTACGCATTTTATTGTCATGTATTTTATGTAGTTACCTGTATTCATGGTTATAGCAAAACGGTAGAACTCTACCATCCTTTTACTTTCCTAGTGCTTCTAATCATCTATATCTGTTACTGTCTAATGATTGTTTCAGCACACATATTTTACACTAGAATAACGACTGTTCAAAAAATACTTATTGGAAACGTTCCTACTGTTTATTCTGTGTATCTCTCTGAGACTAAGTGAGCACAAGTGACTGAGCAAAAACTAGTACACTGTTTCCACAGTCCTGAGGGATCAGGGTTGTCATGTTCAATGGTTGCCAAGTACTATTCTCTCCTTGGTAAGAGGAGTTTTTAGTGGCACTGTGAGCTAGCTGGTACATAGGCCAACATACCCGGTGGGGGTGTCTAGAATCAGTCTGACACCAATCCTGCAGTGTATGTTGTCCGAACGCACAGATCCTATATAGGTTTTATAGGAACTACACGAAAAGTGGCTGGGATTCATTCAAGCATCCCATCCATCACTTTTTTGTACACTTCAGTGTGCTATCCTATATGGATGGGTATGCCCATATGCAGGTCCTGTATCACTGGAACTAAGCTATACCTGGCTGATGAGCAATTGCTAAGGCAAAACCGGTCCTGGGTTGCTTGTGTTCCAGTTCAGGTAGGACGTGACCCAGCGGTTTGGGCTCAACTGTTTCCATTGGAGTGGTTTAAATGCTTGCTTGCATATGGCTGGGTCCAAACTGAGGTAGCATGGTGTGCAAAAAAACAATGGACTGGCATGTGGTCTGAGTAATTGCCAGTGGCTGAGATTAATTCCAGCATTCCATCCATCTCTTTTTGTATACTTTAGTTGGTCAAAAAGTGGAACACAACATCGAACGAAGGATTACAGTCAGCTAGTGGAGGTGAGGGGAGAACTTCCATATGAAATTTGGTGTGGTTATACACCCAAGAGTGTAATAGGGAAGACCCCCCCTCTTTGAGATCAAGAGAGGTGGAAAGCCCAGGGCTTTGTTGTCCAAAGGTGTAGAAAGGAATAGGGAATGAATGAAAGATACCAGTGTGTGGTCCAAGGGAATTCATGGAGAATTGAAAGAGCTTGGGTTTGCATGAAAAGAGGTCAAAGATGGACCCTGTATATCTACATTTTCCCAGCCTCTTCTAGTAAAAAAGGTGGATTTGCATAGTGATGAAAATGTATGCAACTGGAACAAGGTGGCGTAAGTGCCCATCTTGTAGAGCTTCATGTTTTATTCTTTGTATTTTGGCAATAGAAAATATTTTCTTGCACTGTAAAGTTGATCTATTAATTTGTGTTTTGCCTTATTTAGTTGTTATTCTTTCTTTTAATTCTTGTATAGCTTGCATATATTGTTTGAGGAAGACATGTAATATACTACCTTAGGAGAATTAGAATTTTGTGATGGCATCCACATTCCAGAGCCTCTGGAATGATGTGAACGATTTATGCTGGGCACTTAGTTGGCAAGCTCCCTCCTTGATGGTGAATACAAATAAAGCACTGGAGTTCTTTTCACATCTGACTTTTCTTGTTTTCAATAATCCTGCCTAATTGTTATACAGGAGGCTGTAATTTTGTGGGGCCTTCCTAATGGCTGCTTTGTGCTGTGATGGCAGTCACTGGACTATGAACTGAATTCTTTGTTCAACACCTAGACTAACAGAGGAAAGGGTGATGCCCTTAAGTAGCCACTTTACTCCTAACGGAAATCAACAAGTGAAAAGAGCATGGTATTTACTTGTGAGACCAGCACCCCAAACAAAAAAACAAAAAAACTCAGAAGACAGCTGCACTGCAGTAAAAGAGTGCATCAGGAGCCGCCTAATTGATATTCATTCACTGCTCTCCACAGAGGGAGCGGCACATAATGCCCTGCAGGGCTAATTTACATATTTTTTTGTTTTTGTGGTGGCACAAGGAGGGCAAGGTCAGCACCAACAAGTTTGGAAAGTGTTGTGGGGGGTTGCAAGAGTTGCATCAACCACCCCCACAAGGAAATTAACAACTGACCCTATGTTTGAGGGGTCCAGGAAACTATGACCCTCCCTAGGATTTTCATCAGTTTACAAACATTCCCAAGACTAGAGCTTTTGCTCTACAACTGGGAGTGCAGTGTCCTTAATGGGCAGGTCCTAGGACTTAATTGTATGTACCCTGAATGTGTGTAAAAAGACACATGATATATATTTTTTTAAATGTTTTATTCCCCAATTATACTGACAGTGATCTTTGGACAAAGTTGAGATACTTTATTGACAATGATTACTGCATTTACACCTGCTTAATATTGATTAACAGAAATGATGGTGGTTTTAACATGTGGATTATTTGTCTTTCAATGTGATGATCCTTGCTAAAGACAATAGGCCTATTTTATTTAAAGTGATGCTGCTCTATATTGGGATTTGCTATCTAGTATAGGTGGGGAGGGGGAGTGGGATTTTGGGGGTAATGGCCCTTTAAGAGTCAAATGTGGTTTACTAATCTAATCGAAGATATTTCAATATGCCTGATGTATATATTTGTAAATGAATGCAGAGGGGCATATTTACAAGCCCCTTGCGCCACTTTTGCGCCACCGTTGCGTCACGCATGCGACGCAGCGGCGACGCAAACCATGCGCCGCGTTGCGCTATATTTACAACGTGGCGCATCTAGGGAGATGCGTCACGTAGTAAACCCCTGCGCCACATGAAACCTGCGTCAGGTTTCATGTGGGCGTACCGGCGCAGGGGGGGGCGTTCCGGCGCAGGAACGCCTCGGAAAAGTGACGTAGTGAAATCTACAAGATTTCACGCAGTCACTTTTCCGACGCTGGTGCGTCAAATCCTTACGCCTGCTTCAAGCAGGCGTAAGGATTGACGCACCATGTTAGGGATAGGGAAGGTTGGTACAGTGCTGGAGTTGCGTCGCGCTTGCGACACAGCTTCAGCACTGCGCCAACCTTCCGCCGGCAGATGCGTCACGCATCTGCTTATCCTTGCGCCACGATGCGCCGCATTGTAAATGCGGCGCATCGGACGTGGCGCAGGGTAAACTTGCATGACGCATTTTCCTGGCGCATCCCTGCTGATATGCAGGGATGCGCCAGGGAACGTAAATATGCCCCAGAGTATTTAAAAGTGTGTGTGTAATAAATTTTCTTTTCTTTTTTTTAAAGAAAAAGCACTGACTGGACAATCATTTATTATGTGTTTTTATTGCGTGCCAGTGAATGGTCATTACTAGCCCACACCACTTCCCCTGAGTATGCCTTGGACTGCTCTGCTTCGCTACACTGAGAGAATCAATCACTAAAATCTGAGATAGTCAAGTGCTCCAAAGATAGGTCCGGCACGGACACCTAGCTTGTGGTGGGGGCAATGCTTAGCAGGTCCAGTTACCCACTTGTAATATCCAACTTTATTCTCCAAAACCCCAAAATGAAGAAAAGTAAGCCACACCAAAGCGGGTTATCGTATCGTCTTGATTTAATTGTTGGAAATAAAGTCACATGGTTCGACCAGACAGATTCTTCTTCACACAAACTTACATGTGAAATCCCAAACACAAATAAAACAACAAAAGTAATCGATGATTGACCAGTAAAGCCTTCCTTGAAAACACCCAAGTGCCAATATTGGCAGTGATCTTTTATACAATACAACACAATTCTTTGAAAAGAAAATGAAAGGACAACCTTATGCAGTATTTCATTCTATACAAATCCTAAATAGCAAAGTAAATTCTTTTAGACCAAACATTGAATGGGATAAGGAATGTACAATCAAAATACTTTATGTGGAAGACATGGAAAAAAGACTACAATAGTCTCCTCAGCTTTCATGTCAAGCGTGTACAACTTCCAGTCCATCCTTAAGTGGTCAGAATTTGTCTCATAAGCCATCCAAAATATGTCACCTAAACATTGATATCATTGTTTCTTGGTTGCAAAAATATACAATAAATGAAATTTACATTATTAAACATCATTCTCTGATAAAAACATGGTTAAACATTGTGCTGTAGTAGTGTTCATAATAGCTCACTCTAACTTCATCTAACTCCCTGATTCAGAACCATTCCCAGTAAGAGTAAGACCTGAGTGTGTTATACAAAATGATAGACAAATAGGTCACTGGTTGGTTTGATAAGCATGTGCACCATCCAGTCCAGTCTATAGTAGCCAAAGTCCATTTGTGAGCCATATCATGAATAGTAATAAGCTACCTACTATAATGAAAATTTTAAATTAAAAAAAAGATCAATTAACATGCTTCCCCCTCATCTTTTTCAAAACGGTAGAATAGATGACAACCAACCTCACATTTTTCATATTCAATGATTCAAATGACTCCTAATCAGAGTATAATGCCAACTCATTATTTTAGTTATCTAGGAAATTACAATATTTGTTAATCCATACAATCAACTTCCTACCCTAATCCAATACAAACCCAACAACCTGCTTCTTAATTAAAAATTTTAAATTCATCTTTTGAAAAATTAAATTACACTTAAAAAATTACAAACCATACTAAAATGATTAAAATACCAACTCCCCTATTAGATAAATCCTCACAGTGTAGTGACTTGTTTTTCCAGCCACAGCCCCATGCAGCAAGCAAGAGTTTTCATGAGCTGCCATCACGGCTCAAGATTAAACTACTGGAAAGCTGCACAGATAGATTTAGGGATGTAATAAGGACAGAGCTAGTCCCCTTAGTGTAGCCGCGGCCTGTGCAGGTAAGAGCGGTGGGGTCGTGTTGGGGGGATTCGACAGACGACTACGAGGGAAAATTAAATAAATAATTAATTTTCCATTGTCGTCTGTCGAAATTTCCCTCCCCCCACCAGGCCCCACTGTCCCACCGCTCTTACCTGCACGGGTCGTGGCTGCCTTAGTGGCTTGCCTTGATGTGCTGGACACCATCACTGAGCCGATACAACAAACAAGCAGCCATGAGATGCTTCCAATCCACCCCCAAAAATGCCCTGCTCGACTGAAACCAAACTGAGCAGGGTCCAGAGGGTAAACCAGGAGTGCAAGCTCGAAGTGTCATCAGGGTGCAGCAGACAGATGGTAGAGGTAGGCCCAATCCATCTTTTCATTTAGGTCATTTAGGTACTGTCGTGTAGTTTCTAAAAGACCTATATAGGATCTGCGCGTTTGGACAACATGCACTGCGGGACTGGTGTCCAGACTGATTCCAGACACCCCCACCGGGTATGTTGGCCTGTGTACCAGCTAGCTCGCGATTCAACTATCACTTCTCCTTACCAAGGAGAGAATATTTCTTGGCAACTATCGAACATGACAACCCTGATCCCTCAGGACCGCGGAAACAGTAACTTACTTTTCGCTAAGTCACTCGTGCTCACTTGTTCTCAGAGATAAATAACGGTTGGGACGTTTTCAATAAGTATTTATTGAACAGTCGTTATTCTAGCGTAAAATAAGTGCACTGAAATCACCAGTAGACAGTGGCATGACTAAGTGAGTAGAAGCACTAAGAAAGTAAACTGATGGTAGGTTTCTACCATTTTGCTAAAATCATAAATACAGGCAAGTATATAGAATACATGGCAATAAAATGCGTACTCCTACTATGCACCCTAACTAGATGTGCCTAAGTGTACCTAGTATGTGAGTAGGTGTAAAGCCAAGAGTCCCTCTAGGATAAAGCCAACCCCATTACCTGATGTGAGACTGCGGGACCCCATTCTGGTCTCAAGCTGAACACCCCGCAAGGGATGTCAGACCACTGCGAGCTGGCGTATCTGCATGCACGGACCTCAGCGTCTTGCGTCAGTGTGTCGGCCAGGAAGTCCTTATTTCCTCTCTCTATCTCAACAAGATGTGGTGTTTATATACCTTAAGCTTTCCCCTGGGGTTCTACCTTGCTGTGCCAGTGTCGGACTTAGGATGACGTCGGCAATGAACTTTATACACAGTTATTATGCAGGAGATGATGGTCCTGCTATGAGTCCAAGAAACTAAAAATCCTCATGCATAATTTATGAGGCCAGTGTCCAGGGAAAAACCCTACGTACTTGTGTGTAGTATTGTAACTGGGTAAAAGGTCAGTCCTTCAAATCCGTTATGTATGTAGTATAGGAGAGAATGTAGGTGAAGGGTTATGATGTTACCTAGACCTATATCGGGGTACCTATATGAAATATAACAGTAGAGCCCAGATAAAGAACCCCAAATTGCCTCAAGAGTGCATGCCCTACTTGATAGTCCTTAGGGATGTCCCAGAAATGTCTTCCGGTGCAAACGCAGATTACCTGGCACTAAAAAATCAAGACTGTCCACAGGATAAAATCAATATGAGATGGCCCAAGGATCTCTCTCAGGAAGTTATATATGCAAGAAGAGACCCTGGCTAGGCATACATCCCAAAGATTGCCCTGGAGATTGTGTACTAGTAAACCTTAAGACCCTGTCACTAGTGGAACTGCTCCTATGACGACTAACCTTGATGACTCCATCCTCAGCTAGAATAAAAGCACTCTCACTAGGGTACTTTTATAGACCACCACATGCCCTTCCCTCCAATAGGGATGTACTTCGATCAGGGATGCACTTCAATCAGAAGGTTTTACCCTGGTCAAACTCTTTTTAATATAGCTACCAAAAATTATTTTTTACCCCTTTCATTCTTGGATGCCAAAGACTGACGGTGTATGAACCCGGTATCTGGGAGCATTGAAATTTTATCTAAAGTGGGAGACCAGCAGGATGATCTAGAAAGTGCCATTATTTTAAATTTGGTCTGAACAAAAGGGACACGTCATCATTCAGTGGGCCTCTGTTCCCCCACAAACCAGGTTGCTTGTGCACTTGGAACTATGCAAAAACAGAGATGCTAACAGAGTGATCCTGTCACTATAGTTACAACTACCCCTAACTTGGATTCAAAAAGGGGGTCAAATGTAGATACCCCAATTTTTTTGCCCCCAATTAAGGCACACGAAACCCAGGTAGAACAGGTTGCGGAACCATCTCATACCTGTCAAATCCACACATCTAGTGATGCAATTAAAATTCTTTTGTAGAATATTGCAGGTATCAAGTCTAAAGAGCTTACACTCGATTGGAAGGAATATACAGACCAATTTGATGTATGCCTGTTTCAAGAGACCTGGGCAATTGAACCTTCGTATAAACTTGGCTACATCACTTATTTTGTTAATGCCTTGCCATCTGCTCATAGCAGGGCATCAAGGGGTCTTATAATTTGGGTTAAAATAGGCTTACATCTACAAAACCTTATGTATTGACCCTTTGGACATTTTGAGGCTAAAAATCCGACTGCATGTATTTGTACAACGTTTATTGTAGACCCAGAAGCGGAAGTGTGGAATCGCCTACTTTAACCATCTGGCAACGTTCTATTAGTTTGATTAACTCAAAGGACTTAGTCAATAAAGGTGATGACTTTTATATAGATTTCGAACCTATATACAGCTATGACTGGATGGTGGAGGATGAGGATGAAAGTTGGGGCATACCATCTATTAGTTCCAGACCCTATGTTCGAGCTCAGTGGCTGCCATAGAAGTTGTCCACTTTATGACTGTAAATGGGCTGAGGGCTTGCAATGGCAATTCCGCATCTGATAAGCTGGGGGCACCAACATTCAGGAAGGGCCCATTAAAATCTAAAATAATTGTTTACATCTTGATCAAGGCTGCAATGTGGGATAGATTGGAGGGTTTTGAATTGGATAAAAGAGAGGAGAATGATCACTATCCCCTATGTCTTAACTTTTTGGGTTGTCGTTCTAATACCCACCCTGTCACTATGGCACCTCAATTCATGCCAATAATGGGGAATAACCAAAGGTCCATCAAGTGGGCCTCAATTGTGGGGAACGTGTAGACCATGATCAAGATATTCGACCTATTTGTGTAGGTCTTGTCTCCTGTAAATACTTTGGAAACCCCGGAGATCTCTATCCAGGATATCCACTTAAAATTGGTAGCATTGCTAGAACCAATCCTGACCCAACCACTAAAAAGGAAACCCCTGATTAAGATGCAAAAATGCAGATAGTAACCTTTGGTACACAAAGGATTGATTAACACCATAAAAAGCAACCCCCCCTGACGTTCGCACAGCAAGAGATCTGTCCAAGAAGACATTTAAAAGTGCACAGAGCAAGTGACTTGGTAATGGATGCAAGTTCCGGTGACAACCGGTCATTTTGGAAAGTAATCGCTCATTGGAGCAGGTGTTCCAACCTACAGATCGACTGTTATTTGAACCATGGGGCTTGGGTAGATCACTTCACCAAGTTATATGACCACACTTCAATTGAGCTTATTGCATCTGCCTGCTCCGCTCCAGACCTAATTTCCATAGACCTCTACTATATGCTGGAGGAGACTAGAGTAACCACCACTGCAATTAAACTAGGCAAGGTTCCGGGATCAGATAAAATCCCTGGTGAGTTACGCCGTCATGACATGTCAGTTTGGGCCTCATTTTAACCGCCTGAGCAATGCTATAGCAGCATGAGCTGCGATCCCCAAGACATGGAAAGGGGAGGAAATTATCCCTATTTATAAAAAGGGGGATCGTAAAAGCCCAGGTAATTATAGGCCGAAAAGCCTCTTGAATATTCTTCAAAAGGTTTATGTGAGGCAGCTGCTAAATAAATTAAACAACTGGATTGAGAGTGCGGAGATTTTAACCCTTTACCAAGCCCGGTTTAGACGCAAAGTCAACACCATAGACCAAGTCTTGCGACTGTTCCTTATAATCTGGAAGTATACATGGCTCAAAAAGGTCACCTGTAAATAGCCTTTGTTGACCTCAAAGCAGCTTTTGACTTGAACCCTAGGAGATTCTTATGGGAGTTATTAAAAACCCTAGGGGTTCCCGATGCTCTTCTTAGCCAACTGGTAAGACTTCATCAAGACGACTACACATAAGTGCGGTGGGGACCCCAGGGGCAATTAACTGATCGAATCCAAATACACATAGGGGTAAGACAAGGGTGTGTGATGACCCACACCCTTTTTTCCTTATTTATCAATGATGTTATTGAGGTTCTTTGCCAAGGGAATATAGATGTCCCTGAATTAGAAGGAGATGGTGTACCTGCCTTATTATTTGTAGAAGACACCCTCCTAATTTCTCAGAAACCTATGGGATTGCAGCAATTGCTGGATAAATTTAATACGTTTTGTGGGGATAGGGACCTGGAGATTAATGTCTCGGAAAACAAATTTATGGTCATTAGACCCCATAGATCATCTAAAAAAACCTTAGCCCTGGGCAACGAGAAGCTAGAAAGAGTCTTTAGGTTCGAATACCTAGGCATCATGCTCGATAGAAAGGCCTCGTGGGCCCCATATCCATAAGAGAAGGGCAGTGCTCCAACATCAGTGTTCAGCATCACCATTTACAAAAAATATCAGGGGACAATCTCGAGGGCCCTACTTTCGGCTATAGAGCTATACAAAGTAATGGTTCAATCAGCTGCCTTATATGTCGCTGAAATATAGGGCCATGTGAACGCAGTCAGACTTACTCTTGTCGAAAATAAATTTGTCTGTCTGCTTCTCCATCTTCTCAAGAGCACTCTCCTAATTCCCATGTTCTTAGACGTGGCAGACAGGTGGGAGAAATTGCACACTTAAGGCCACTTGCATTTTGGGCGAGGATGTGGACCACAGAGGAACTCGAGCTATACCAGAACGTGGTAAAAGAATCGCTGTCTATCAAAAAAAGCTTGTTCTTTCCATGGTTTAGGCATGTCCTATCCTAGTTTGCAAAATTGGGTCTTATTTCATTTTGGTCGGACCCTGCATCATTGACTCTTGGCTCAAAGAAGCAGTTAAAAACTTGTAATTGGGAGTATATTCAGGCTAGTCTCCTTCATACCTCTAATTATGGGAGACTGACAAATCAATTCCTGCTTCTCAAAGGTACCCCTTTATATGAAGATTTCTTAGACAACCCCCAGCAGCAACTGGCAAAAACCTTGTATCTGAAGTTTCATTATGACACGCTTGAAATAGAGATCTTCACATCAACGTTGAACGCTATCAGGAGTGATGATCTTACTGATCTCTGCACAGTGTGCTCTCTGACAGCCAAGGAAAGTATAAGCCACATTGTGTTCTTTTGCCAGAGGTAAATGGATTTGTCCATTGTGTAATTATCTAGGCATTAGGAGGCATACCGAGGCTCTAAGGGTACTGAAAGGTGATACATCTATGTACACTGTGGCTAATCTATTCAAATATTTCTTTTCAGTAGGGCTGGCAAGGAAAGGCAAAGTGCAAAAAATTTAGGGGCGGCATAGGACCATGGTTGAAAAAGCACACTGAGCTTCACTAAGTACACTTGTTTACCCCACTATGACTAGTTATTGGAATATCGATTTATCTAGCCATGCAGGAAATATGGGCTAGCCTCAGGTCCATTATCTTTATTCTTATTTTTAACTTGAAATGAAATTGAATTTTACTATTTTTATGTACCTATAACTGTCCCACAGGAAAATGTTAACTTAACAGTAGGCTTGATTGATGTATCGAAGCAGCATATGGTAGCAATTGTTTTTATTGTGTTTTAATCTATGTATTATCTGATTTTAAAAATATGTAAAATAACCCAAAACCCCACAAGTTCTTGAAAGAGGGGGAATGATGAGATAAGAAATGTGTTATCTGTTTTATTGCACATTGCACTTTTTCGATGAATCTTGATTATAATGTAGTATTTAAGTGTTGGATTTTTTTACAGAATGAATTGTCTTATTGAGTGTATGTTTTCTGGAATTAAATTTCTGAAATAAAAATTTACGATTAAAATACCAATTAATGAATTAAATAATGTACATGAACAATCACCAATTATTTTTTTAATTAGTATAAAAGTTTAAAAATACAGAACAATTTATTTTTAAAATAACTTCCTACCATAGTTGCGTACAAACCCAACAACCTGCCACTAAATCGAAAATTAATATAAATAAAAAAAATCTATGCATTAAAAATTACAAAGTATGCAAAAACAATTAGTACCAATTACTATAATAAAACACCAAAACATAATATAACTAATATATACTAAATTACTTAAGCGATATTTGTTATAGTTATGTCAAAGTAAACAATAATATATATAAGAATATTTAAAAAATATATATGTCTAAAAAACTAAGAGGGTCATTACGATGGCGGGCGGACAAAGCCCGCCCGCCACCGCAACGGCAAATTGGACCGCCCGCAAGAGGTGCGGCAGTCCCGCCATGTGTATTAGAATGCCACCGCCACGGTGGCAGTGGCATACCGTATTGTTCACATTGCGGCGGGCGGTGCTGGCAGCAGCCCCGCCGCAATGTGAAAAACGCATGTTGTGCATTTGAATGCACAACGTGACAGGCACCGCGTGTTGCCTGCCACCTTGTGCATTCAAATGTAGGTGCACCTCCCACCCCCCAAAACCCTGGGGGCCCGCAACGGGCCCCCAGAAGCAAAGACCGCATGCCTTTCCATGGCGGCAACAACGCCATGGAAAGGCTGCTTTCCGCCACCATCCTAATATGGATGGCGGTGTCTTGCAGACACCGCCACCATGTTAGTGCCCTTTTCCGCCCGGTCCCCTGTCAGACCGGCGGAAAACCGGCGGACGGTCTTTCCGTCCGCCGGGGTCCCCCCCGCCATCGTAATATGGCGGGGGGAAACGGAGTGCGGGCAGTGGAAAATAGCGGGCGGATCGCCACCGCCATACGGGCGGTGGCGATCCACCCGCTATCATAATGACCCCTATATTCTTACCTTCAATATTCTGTTCCATGGTATTCTTGACGTGGCAATACTCTTCTACATTATATTTTTTCCTCAATATTTTGTCATTGTCTGGAATGGGCTAGACAGAACAAAGGAATAATAAGCAGTCATCCTGCAGTTATAAATCATGACAATTTTCTATGCAACTGTCTAAAATATAATGACGAAGATTTGGGGTTTATCTGTTTCTTCCTTTTTATATTGGCCCGGCTGCCACGAGACCAAAACTGAAGCAGCACACCAGCAAGGGCACGAGGACTCCAAAGTGGCTAGAGAATTACATAGCCGATTCATAGCTAAGGCATGCCTGTCTGAGTTTGTGACACAGGGAGATGCCAATCAGTCCCCTATCACATGTAAGAGAAAACAACTTGAAAACGCGATCCAGCCTCTGGGCAAATGGCTGGAAAAGAGCCAAGCCGATGGGGTTGTGAGATTGGCCTCCAAGATACCATTCTGCCATGTGGATGGGAATGCACCATTTCCCTAATGAGCACTCACACCCTGAGATGCCATGCTAGTCCCCATAATTCTCCCTTGCCCTAAAGACACAACATATAATGAATGTGGGCATCCATCGCAGTGCAAAAAAGGATTAGGTAACATTGCAACTCTGTACAGCATCAGTAACTGCTTTGCCCCAATCCATAGTAAATCAGACCCCAAATTCAGTCTTGGGAAGCCTATCTGAGTTTCGGAAATCCAATATTATTATTTTCATTTCAAAATATTTTATTAGTTTTGAGAGAACAGGCATACAGTTAGATTTCATTGCGATACAAACAAAGGTTGAGCACCTGTATCAGTAAAACCAAGTGTATGATGTACAGATTACACATGAAGTGCTATCGGCTTCTATACTCTAGATGTCAAAATATGAATGACAATTGGATATATGAGGACTTCTAATTAATGATATGAGACATAAGTCAGAGATAAGAGGAAAAACATCATGGGTCTAAAAGACCCACATTCCCAAAAATACCTTGCAGTACATCCAGAAGGGTATGTGAGCAGGTGGTCACAGAAATATTGTACCTTGTGTGTCTGGACTCTAACAGGTGTATGTTGTTCCTGTTGTTCCAAGGAGTATGTCATAATGATATATTGCCTTCATAATCAAGAAAAGCCAAAGTGAAATGGAAATTGGAGGAGGAAGTAGGAAGGAGGGGGAGAGAGGGGGGATATCTGCTATCTAGACGTAGGTAAGAGATTTTAAGTTCAAGAACCGGTTATAGGTTGCTCTACGAGTCCTTGCGCCCTTAGTTCAATGTGTTTATCAAGGGATCACCAAACTGCACTAGATATTGGAGGTGCAGCCTGATTTTTAGACTGTGGTGTATGTGCCCTCAGAGATATGAGACCATACCCAGCATGTGTGATGTGATAGATGGTTGTAAGATTTCCATTCTGAAATAATGACTTTAACTGTAATGGTCAAAAGAAGGTCTAGCAGTGCCATTTCATTGGCTCCTAAGGGCAGCATGGTTACTGAGGCCCAGGGACCCAATACTACCACAGAGAAGGATAAGGTTATGTGTATGTTAAATATAACTGACAAATGCCTTTGTATCAGTAGCCAGTATGAGTCAAGCAAATGGCATACAAAAAACATGTGATGGTCTAAGCCCGGTTCTGGGTTACAATTCCAGCACTTGTCCTTTTCTGGTAGTTTCAAGTTATGCAATCAAGCTGTGGTCCAATGCTGGAAATTCATTGTAAAGAATTAGGACTGGATAAGAGAGGGGGGAATTTTATTGCCCTGGGGGAGTCTGCCAATCTTATGCCAGTTATCGGTCATGATGTGTTCATAAACCCCTAAGTCAAAATGTTTAGCCCATTAGGTGTATAAAGTTGAATTCAGTTGAATTCAGTGATGGTTGTGGGTCGGATGGAAACTTTAGAGTTGAGTGCTTAGAAAAGGTTGAGTTTGGAGAGTTTGATTTTGATCTTTAGGAAACTATAAAAGTCCAAGTTTGAGAGGTTGTACGTATTGACCAGATGTGAAAAGGGGAGGAAATCGTTGTTGTTGTCGTAAAGGTCCCTAATTAACCTGACACCTTTGGTGGTCCACAAAGGTGCAATGGTAGGAGCGACTTCAGAATTGACTTTTGGATTGAGCCATAGTGATGCCCATCTGGACTTATGAATAGATTCTGGCTGGCATCTGTCCAGCATCTTTAGCATGTTTGCAGTATCCGTAAGTATACGGTGGGAGTGTGGCGGGGTAAATTTTGGCATTGAGATAAAAGAGGATGTGCAAAAAGGAGAGATACATCACGTTCAATAATCAACCAGAGTGGGGATTTTGTGAAGATTGGAGTAGCCATACAGCACCATGGGTATCGAGGAGGGCTGATTGGTAGATGTTCCAATTTGGAAGGTTACAGCCCCCCACATGACGCTCTTCCTGAGGGATTTGTATGTGATCCTGGCTCTCTTGTCGCTCCAAAGAAACTTTGAGATAATTTTATCTATTTCCTGGAAGAAGGAGCAGGAAAGTTTTAAAGGCTGCATGGATGATAGAAAGTTCACTACCTTAGTGATCATCATTTTGGGTATTTGGAGCCTACCCCACCAGGATATAAATTTGGGCGACCTCTAACCTTAGCAATTGTCTCTGATTCATTAAAAAGTAGTGTGTCAGTAAGATTTTTACAGAACCAAATCCCCAGATATTTAAGATATGTGGATTGCCATTTAAGTCTTGAGTCACCTAAGTGGGAAGGGAGACATAATGGATTTAAAGGAAATACCTCGGTTTTGTCCAAATTTCAGGTGTATCCAGAGACCTCCGAAAAGGTATAGATAATATTGATGATACATCAGATAGCAATTTCGAAGTCCTCTGAGAAGATAAGGATGTCATCCGCTTATGTTGCTGTTTTATTTATATTGGCCCAGAATTGGAGAACTTTGATTCCAGGTGCAGCGTTAAGTAATTTAAGTAAGGGGTCAATAGTAAGTAGAAAGAACAAGGGGGAGAGAGGGCATCCCTGTCTTGTACCTTGGTGTAAGTCTAAATATGAGGAGGTGGAACTGATAATCCTAATGTTTGCTTTAGGATTCACGCAGAGCACCAGTACCATATTAATAAAAGAGTCGCCTAAATTATGAGATTCAAGGACCACATGCAGAAAAGGCCAAGACCCTTTATTGAATGCCTTTTCGGCATCAAGTGCGATCGCCGCAGTCGGTAGTGAGGAAAGGTGAGCCTTTTCTATAATGTAACAGAATGTGCAAATGTTGTTTCTCGCAAGGCGCCCTTTGATGAAACCCATTTGGGAGTTATGAATAAGTTTGGGTATACAACATTCTAGCCTATTGGCCAGACTTTTTGCAAAAAATGTAGCTCCCATGTTTAGGTGAGAGATGGGGTGAAAGTTTCTGGGGCCCGAATGATCCTTGCTCTCTTTGGTAAAGACCACTATGGTGGCCTCTGTGGCAGTGCCAGGAACCTTGCTATGTAGGACAAAGTGATCAAGTGTATTTTTAAGGTGCTTGATGATCGAGGAGGTAGACATTTTATAGAAAATAATGGGGAAGTCTTCGGGCCAGGTGCCTTCCCTAGACAGATTGCTTTTATTGCCTTAACAAACTCCTCCATTTCTATTGGTTTATTCAAGTGTGCCCTTTCTTCTTTGGAGACTGAAGTGGTAGGGAGAGAATTAAGGAACTCTTGGCATTTTATTTCATTACGTGATGATTGCAGAGTATATAGTTTCCTATAAAATTCTTTGAAAACCTCAAGGATCTCTTTGTTATGGAATCTTTGAGAGACATCTTGGTCCTTAATATGAGTAATTTGGTTGTTGAGGTTGTTAAATTTGAGGGTGTAGGCAAGTATTTTGCCAGCTTTGTTGCATAATGAGAGTTGTCTGGATTTTTGGCCATGAATACCGATGTAGGATCTTTTACTAACTATGGAGTTGAAAGAGTAATTTAATTATTTGATGTCTTGAAGTAGGGACCGATTATTAGAATGTCTGAAGATTTCTTCTTTATTTTTGATTTCAGCACCCAGAAATTGAAGAGTTCTCTAAATTTTCACATTTTTTCTAGACATTAATTTAATGATTTGCCCTCTTATAGCACATTTAAATGTGTCCCATAATATTATCAGGGACTTGACAGAGAGTTCATTTTTCCTGAATAAAAGATCCATTTCATTTTGTAAGTCCGCAGGGTCAATTTCATTCTCTAGAATGTCAGTGTTTAGGCGCCAGGTTCGACTACCTCCTTTGTCAGCAAAGTTAATAATAGACATTGAGATTGCAGCGTGATCAGAGATAAGTATTGGATGAATTTCAGTTTTGGAGGTGGACATTAGGAGTTAGGCATCTAGAAGGAGATAATCAATACGGAGAAGCTGGAATGAGTGAGGAGAAAAATGTAAAGTCGCTGCCCTTAGGATTGTGTAGTCACCAAGCATCTAGGAGACAATGTGAAGAGAAGAGGTTGAGCAACTGTTTGTGTGCCATGGGTGTTCTGTATTTGAACGCAGAGTGTCGATCAAAAATGGGATCCAATGGAAGTTTGAAATCTCCCCCTACTATTGATTTGGAGCCTTGTGACATGCAGATTATCAGCCCCATTGTTTAACCTAATAAGTAGCCATCTGCGATTGGTGTCATGCTCAGATTTGATTATGTTTAGACCTGATTTCTTGGTTAGAAATGTAACTACCCCATTTTTTTTCACAACTCGTTTCAGAGCATGTCACATCTGGGACCCAACCTTTCCTCCTTAGCAGGGGTTCTTTAAAACCTATCTTGGTCTCTTGGAGGTGTACTAAATTACCCCCAAGCTCCTTCCAATAATACAGGATTTTGTTTTTTTTAACAGGGTGGTTCAACCTCTTGGCGTTCAAGGATACAACGTTCATAGAAGATATTGGGCATATTTCTGGGTTGCTGATGTTCGTCTTGCTGTAGGGGGCTCTAAACAGTCCTTCAACATTCGTAGGCAACTTGTTGAAGGGCTAGATATCCCACTAGAAAACGGTACAAGGGGAAAGGGAGGAGAAGAGAACAAAAAACGTCAAGGGCCCCAATGAACTCTGGGGAGTCCCAGAGGGATGCCATAGCCCCTTACCACCAGGGGATGTCTGTAAGAGACGTGGTGCATGCGAAAAGTTGTGGCAGAATGCGGAAAACAGCTTTGACCAGTAAAGGAGGCCGGCCGAAGAGTAAGATATGCAGAGGAGGGTGAATGGCGATAAGGTGGAGTGTAAATTGCCATTGTACATGGTACCCAAAACTTACAAATCTTAATGAAACAGTTGTGAAGATAAGAACATCTAGCACGTTCAGCCCGTAATAGGATAGAGTAGTCTGGCCCTAGTTGGAATCACCGTTAGAGGATGAACACAATCAAAATTCAGCACACGTTAGAAACATATGTGGAGCAAAGTACAGTTAACAGAAAACATAGTACCTGATAATTAACAGTAGGATACTGATGGTGAGCAAGAACAGCATTAACAAGGTATACATTTGGCATATTTCCTGCAATGAAAGCATGTATGCCTAAATGGTAACCATCTCCTATGATATTACAAGGTGTACCTGATAGTTAGAAACGGAAAGAGGGTGTAAGTCCCTGTCTAAGATATATAAAAAAAAGTTAGGCTTAAGGTTTTGCAGGGTCTGGGTAAAACATGGGTAGATCTGAGGAGGTCGGTCGCTCTTGGATACTTCTCCAGCATGGCGCCTTTATGGGATTCTCCCGGGGTCCAGAGTGTCTGAGGGATAGCTTGGCGGCTCCTCTGAGAGAAGCCGGTTTGGCAGTTTGGGGGATTTGATCTTGGACGGCACCCTAGTAACATGGGAACAACTTAGGGAAAGGGTTGGGGCCGGCCTGTCTAAATTTAAATATCTCCAGTTGGCTAGTTAGGCTCAGTCGCACTTACAAACAACTTATGGAAGCTTATTAGGGGGAGGTAATGACTTGGAATAGAATCTTGTGACTAGACCCCGAGGAAAGAAGGAAGTTTCCTTCTGATATCAGGCAATTTTGGAGCAAGTGGATGGGGATTTCAAACTGGCCAAGGAATTGTGGGGAAGTTTTTTACCAGCTCTAGACTGTGACACATTGTGGCAGGATTCGTGTAAACTTTTATATGAAATTGTAAAACCAGCGTGGTTAAAAAGGAACCACCTCTTCACAATTCATAGGGCTTATTTTACCCCACTGAGGCTTTCAAAATGTAATAAAGAGTCGCCTGTATGCTGTAAGAAAAGTGGACTGGCCTCGGCTTCCGATATTCACATGTTTCAAGAATGTCCAGCTCTGTCATCTTTTTGGGACAGCATTGGGAAATTTTTGTCGGACATAATAGGATCCCCTGTTAGTATTGATCTGCCCTTGGTTATCTTTGGGTTACAGGATAGTATCAAAGGCCCTGCAAGGTCATTACTTTTTATGTTATGCTCCTAGCTAGGAGACAAATATGTTTAAAATGGACAGAATCTATCCCTCCCTCCTTTTTTGATTGGCAATCTTCCGTTCTGGCGACTTCCAAGTTGGATTTATTAAGAACAGGCAGCAAAAAGAAGAGAACATTTTGGAATATATTTAAGCAAGATGGGACTCGGAGTTGATGGTGTGTTTTTTTTTTTTTTTTTTTTCCCGGGTCCTATGATTATGCTGCCTTAATACTCTATGGGCCAGGTCGGGGATTTCCAGTATAAAGCTGGAATTCTTAAGATAAAGGCTGTCTAGCTCTTGGAGCTTGTATATAGAGTTATCTCAGATGGTGTCTTTGTCTGCATATAGGCAAGTCTAGGTGCCGGTAGGCGGGCTTTTCCAAATCCTTAGCCGTCTACGCCTCTCAGCTTGCTGATTGGGGGTACGGACTGCCTGAGTATGTACGCGAAGCGAGATTGGTGGCGAATGAGGACAAAAGAAAGAAAAAAAAAAAAGATATATAGAGTGATATGTTATTGACCAGGTGTGAGAAGCTGGCCTGGTATATGATGTCCACTTATGTAAGTGGGCACCTTGCACCAGGCCAGACAACCCTTATGGTAGTTTAAGAGGTCTTAGACAACCTTAGAAAGCTCTCTAAGTAGTAGCTGTGGAGAGCAGCCTTCAGGCTTAGTCCAGAAGGAGTGTTAAGCAGCTTGTTTTACCAGAATGCAATCTTATAATATAGATTAAGTGAAAAAGAACCACACAAAGTATTTATAAAAATATGTATTTATTATATAACACTCTCTAAAACATGGAAATATCTCCTACCCAGAGATGTGTACAATGCACCTAATACTTCAGCAAAGAAACACAGTAAATAGAATGAAATACACAGTGGCCCCAGGGGGGGACCAAACCATGTACTAAGAAAGTGGTATAAGAACCACGACTCGGGTCAAGACAATGCCGAGAGGCCGTAGAAGTGCTGGGGACCCAAGGAACCACCCAAGGTGAGTAGATAGGGGCCCCACAGAGAGCGTGTGCAGTGTGGGAACATGACCGCGTGGTCTGTATAACTCTACAGGTAAGTTGTGGTTGGATTTTTAAAGATTAAGGACCCTTCCCAGTGGACCCTGAAGAAATCCAGTAGAAAAAAGAAGGTGGGTGAGCCACCCGACCCATGGATACCCTAGTACCCACGTTACCTACACCAGGGAAGCTGGGTGCATACGTGTGAAGTGGTGTCGGAAACCGCTGTCGAAACCAATGGAAGACTTCAGGAAAGTGCCGCTGTTGAAGAAGGAGGAAGTGTCCGGTGGAATCCAAGGATGGATTCTAGATGAGAGGTATCTGCAAGCAGAGGGGACAGAGTCTATGTCACTCAGGGGTGACCAGGAGACTCGGAAGACCTAAGGATGTCGAGTGCTGAGGGGTCGGTGTCTGACGGGAGCACCAACAAGCCTTGGCAAAGGCAAGCCACACAGGAATCAAAGAAGGAGTAACGTCGGGACCAGCAAGGTCCAGGGGACTCACCAAAGGCAGGGGAGTCAGGGCAGGCCCTGAGCAATTAGGGGAGCCCAGAAGAAACAAGTGTTACCCTCAAGTGGACTCAAAGGCCGGTGGCACTGGAGTCGCGTGAGGACTTCAAGCAGCTCACCAAAAGATGCAGGCCACGATGCACACGATGCAGTGTGGCTGAAGATTCTGGTCACTGGAGGTGCTCAAGGTTGGGGCTGCTTGGAGCCCGAAGATCTTCTCGGAAAGAAACCAACAAGCCTTTGCAACTGCAAGTTGGATACGGTGCACAGGGGTTCGGTTATTGCAACCCCCACGAGGGATACTGGCCTCAAACTTGGTGAGAGGGCAGGGCAGGCCTTGGGAGCTTTGGAAAACAACCACCTGTGTTGCAGAGCCCACGGAGTCCGGAGGAGCTCAGGATATGCAGACCGGTCGACTTAGTTGCGGTGCCTGCGAATGCAAGGGAGTGACTCCTTCACTCCAAGGGAGATTTTCTTCAGGTGTCTTTGATGCTTCACAGGCCTTGGAAGGTTCCTCTATAATGCACAGGCACAGACGATGCAGCAGACTGGAAGGGAGACTAAGTCAAGCCCAAACAAAGTCCAGCGAAGTCCAGAGTGCCCAGATGGTAGAAGAGCAGTGGTGTCTGATCTGAATCTTATCCCACGATGAATCTAGGGACCTACATCCAGGTGAGCCTTTAAGTAGCCTAGGGAAAGGGTTGGGAAGATTCAGGGGACCCTCCCCTGGGAGGGTCTGGACAGGGGGGGTTACTTCCATGTCCTTTGTCCAGTTTTGCACCAGAGTGGTAGCCAACAGCTGCCAGGACTGGTTTGAACTGGACTATGCACAGGGACACCAAATGTGCCCCTCATGCAGACTTTCTGGTGCTTGCAAGCGCACCCACCCGGTCCCAATACACTAAATCCTGTCTGGGGGGTGGTCACACCTCTCTGTGACAGGATGCCTATTGTTCTGCCTTCCTCTGCTTGAGATTGGCTCAGCAGCAGGAGGGCAGAAATGTGTCTCTTGTCGGCAGCAACCATTTTGTGATGTCCGGGTCAAGAAGGCTGGTACCGGGAACACTGAGAACCTAACGAAGGGCTCATCCAGTGCATTTACAGTGTGGGGGTATGATTCCAACATGTTTGATACCAAACATGATAGGATTCATTGCAGCCATTTTTGAGATGGTCATTGCGTAATTATACGGTGCCCCTCTATATAGTATATGGCTGCTTCACTGACAACCCGGGAGAATGGACTCCATACGGTGCAGGGGTGTGCTGCTCATGCAGGGGCACCCTCTCACTTAGAACCAAGCACCCTGCCTTCAGGATTGCAAAAGCCTGCTAGAGGGGTGACATAGGTTTTAAGTGCAGTGACCCTAGATATAGGAAACCTATATCTTTAGTAAGTGGTGTAAACACCAACTTACACAGGCTGCAATGACAGGCCTGTAGATCCATTTTGAATGGTCTCTCATGGGTGACATAATACATGCATCAGCCCATGTGGGGCCTCTGGGGTACCTATGCCCTGGGTACCCTAGTACCATATACTAGGGACTTATAAGGGTACCCCAGTATCCAATCTGGGATGTACCTAAGTACTTACCACAACAATTTAAGGGAGAGAGCAGGGAGACTGGGGTCCTGATTAGCAGGATCCCAGTCAGACTAGTCACAACAGCTCAGCACCAGGCAAAAAGTGGGGGTAACCATGCAGAAGGATCCTACCTTCCTTCACCAAGACTACCATGCAATTTGTCTGTCTACTTTTAAAAAGGAAGTTGTGGCCCTCCATCCATACCACAGTACACCTGCAAATATATGTGAAAACAAAGCATCTGATGCTAACGTCTGAAGTTTCATTATTGAAAGAGTAACCTGTATTGACCCTACTAAAGTAGTGACAGGTTCCTAAAAAATTACCGGAACTAACTTATGCTTAGAACAGGAACAAAAAGTATATTAACCACAGGTAGAGCAATGTACAAGCTAGCTCTTAGACCAAGTGGACTGTTAAGTTATCACAGAGAGCGCAGGACTAGGTGCTCCGAAGAGGGAGCAAAGCCATCTCAATGAGGTACAGCCTAATTTGTATTTGTGCCCACTGTCCTAAGTGAGTGGCGAACATGTGACTACAATCACCTCTATGAGATCAATGGGAGCTTAGGACTTCTGAACTTGCGTCAGGCCTGACTATGGTATGAGAAGACATGTGGACAAATAGACCAAAAGAGGAAATGATAATGCAGAGCAGGTCCTGTGTACTTCAAATAGAGACAATGTGTATCAGGAGTGATCTGACTAACAACAAAAGGATATATTCTTGGAGTCAACTTTGGCAGGTGAGCTGCTTCCAGCAGATCAGGTGTTGTGAAGACTAGTGGAAGTGCTAGAGTGAGGGTCCGAGTCCATATGTGTCTTTGAACGGCTGTCAAGGAAAGCTGCTAAATCTGCCGGTTCCACAAAGATTTTGGTCTGGCCTCTGACGGTAATTCAAAATTTCGAAGGGCTCAAAAAGGAAAAAGGAATTTCCATTTCTATGAGCCATTTCCGTAAGTTCAGGAAACGCTTTTGACGAACTACAGTCTCTCTAGCATAGCCCTGCGAAATGAAGATTTTATGATCCTGCCACTGGATCATCTGAGTCTTTCTCATATGTGCCAATATTTGTTCATTGTGTTGATGAGTAAGGGTTTGAAGCAGCCGCGGTCCATGCAGGTAACAGCGGTGGGGCAGTGGGGCCGGGTGGGGGGATTCCGACGGACGATGACGAGGGAAAATTAATTATTTATTTAATTTTCCCTCTGCATTGTCACTCGAAATTCCCCCGCACCCAGCCCCACCCGGCCCCACCGCCCCAATGCTGTTATCTGCACGGACCGGGGCTGGTTTGAAGATCAGCAATCCTGGAGTCGATATGTTTTTGGGTTTGAAAGTTAGAACCTTATGGGCTCTTTAAATCTCAAAGTCCTTGCTGAAGGTGATTTAGAGGACATCTGGGATCCAAGTAATTAAGAAATAGGCAACTAAGGGGGCGGAGGTTTTAATACCTTATGCAAATCCAAAGATGCGAAGATAGCGTCTTTGGTTGCAGTCTTTCTCTTCCGTGAGCTCTCTCTTTAGTGAGGAAATAGAACGCTTGAGGTTTTGAAGATGCTTGGCTTGAACATTTGTGAAGTCTTCCACTATACCTATTCTTGTTTAAGCATTCAAGATTCTTGTTGTTAATCTTTAAGGTCTTTGCGGATACTCGCCACTTTCACCTGAAGCAGGTACGTGTTTGTTTTAGTGCTCTGAGCTATGTCATGTACAGTATTGAGTTTAAGGAGTATTGTCTCAAAGGTAGAGGAAGATTCGGGGATGTCTTTTACTGGTGGTTCCGAAATAGGTAGCGACTGCTACGAGTGCTTCAGGTTTGTCTTGATATCTCTATCTTTCATATTTCCGTCTCTGATATCCGACATCTTGTGACACTTGGTCTGATAATAGAGGAGTGGTACCACCAGTGCGAGGTACCCAGCTAGGAGAGTTGGTCCCACCTACACTGACTTTTTTAAGCTCTTGTCCTTGTGCTCATGCACTGCTGGGACAGTGCACTGATGTAGATGCACTTAGTGAGGCTCTTGGATATTGAGTGCGGTACTGCAACTCAACATGATAGCAAATATAGTCTGTCTCAGGACTGGGTTCCTTTGTGACACTCTGATCTGGTGGGGGCACCACTGCACGACTATGGGACCCAAGAGTCAGTGCACAAGGTAGATGGTTGGAGCTAGGCTCAGCTGAAAAGGTGTCCTGTTCAATGTGTGAATCCGGTGTACTGAGTCCTACCTCGGGGGGGGTCAAAATGAGTCCTCCGCTGTGGGACACTGCACATCTACTGATAAGGAGTCTTCCAGGGGTATTGTTGGATAATTGTGGTGGACTCAAGTGTGCGCACATTGAGAAATGGATCCCAATTACTAGATAGCAACCCATGTTGACGCACAGACTCAGGTCAAGAAAATTGTGCACAAACAGACAATGACAGTTTGTGTGGGTACAAACAATTGTACTCCGTATGGGGTATTGAAAACTGGCACCAGAATCAATTGATGTTAGCGGCAAGGTCGGAGCACATTTTGAGGAACACAGTGTGATTGCTGATCTCGGGGCGCTCAGTTGGCAGAGAAAAATAGCCCACCCCTCTGCACATTGAGACCGGACCTGCCAGAGTTCGCAATAGGCAAACCGACAGGGCCGTAGAGATAGAGATAATAACATAGAGGAGAGTAGTGAAATAGATTTAGGCAGAAGCAGTCAATGCCATTTTAAGTGGAAGATAGCGCTGATGTAAACTGCAACTGGACACAGTAATCCCTAATGAGTTCCACCGTTAGTTGTGCCATCAAAAAGGGCCGGAAACTATCACCACACAAATGCCTCGTTATGATTAGTGGGACTCACCTGCATCTGTTTCTTCTTCCTTCCCAGATTTTCATTGGGATTCCTTCACCGGGCTGAGTGGGCAGGCCTTGGAGGTGTGTGTAGCAGGCGCGAGCGCACTGACAGGCAGATCACTACAGGGGAAGACGAAAAGACGCTGATCTCCGACCTCAGGGATCACCAGACGTCTTGGTTCCTTGTTCTCATGAA
The DNA here is from genome assembly GCA_963921515.1 of Calotriton arnoldi. Lineage (NCBI taxonomy): Eukaryota > Metazoa > Chordata > Amphibia > Caudata > Salamandridae > Calotriton > Calotriton arnoldi. The sequence goes on from CAWUFW010006583.1 coordinate 942,587, forward strand.
CTGTGTCCCTCAGATGCGCGAATAGCAACGATCATGGGATCTCCACTGAGGAGATAAGCCGGGCCACCATTTTGGGTGAGCTGAGGTGCATAGCGCCTGGTAAGGCATATCGCCTCTGGAGAGAGTCGCAATAGGGGATAAGACTTCAGCCCTTACCGCCACGTAGAAAGAGAGGGTCCTTATAGGTCCTGACCGATAGGTGGACACTAGTAGTTTCTTCGGATGGGCCCGTAATTGGATGTGGAGTTCTCCGACTCAGGGAGATGGTCCGGCGCCACCATGTTGGATCTGCTGTTGTGGGGATATTGGGCCAGAAGAACACTGGTTTAGAAGGTGTTCAGAGGTTCCCAGTCACTCCTCCAAGGTCACGCTGTATTACGCCGCAAATATATATCCTTTTACTTCTCGGCAGGCATCTAGTTCGGCTTTTTTACACAGGACGCAGTGCGGAGTTTAGGGCAAAGCTGCGATCTTAGTCACGTGCCTGGCCACGCCCCCCAAATATGACTATTTTAAAGGAAAAATTACCAGTGCTTTAGCCTTTTAAATGAGGAGTTTAAGATTTGAAACTTAGCCTGTCATTTTAGATCTGGATACGCAAATTCAACTTTGAAAACTGTCAATAAAATATACTGACATAGTTTTGGTCAGTTTTTTCCCACAAGGGCTGTAAACTCATAAATATTCATTCATCAGTTTTTGTGATCTGACTGGCTAACACACTCCCATCAAAATCTGTATTGCAAAAACATCTTTTTGGACCTCTGACCAATTTTCCCTTAACATAAAGCATTTTTTTTATTTTAATAATTTTTATTGGGGTTGAAAAGAGAATACAAAGATTACATGTAGTATAAGAGAGATATCATTGTATTTATCATATTGAATAATAACAATATCATAGTGAAACACGTCAAAGATATAATACAATAACAAATATGATAACGCTACAGAATAAAAACTGTAAAGTACAATTTTATGCTATAAGATAAGTGAAGAAGGAAATGTAGAACTAACCTTAATAATAATTATATATTTTGTATATATTTTTTTTTATATGTAGAAAAGAAAGAAAGAGGGGAAAAGAAAGAAATTGAAGCAAAGAAAAGAAAGGGACGGAAGAAGCAAGTAGGAAATAGGGTAAAGATGAGTGCGAATATAGAAAAGTAGTAAAAGGTAACCAGAGTAAGTCAGACTTGATTTTCTGGGATAACAGTGAAGAGGAGACAGTAGATATTCTATGTTCATCGCAAATAAAATTCCACCATGTTAGCATACATATTTTAGAGTAATCTTTCCAACAAGTAAAAATAACCTTAAAAGCAAGAGCAATAAAAAGATCAAATAACCTCAACTTCGATGAAGTAACATGGGAATCAACAGATAGGGATCCAAGAAAAGCATTCTGAATGGATAAAGGGTTATTGCAATTAAATATCTTAGCACTTAGACCATACAGAATTCCAAAAATTAAAAACATTGGGGCAGTAGTATAATAAGTGGAGTAATGTGCCATTAGAGGGAAGACATGACCAGCAAAGAGGAGAAGTGGAGGGATTGATTTTATGGACAAAAACGGGTGTACAACAGCTCTGTTGTATAGAAAAATAGGGATTGACTAATATTGGCAGCTTTGGAGGTAGTAAAAAGTTTATGCCATATTTTATCCCATTGTTGAGTTGAAAGGGACATCGAGAGGTCTTGTTCCCATGCTGTTTCAGTTGAGGATTTTAGTCTATCAGAGATAGGGGCAGACAAAAGTTTATATATGAAAGCAGCTTTAGGGTTAGAATCGGAAGAATGGTTATAAACGGGGGTTAAGGGAGAGAACGAAGTAGAGTCAGCAGGGAAATTTTTGACCAATAAAAACTTTTGAAGTGCCTGTTACAATTGGGAATATTGGGAAAGACAAGAGGAAGGTAGATCATATCTTTCCTGCAACGTTTTGAAGAGTATAACAGAATTTTGAGAAATTAGCTGATGAACATATAGGATGTCCTTTTCTTTCCTGTGTTTGGAGTAGAATGATTTGTGTCGAAACCTAATGAATTTATTGTACCAGATAGAGGGGGCAAGGAAAGCTTGATAAAAGTTAGAGACAGAAGTGAACAGTGAATGTAATAAGTGTTGGGAATATTTTAAGATAGGGTGTTTAGAAATAAAAGAACAATTGGACATATAACTAATATCATAGAAGGAAAATCCATTTACTAGTGAACGTTCAGCTGGGTATAGGGGAGTCTTGATAGTGTCTATCTTGAGCATATATTTGTCTGATTAGAAAAGCAGTATGATACAGTTTAAAATTAGGAAAACGCACGCTTTCCTCTTTTTTTGGTTAAAGCAATACAGGCGGGTTTATCATTCCAGAGAAATTTAGTACAGAGAGAGTTAATTTGATTAAAATAGTAATTGGGAATTTTGAAGGGTAACATAGAGAGCAAAAAAAGAATAAGAGGTGTAATCATCATTTTGAAGGTATCCAATCTGCCCCACCAGGATAAGCGGAGAGGAGACCAGGAAGAGAGCAAGTTTTGAATTTTAAGTTTTACTGCGCTAAAATTGTAAGTAAGAGTTTGAGAGATAGTGGATGAAAACCAGACACCTAGATATTTAATCTTAGATGGACACCACATAAAACTAGTGTCGGAGAACATAAATTGATGACATAGGGAATGTAAAGGTAAAATTTCAGTTTTGGAGAAATTCAGTTTATAACCAGATATTTTAGAATATAAATCAATCACCTGTAAAAGGGGAGGTAGGGAAGTTAAAGGATTTGATAGGTAGGCCAGAATATCATCTGCATAAGCAGATAATTTGGTAACGCAGGTTGTATGTTGGAAACCAGTTATCAAGGAATTACGGCGAATACATTCAAGGAAGGGTTCGAGACAGAGAAGGAATAAAAGAGGAGAAAGGGGACAACCTTGTCTCATTCCTCTCAGTAAGTTAAAATAAGGGGATGAGAATCCATTGTCTACAAAGAAAGGGAGCTCAGGGCTTTTTTAGTAGGTCCAGCATACATGCCCAGCAAATGATCAATACAAAAAAGGGTATGCAGTTCCTAATTGAATAAAAAACAGGTTGTGTAAGAGAGCGGCCGCTCTCTTGATATCTAGAAAGAGGAGGGGAATTCCTCTTGTCGGAATTAAGGCCCTCACACACCCAGCCAGCTAGGTGTCATGCTTCATCATTGGGTCTGCTCCTCGTCGGGTCGGCGCTGCAATGCCCGACGGGCACCCATGAAGGGGCTCTTTGGCGGAGATCTTTAATTCCTTGCCGTATGGTGCAGTGCGTGTGAGGGACCTAATGGGTGTAGATGTAAAGGGAGGTGAGGTTAAAACAGGAGGAGGGGGTCCAGTCAGAACTAATTTAATGAATATGGCCCCTCTCCTGATTAAAACTAAGTGTGGCGCACCCCTGCAGTGATGTTACAGGGTACCGTGCTCTAAGGTCAACATGTTTCTTGCCAATGTGTCAAGTAGACGGCGATTCTTCAGGACCAGTGGTAGGATCCATCTACACTATTAAAGGTGGTCAGTGGTAGTGCAAGTGAAAGACCACACATAGTACCCTAAATGTGCTACCTGTCAATCTAGAACGACAACTCCTTTGGGGTCAGTGGTTCGTGTCAGCGTAATCCAGCAGGTATGGACACTGAAGCAACTAGTGCCGCATCTTCTCCGTACAGTGTTCCAGCAGAGAGAGGGGTAGGTCCTCCACCACTGTACGGAGAAGACGCGCACTTGTGGATGTAAGAGGTTCTGCAGCAAGGTTCTGTTAACTCCCCAAGCAGTGTAAAAGATTACGCACAACCAATCCACCCCCTCACCACATAGATACCCGCAAACCAGGCTATAGGAAAGGTGGCAGCTGCTCATTGGCCATTGAAGTTTCAGTTGCGGAGGTAATATAAATGCTTATACCTGAAAGGTGTCTGCTAATAGTATTTTAGAAAGTCCGTTCATTTTCTTATAATCTGGGGCTCTTTGTGAACTTTGTGCTGTTAGGGCATATTATTTGGTATTCGGATAGGAAGTCCATATGGCAATTAGGTTCATATGCACATAGTGATTATAATTCAAAAAGGCTGATTTCCTACAAAGGACAAAGTCCTGAAGGAAGTGGTGAGGAGGAAAAAAAAACAGACTCACCCAAGCGCCAACAACATTTTCCTGAGGACCTGAGATCTGCAGATCTGAAGCGAGTGGTGAATCAACAAAATGGCGGCCGCTCGCAGTTGTAGAGAAACGTCAGTGCGACTGCAGCATTGGAAGGACGGTGATTCAGAAGCTTTTGTTAGCCCGCAGGAATGCTGCAGTACTTAACTTTGTGAGAGCAGCTTAGGGAGCGCTGGGCATGGTCTCAATACGGCCGTAAAAGAAGTCGGAAGCTCCGTGAGAGAACGGAGCTCAAAGGACCCCCGCCATCTTGTTTCACGCTTATGGCACACCTCCAACATGAAGCATTTGGAATTGCCGGATTTTCTTGGGCAGATTGGCTATTGCATACACCATCAAATACAACTTCCTAAATGGTTCTTTGGCTGTGACGTCATCTATGTAAATGCTTAAAGTTATAATATAAGAGCCACGTAAGCATGTCCAGATTTCAACATAAAATGAATCAATAGATCTCAAGATGTTTATGGATTTTTTTTTCAATTCGATTTTCAAAACAAAGAAGAAACTACAGTGCTGCGTACATTCAGACAGAAATCACATCATGGGACTTGATGTGCCCTTTCTATGGAGAAAAAGGGGGTCAGCGCCGCTACAGGTATGAAGGTATTTATCCATGCTTCTAGGTAGGACAGAGGATCAGCTCTCTCTGTCCCCACTGCCAGGCCTCTGATCTGGAGCTTATTTTGGAGCGTCCTGCCCTCTGCATCTGCCGCTCTCTCCTACTGAGGTTGTAGCTCCTTTAGGATGCGCTCTGTTTCCTTTGGTCATCACGGATAAGAGTCATTTTGATAGTCATGGCATCAATTTGTTTTCGAGGCTGGTGCACATGTTTTCAATATCTGCTAGTATGGAGTCCAATTTGGACACTGCATCAGTAGTGGACTTTAGGTCAGGTACATGCCTCGCAGAGAGGGCTCCAGCTGGTTTGGGGCCATTGGGATGGGGATGGGGCGGCCCGCTTGTGCATTGCCTATGTTATATATGGCGAGGGATACCAGTAACCAGTCCAGCTGCGGTGTACAAAGGTTGTGCAGGCTGTGCAGCAGAACAGCACCCCCTCAGGATTGAGGGGGGAGAAAGATGCACACTTGCAGCATTAGCAGCCCTCAGCAGCTGATGGAGCAAGGACTCACAATGAGACTTGCTCGTAAGTAATCCTCTCATAGTAATAATTATTAATCTTTGTAATGTCTATACTAACAAATGCACCCATGAACATTATGAGAATGAAGCTTGCCTATGTGTTTAAAACTAATAATTAACGCTTGTCTAATCTAAAATGGCCGCTAAAGCGCGGGAATTTCACTGCGCATGTGTCAACCATATCATGTGGTATGACGTCTTTCTTTGCTTGGAGGGAAACCTTTGCTTCTGCGCAGTGTGTATTAAAATGGCTGCTTAATGTTTTCACGTACTACAGCTTGCTCATATGTTGCAAATAAAACTGTGATATTTTAACGCTATTAATGCGGGATAGATTTTTAATTAAACGGGAATAGAGTAGACATAGTGGGTATACAGTGAAACCATTTATTTTGTGATTTTAATATTTTCTTCTTTGACTTTATTAGTTCATAAATGGTCCTGGGTTGGTTGAACTGCAGCTCGAGAGACATTGGTTCTGCACATGTGCCCTGAAAGGCTGACCAGAGAAAGCGATGAAGTCAACTTGGAAGCCCTCCAAGGTCGCGAAGCCTGGTTCACAAGTTCATCTGAAATGTATCTGAACTCGATACAAATGTATATAAAATGTATTGTGGAATCAATGGGAAACGGGTGGGAAATAAAGCAAATGTATTAATTATGATGGGCGGTACTTTAAAACAATGGGCTTAAAGAAATTGAACCAAAGTGACATGGTGTGAGGATCAACCCCCTGTCCCTGTCCAATTAGAAGTAGTGGTCCCATATTTTTGCAACATTAATGGGGGTACATGGGCGTAGAAGGGTATAATAGATATAGAATTAGCATTAGCATTAGCATTAAGGCTGTCAGCTGGGAGAACCACAGAACGAGCTGATCGATTGCAGACTGAACCACTGTCCAGAGAGGTCCTGAGGTGGGGGCGGCAGAGTCCATTAAAAGGAAGACACGGGAGAAATCGAGGAGAAGCGAAGTACCAGAGAGGGGAACGACGCAGGCGTCGTTGATAGAGAGGTCACCTGTCCTGTCCTGAACCTGGTCCGGAGGTCTTTGCTCTTCATCCTTCCTGAGACCTATCTTTCCAACTCCTTGGCCAAGGGGTTTGGTTTCTCGCACCTTTAGGTAAATATAAATGCACCTTTAGCTGTGCTGCTGTCTCTATCTTCTCCTTTCTGAGGGACCGTCATTGATCGATAATTGATTATTATGCTTCATCCTTGATATACGATTTAAGTATCATGTGGTTCTGTATTTTACTCTGCTAAAACTTTAGATAAACATTTTAAAACTTCCTGACTCAGTGATTATTTCAGAATTATGAATTGTAATGAATGTCACTCATTTTAAACTTCCCAATTAGCAAAGGGTCCATTGGTAAGTCATTACTCTTCAATCCGAAAAGTAATTGGTAGCAGGGATTTTGATAAAGAGTACAACTGACCCAGCAGCGGAAATTGCTAGCGTAGTATGAATGAATGGGCCCAGGTGAGTATTCGGTGTATGAATGCTTGTTGCTAGTAACCCGCTGGATCAGTTTTCTGGCTATCAGAGGATGGTTATGGTTATACTTTGTTAATTGGGTAATGAGAATTTTATTTTTATAAACTAACATCCGTTTGTTCATAAGCTGTTTTATGTTGTCCAGAATTCCCCGGGGAAAATTGAATAGCGGATGGTAAGTGGAAGCCATACTGCAGTGAGGTTATCTGTCAGGCAGAAATAGTACTGAAACGTTAAGCAGGGCTATCAGTACTTGTTAGGGACTCTATGCGTGTGAGTAATAGCAAAGGAATACGCTGGTAAAAATTTGATGTTATATCACCTAGAAAGGGTAACATTGAAGAAGTAGCAGGTATCTTCTGAAGCTTGTGGAGGAGTAAACGGAAGGGTTTTACTCATAATGTATGTTTAGTAAACGGAAAAGTTTTACTAAGTGAGAGAGAAACTATCTTTTCCAATTTAGAGAAACTGGCACGATAGCGAATGTTTTATGTTGTTACTGAATTTTAATAAGAAGCGTAGAGAAATTAAAGTTTTGCGTACGAGTTTGTAAAGGGAGGGTCAGCTGCCGGAGAGGAAGCTGACATCACAAAGCGCCGCGCTGGGATTGGTTGAAACCGCGGGCGTGGAACGAGTTTTGTAAAGGAGGGGTCAGTAGACAGGAGTGATACTGACGTCACAGGTGCCGCGCTGGGATTGGTTGAAACCGCGGGCGTGGAGTGAGTTTTGTAAAGGAGGGGTCAGTAGATAGGAGTGATACTAACGTCACAGGTGCCGCACTGGGATTGGTCGAAAACCAGCGAGGGACAAAGAAGCGCAGATTGTAAAGGAGGGGTTGTCAGAATAAACGTCACAGAAGAGCCGCGCTAGGATTGGTTCAGAGACAAATGTTAGCTGGAATTTAATTGGTTGTCAGCATAGAAGTCGAAATCTTAGTGGATAGTGAAAATTATATGTTGAAACGCGATTCGACTTTAATAGGAACTCGTCCGGATAAGAGATTCCTAGGTTTTGCAGAATATAATTTTATACACAGAGATCTACCTAAAATGTACGGAGAAAAAAGGAAGATGTCATTACTACAAAAGATTAAGAATTATTTTAAGAAGGATAAACCCATAAAAACTAGAGAAGGAATTATCATTCCACCAGCAAAAACGCCCGCTTCATTTATGATGATGGAGAGAGGTTATCCTACTTGCGTATGGTTAGAAAATTGGATAGAATATACCAAAAATGATGGGATATTGGCATTCCCAGAAAATGGTACTTTCAATGGGAGAATCCTTCAAAATTTGAGATTGAGGATGAATGACTTAGAACCCAGACCAAGATTAACTCACTACAAAGCCTTAGAAGAGTGGGAAACCGAGGCATTCGAACGTGACCGAACCAGAAGTAGTAGGGGTTATCTGGGATTTTTTCCTAGATACCAAAATGAGTCAAGGGACGGTCAAATGAAACAGTGGAGAAGAGCGATGCTTACAGAAGGTTTGTATCCCATATTAATGGCAGAAGAATCGTTAGGGAGTAAATGCACAGAAAAGTCAAAACATTTGACAGGATTTGGAGATTCTGAAGACGAATTTATGGAAGAAATATTAAAGAACCCACCACCATATCAGGAAGGGACAAGTGGATGCACCCCAAGTGCACCACTTTTAAAAACACCATTGGTACCGCAAGTACTGCATAATCCCCCAGTTAATAGGGTACTTCAGGATAAGGAAAAGGGAGCTATAGACAAAAACAGAGCAGAATTGATACAGAAAATAACACAGTTGAATGCACATCCTGATTCTCTGACCATACCTGTAACAATTGGTCCAGTGGTTCCTTTATATGGTGATAAGGTAAATTATCCAAAACCATTAGCAAGGCCTAAACTGGTAGAAATTCCTAAACCTGAACCTGTAATAATTGATGATCAAATCAGTGATTGCGAATCTATGATATCTTTAATGGATTTACCCATTCGAGGATCTATAAATAGTACTCCTAGAAGAATAACACCTGGTTGCTCCAAAGATGTAAATATAGTGACCTCATCTGGAACTAAGAGTGCCACAGTAGTTACACCAGAAGACTTAGAAAGATGGGCACAAGGATCAGACAGACAGAGTTCACCCCCAAAGATCATGGACATTTACAAATTAAAGGTTGAATTAGAAGAAATGATAGCAGGCAATGTAGGAGTAGATCGGCTAAATACTTACGATGAAGAACTATTGTTCGTATGCAGAAGTATCACTAGAAATGTAAAGATATTTCATGAGAAATTATCAGATTTGGCCTTACAAATGGGGATTGAAATAGGGAAGTCAAAGGTACTACAGAAACCCTATAGAGCAGATTTTCCTGACAAAGATTTAGAAAATATGAATGCCTCTAATCGAAAACTACAAGTAAAAAAATTAATGACAGTTTTACAGAAATGGGGAGACTTAGATAAATGGAAAGTTAGATGGACAAAGAAAAAGGAAGAGGCATGGTACAGTAGAACCACTTCTGAATACTTAATGAAGGAAACAGGGAAAGCAGATCAAATGTATCCGATGCGAGAAGTTCCTGGAGGAGGTTATGTTCATGTCCCATGGAGTAGACAGGATATTTTGTCATTTACGAATGATTTTCCAAAGTTGAGAGAAAAACCAATTGAATGGTACAAGCAGGTTGAGAGGTTTGTGAAAGTGTCAAAGGTATTGTTGAAGGACTTAGATGGTTTGTTTGACATAGTGGTACCTGCCGATTTGTGGACAGATTGTAAAATCACAGTTGATTGGCCGAGTGAAGAGTATCCTAGAGATCCAAAGACAGATGCTCCATCAAATGATGTAATGAAAAAGTATCAGCAGGTAATAACTTACTTGAAAGGGAAAATACCACCAAAAGAAACGGATTGGGTGAAAATAGACAGAACTACCCAAGAAGCCAGTGAATCGGTACATGCCTATTATGAACGTTTATTGCAGGTATTCAAACAGTATAGTGGATTTGACGACATTGGAGATAAAAATATGAGTCAGTTTGTCTACCGATTTGTTTATGGTTTAAAACCAGAGATTTGTCAAATGATTAAGCAGCACATGTTGTGCTGGCAAGGGAAACCCATAGACGAAATTTTGAAATATGCGAAATATTGTGGAGACGACATTGAGGATAGGCACAAGAAACTACAAGAGAAAGTGATGTGGGCTCAGGTGAAAATGGCTGAGCGACAGGGAATTAATTTGGATAATCCAAATGATAATCAGGGAAAAGATTCTGGAATGAATGGTGACACTGGGAATGGTGGTAAATTGAGAGGACGAATGAGTAGAGAAGTGGCTAAAAAGAAATTTCCTTGTCATGGATGTGGAAAATTGGGGCATTGGAAGGATGAATGTAAAAAGATTCGAAATAATAATGGCCCAAATCAAAATTTAAATCCACAGACGCAGAATGACTCACAGCAGGGTGTAAATCCTCAGAGTCAGTTGCCACCTGCACCTATACAGGGTAATGTAAGCAGAGCAAAGCACGGTACAGACGTTGGATATCAAGGAGGAAGTGGTAAGAATGAGTATGTAACTTCACAATTTCTTTTACAGTATGACTTTTGTCCATATAGTCAATGATGGCGCCTAGGAGAGGGGGAGAAGGAGTGCGTACTTGGCGCATCCTTGCCGGTAGACCAGTCAGGTCCATATGTTGAAGGGAAGGTAAGAGGTAATGAGATTACTTTCCTTTTGGACACTGGTGCTACCAGATCTACTGTGAGAACAGCAGACATCCCAGACCTTCCTCTCTCTGGAGAAGCTATCCAAGTTATGGGTGTAGCTAATCGAAAGATTAGAACACCTCTTACCGAACCAATGTAAGTAAAAATTGTAAATTTTAGAGAAATGCATCAGTTTGTAGTGTGTGATTCCAGTCCAGTAAATTTATTGGGCCGAGACTTGTTGTGTAAAATGAACTGCACAATTTTCTGCACACCGGATGGTGTTGCAATTCAGACCCCGGATGAAGACCATGTATATAAAATTATGATTGCAAAGCAAGGTACAGAAGTAGATGAGATGTTCTCTTTGATAACAAAAGACGAGTTGCCAGAAGAATTAAGAACTACAGTAAATTCCATAGTATGGGATTTCACAGGGAAAGAAGTAGGACATATGGCCAAAATAGACCCAGTAAAAATCAGTGTAAAAGAAGGTGCAATTTTCCCAAATACCAGACAATACAAAATGAGTGCAGAAGTGAAAGCAGGAGTTATTGAGGAAATTAACAGAATGGTAAAACAAGGCATATTAAAAGAAGTAATGAGTAGCCCTTGTAATTCACCAATCATGGGTTTGAAGAAACCTAGTGGAAAGTATAGGATTGTTCAGGATTTACGCAAAATAAATAAGATTGTGGAACCTTGTTGTCCTATAGTGCCGAATCCTGCAGTAATCCTATACCAGATTCCCTGGAGTGCAGCATGGTTTACTGTGATTGACTTATGCCAAGCATTCTTTTCCATATCACTGCATCCAGATAGCCAGTATCTTTTTTCATTTAAATTTGAGAAGAAAGTCTATGTATGGAATCGTGTTCCTCAAGGGTACACAGAGAGACCTTCCATCTTTAATCAAATATTGAAAAAGTGCTTAGAGAAGCTAGTGATGCCAGTAAGTTCAGTCTTAGTGCAGTATATAGATGATCTGCTAGTGGCATCTAATACCAGAGAAGACTGTGTTGTTGACTCCATTGCACTATTAAATCACTTAGCTGAAGAAGGGCATAAAGTTTCACCTGAAAAATTGCAGTTTTGTACAACAGCAGTTAAGTATCTAGGACACCAAATTGAGAGGGGAAAAAGAAGGATAACCTCCGAAAGAGTAAAATTAATCAAGAAAATGCAAATGCCCGTATCCCAACGAGAAGTGAGAATGTTCCTTGGAATAGTGGGTTATTGTCGACAATGGATACTAGGGTTTTCTCTGCTAGCAAAGCCATTGATTCAAATGAGAAAAAAAAGGCAAAGGACCCAGTCGAATGGGATGATGAGAGTGTAGGAGCTTTTGTAAAATTGAGAAGTGCTTTATGTGAAGCACCTGCTCTAGGTATGCCTGATTATTTGAGAGGATTCACATTATTCTGCCATGAGAGAGAAAATTGCGCACTTTCAGTCCTAACCCAGAGACATGGTTTGGGCAGACGTCCTATAGCATACTTTTCTGCTACGTTGGACCCAGTGGCAGCAGCGTTGCCAGGCTGCTTAAAAGCAGTAGCTGCTACATGTTTAAGCATTGAGCAAAGTGAATCAATTGTAATGGGACATCCTGTAAAGGTATTTGTTCCACACTCAGTTGTGATTCTGCTGACAAGAACCAGAACTCAGCATCTTACTCCTAGTCGACTGACTAAATATGAAAGAATAATTTTAGGTGCTGAAAATGTAACTATTGTCAGGTGCACAATTGTAAATCCTGCTACATTATTACCAGATCCGTATCATGAGGAAGTCAAAGATGATGAAGAGGAACATGATTGTTTACAAGTTACAGAATTGTGCACCAAACCACGTCCTGACATACAGGAACTACCTCTCAGAGAGCCAGACAGGAAGTTGTTTGTGGACAGCTCATGCCAAAGGCATGAAGATGGTAAACTAAGTGCCGCATATGCAGTATACGAATTAACTGGAATAGTCGAAGCATCCTATTTACCAGGAGTCAAATCTGCACAAGTAGCTGAATTGATTGCTTTAATTAAAGCCTGCAAAATTGGGAGGAATCAGAAAGTAACTATATTTACAGATAGTCAATATGGTTACGGGGTTGTGCATGATTTTGGCCAACTATGGATGCAGAGGGATTTCATGACTTCTTCAGGATCCCCTATTAAAAATGGACAGTTTGTAAAAGAATTGTTGGAAGCAATATAGTCGCCAAAAGAACTGGCTGTGGTGAAGTGTGCCGCACACCAGTCAGGAGATGACTAGGTGGTAGTCGGTAACAGATATGCAGATTTGGTGGCTCAACACTGTGCCAAAAACAGGTTGTCAGTAAATAAAAGGGTTGAAAGGATGGGAATCAGCTGCCAATTTATGCTATATGCACCACCGGAAACATGGAATGATGTGAAAAAACTGCAAGATGATGCTGATGAGAGTGAAAGAAATGCATGGATCAAAATGGGATGTTCTCAAAGGGCAGATGACGATGTGTGGATTTATGCCGATGGCAGACCAGTCATGCCTGACTGTCTGATTTCACAAATGGCCAGAATGTATCATGGAGATACACATGTAGGGAGAGATGCTATGATTAGGCTCTTCAGACAAAATTGGTACAATCCAAGGTTTAGGGCTGCAGCAGAGAGTCTTTGCCAGAGATGTCTAACTTGCCAGATGCATAATCCAGGAAGAAAAACAGTAATTGGCTTTGGAAAAATCGGAAAGGCAGAGGGTCCATTTGTGAGATTGCAGCTTGATTTTATTCAGTTACCACCATGTAGACGACTGAAGTATGTACTTGTCATAGTGTGTCTGTTTTCAAAGTGGGTGGAGGCTTACCCTACCAGAAGGAATGACAGTATTACAGTCGCAAAGCTGTTGCTACGAGAACTCATTCCTAGGTTCGGTTTCCCAGTAACTTTAGAATCAGATAGAGGAGGTCACTTCAACAACGATGTGATCAGAATAATCTGTGAAGCATTCCAAATTGAGCAAAAATTGCACTGTGCATATCGTCCAGAGGCTTCTGAAGTGGTTGAACAAATGAATGGCACAATAAAATCTAGACTGGCAAAAATGTGTGCATCAACATCATTAGATTGGCCGGATGCATTGCCACTTGTTTTAATGGGACTCAGAAGCATTCCTGATAGAAATACTGGATTGAGTCAGCACGAAATAATCATGGGAAGAGCAATGAGACAATCACATGTTCCTACAAGTAAACTGCTGAATATAACTGATGATATGGTTCTGGATTATTGCAAAGGATTGGCTGACCTAGTGCGTTCTGTCTCTCACCAGGTTGGGGAAGACGCAGTTTACAGGCAGCCTGAACAAGAGCATGATCTGAACCCCGGAGACTAGGTGGTAGTGAAGCATCACACCAGAGAAACGTGTCCATCACCCAGGTGGGGCGAACCTTGTCAGGTCATACTAGTTACGAACACAGCAGTGAAATGTGCAGGATTGCCTAATTGGATTCATGTAAGCCACACCAAAAGAGTACCAGACCCTGAAGAAGAAAATCCTCAGACAGTATCAATAACTGAGGAAGCTGAAGGTTGCCCAGCCGAAGAGTCTCAGGTGCGAGATTCGAGGGAAGCTGAAGAAGATCAACCGAGCACAAGTCAGGACTGGATACCAGTGGTTGAAATATCTGAAGTTTACAACAGAACAAGAAGCCAAGCAAATTTAGAAGAAATTAAAGAAGATCAGATAGGTGAAGAAGAAGCAGCTCAGGAGGAGGAAAATGAAACAATAAGAGAACCTGAGCAGGATCAGATAGGGAGAGGAAATTGGGCTCAAATCAACAACGAAACAACAAAATTTGAGCAGGGACAGACAGGTTTAGAAGAACGCGGTCAGGCTGCAGAAGTACAAAGTGCAATAAGCCCTGATCAGAACCAGTTAGATCTAGGAAAATACATTCAAGAAGAAGATCACGAGAATCTCAAGCATGAAGACGCAAATCTTGAACAAGGTCAGTTATCAGAAACTCACAATGAAGCAACTGAAGAGAACCCAATAAGACCTGAAAAAGAACAAATAGAAGAAGAAACCGAAATCAAAGAAAAACAAACTGTGCCACAACTTGAAATTAAAAGAACTTCTGAAGAAGAAATACGAAGTGAAGAAACAGTGCCAACAAAGAAGGTCAGAAAAGGTGATCATTGGCCTAGTGTCATTAAAAGAGTAAAATACCACATAACAACCAGAAGTGAAGATCCAGAACAAGTAAATGAAGTGACAAGCCTAACGGGACAAACAAGTGGAACTGAAAGACGAAAAAGCAAAAGACTGAAACTTGTGAATAACAAATTTAAGGGTCCTGATTGGACTTATATCATCCTTGAAGACTACGAGAGCTCAGAGTCAAGTGAGAGTGGTGACGAAGGAATAAGTGCAGAACTGACTTATGAGAAAGAATTAAAACCACCTTGATAACGTAAAAAGGACTTGTAATAAAGATAAGAAGAGAAATCTTCCTTGTCAAAAATGCCTGACGCTAGAGTTTCTGGGAGACCGAAACAGAAATGTTCTAAAAGATGCTGTGCTATATGCATATGTAGTCTGGTAGAGGTGCTTATAGTCTGGTTAGTTGTGATCGTAGCAATTCCTTACCTTCTGATAATGGATAAAAAGATTAACAACGAAACGAAGAGAAGGACAGATAACTTGAAAGGTAATAGAATAGAACTAAAGGCAGAAGATGAACCAGAGTATTATCATGAAGTAACAGATAATTAATAATAGTTTGAATGTTTTCACAAAATTATTGTTTCAATATGTAGATACCATGGAAGTTAGTAATTGTTATGTCTGTATGAAATTACCCGAATCAGTAGCAGAAGGATTAACATATCATCATTTACCATTAACTTATGGCATATCATGTAGTGTATTGACTAGTCTATTTTATAGAACAGGGAGACATCAGTACTATTATTCAAATATAGATGTGATATTTTCTGAGGTTCCGATTCGAAAGAATATGAATCCAGTGATTAGTAGTAAAGATGCACAGTTTATGGGAGAATTTTTCTTAACAATGAAATCAATAGACATAACACATGCACATAGAAGCAATCTAACATGTTCGTTACATGAAGAAGAAAAGATATTTTTAAATTTAGTAGAAAATAGAAGACAAGATTTCCAGAAGAAAGCGTCTGAGCATAAGGCTCATCTGCCACCTTGGGCTGAGAAAGAGGGCAGTTACACACCTGGCAAGGCTCAAGCTGCTATGGCTCTAGATTTTGTAAAGACAGGGAAAATTTGTCTACATAGGTTAAAAACTGAGTATAACAATATTTTCATCGGTACCAGTGAATGTGAACATAATTTCTTAATTCTTGGAGGTTGGGGACTAAAAGGAGGAACGGATTCAGTTTTTCCTGGAATCTAATATGTGTGTGGGAATAAGGCTTACTTTAGGCTTCCTGCACGGTGGTATGGAAGTTGTTATTTTGGAATAGTATTTCCAAAGATATACCACGTAAAAAGAAACACTGGGAGCAATGAAAATAATAGTGAATTAACACGTAGTAAAAGAGCTAGTTTTTCTGAAATTGTAGGTGATATATTCGGTGCATTGATACCTTCAGTGGGAATAATTCTGAACTCAAGGAAAATATGTAAATTATCTACAGTGGTTGATCGTTTATCAACGGACACTGCTGGAGGATTTCTAATGATTAATGCGGAAATGGTTGCGATTAGATCTATGGTTATGCCAAATCGACTTGCTCTTGATATAATATTAGCAAAAGAGGGCGGAGTCTGTAAATTATTGAAGACGAAACACTGTTGCACTTACATACCTGACAAAAGTGCAGAAATTGGAACATATATACAGAATATAACCAAATTTGAGAAGGAACTAAAACCACTGGAAGTTGATAGTGTATGGGAAAGATTGACAAATAGTATTACGTCAATTGGTACCTGGTTTGCTAATGTAGGGAAAGGACTTATAGGTCAAATATTAGTACCCTTAGCCGGGATAGCAATAATAGTAATCTCAATAATAATATGGTGCAAATGTTGTAGAAAGAATGAAATGTATAGAGTGACGGGAAAAGGAAAGAAACAAAAGTTTGATGAAATTGAACTAGAAGATCTGAAAAGTGAATTATACAAGATACTAAAAGGAGACGTTAAAAATAGAAAGTGTAAAAATGAAGCTGAGACAATTTTATGCCAAAAGTTGGCATCTGGTTGTGGGTAGTATTTTGATGGCTCAGAAACGCCATCAGAGAGGGAATTGATGGAGCAAGGACTCACAATGAGACTTGCTCGTAAACAATCCTCTCATAGTAATAATTATTAATCTTTGCAATGTCTATACTAACAAATGCACCCATGAACATTATGAGAATGAAGCTTGCCTATGTGTTTAAAACTAATAATTAACGCTTGTCTAATCTAAAATGGCCGCTAAAGCGCGGGAATTTGACTGCGCATGTGTCAACCATATCATGTGGTATGACGTCTTTCTTTGCTTGGAGGGAAACCTTTGCTTCTGCGCAGTGTGTATTAAAATGGCTGCTTAATGTTTTCACGTGCTACAGCTTGCTCATATGTCGCAAATAAAACTGTGATATTTTAACGCTATTAATGCGGGATAGATTTTTAATTAAACGGGAATAGAGTAGACATAGTGGGTATACAGTAAAACCATTTATTTTGTGATTTTAATATTTTCTTCTTTGACTTTATTAGTTCATAAATGGCCCTGGGTTGGTTGAACTGCAGCTCGAAAAACATTGGTTCTGCACATGCGCCCTGAAAGGCTGACCAGAGAAAGCGATGAAGTCAACTCTGAAGCCCTCCAAGGTCGCGAAGCCTGGTTCACAAGTTCATCTGAAATGTATCTGAACTCGATACAAATGTATATAAAATGTAATGCGGAATCAATGGGAAACGGGTGGGAAATAAAGCAAATGTATTAATTATGATGGGCGGTACTTTAAAACAATGGGCTTAAAGAAATTGAACCAAAGTGACATGGTGTGAGGATCAACCCCCTGTCCCTGTCCAATTAGAAGTAGTGGTCCCATATTTTTGCAACATTAATGGGAGGTACATGGGCGTAGAAGGGTATAATAGATATAGAATTAGCATTAGCATTAGCAGTAAGGCTGTCAGCTGGGAGAACCACAGAACGAGCTGATCGATTGCAGACTGAACCGCTGTCCAGAGAGGTCCTGAGGTGGGGGCGGCAGAGTCCATTAAAAGGAAGACATGGGAGAAATCGAGGAGAAGCGAAGTACCAGAGAGGGGAACGACGCAGGCGTCGTTGATAGAGAGGTCACCTGTCCTGTCCTGAACCTGGTCCGGAGGTCTTTGCTCTTCATCCTTCCTGAGACCTATCTTTCCAACTCCTTGGCCAAGGGGTTTGGTTTCTCGCACCTTTAGGTAAATATAAATGCACCTTTAGCTGTGCTGCTGTCTCTATCTTCTCCTTTCTGAGGGACCGTCATTGATCGATAATTGATTATTATGCTTCACCCTTGATATACGATTTAAGTATCATGTGGTTCTGTATTTTACTCTGCTAAAACTTTAGATAAACATTTTAAAACTTCCTGACTCAGTGATTATTTCAGGATTATGAATTGTAATGAATGTCACTCATTTTAAACTTCCCAATTAGCAAAGGGTCCATTGGTAAATCATTACTCTTCAATCAGGAAAGTAATTGGTAGCAGGGATTTTGATAAAGAGTACAACTGACCCACCAGCGGAAATAGCTAGCGTAGTATGAATGAATGGGCCCAGGTGAGTATTCGGTGTATGAATGCTTGTTGCTAGTAACCCGCTGGATCACAGCCTCACCAAGTTTAACCCCCCACGCAAGGTCAGCAGAAGTCCTGTAGGAGGGTCCAAAACAGCAATCCTCAAGGAAACAAGCAGTAAGGCGGGCAGTGCCAGGCTTCCCCCATGTGGCAGCACAGCTCCATCCCAAGGGTACAGGGGGAAAAAGGCAATCTCACTCCCATGGCTCAACGATTTCATTTCACCGACCCCAACCCCTCCCTCCGCTGCTCCATGTTAGGGGCCCTCGATAGTTTTGAACATGAGCCCCACCCCTCTGGCATTAGGCCTCTGCATGTCTCAGGTGCAGTCTTCCTGGTGTTACAGGCCACAACCAGCACAGGCGAAGGAGGGTCATGTCAGCAAACACAGCTGGTCAGACCGGGAGACCACAGCAACTCTCACGTGTCAATGGTAACTCCAGCAGAAGCACCCCCCAATCAGCCGCTGTAGGCACGGGTGGAGCACAGCACTGCACTCCTTGACCATCTCACCACTCCGCTGGCCACAGGTGCGATCCTCCAGGTGAGTGAGTTAGGCAAACGGGACCCCTCAGTGGGTCCAGCAGATAAGATGACTGTGATCCTGGCTGCTCCCTGGGCATGGCCTGGACTCCAACAGCGCCCTCACCAGGTGGCCGCCCAGACACACCGCGGCACTCAGCTGCAACCTCCCTGGTACTGGGGTGGGCCATTAAGTTCCTTCCCGCAGGTCCAGCAGCCCTCTCCCAACCGGCCACACTGGGAAGATATTGTGCTGGGTCACTCAGCTCACAGGCCCGCTGCACAGGCCCTCCCGAAGGAGGCCACCTCCATTGCTCACCTCCATCAGAGCCCTCGCGGTCCTTGCCCCAGGCACTAGCAGGCCCGCAGAGGTGCCCCAGCAGGGTACTTTATTAGGGGGAGGCAGAGTGAGTACTGATGGCGTGGATAACGGGCAGATTATGGACTGATATAGCGGAGCAAATCATTTATGTTTCCGCCATTTTAGGCAGCTTAGCCATGCCCCCATCTCAACATGTACATGCTACTGGTAATATTACTTTCTCAAAGTACTTTATTTTGATTTTCCGTTTCTTTCATGGTATTACATTTCACCTGCTGAGAGTGAAGCACGCCTTTTATTGAATCAACCCATAATCTTTTTTAATTCTTACTGAGCAATTACAATTCTTACATTTTTTTCAGAGTTTTTATTAGGGGGACGTTTCTTAAAACAATAACAGTCATCACAAATCCATCATTGTGAATACAAAATATTTTCCCCCATTTATTGAGAAAATGAGTCTTGATAGTCGTAATACGGGCCCAGGCTTTTTGAGCCTTACAAAATGTATGATGTATTTCTTTACCTTCTCTGGTGAGTGGGTGCGTTGTTCAATATGAACGTAATAAAATATATTTCAAAGCGTTAAACTGGATCCACCGATTCCTTCCTATTGCTGCTGTATTTGAGTGGGAGTAAACCCTGCACGTCAAGTCTTTCTCTTGCACCTAGTTCCGACTTAATACAGCACGCAAGACTGATTTCATATACATTAAAATCAAGTGACTGAAAAAAGGGTCGCGATTCAAAAGGGAGAATTCCAGTCTCGGTCTGATGACTCGAAAAGCGGCAGTGTTGTAAGTGATGATTTCAAACTGCAGAGAGAAGCTATTTATATTGCAAAGTGCCAAAGTGCAGCTCAATCACTATTCAAATTACAGGACTTCCAGAAGATTTCTCACACTGCTGTTTAAACGTACTATAATTATATTTTTGTACTTTTTGTATTAAAACATAAATGTCGATACTGAGGCACGCTGATTGTCAGTACCATGGAAAGATTTGACACCTCTGTTGAGAGCAATGGAAAATTAAAAATATATGTTTTAATATGACAGACCAAGGACCATGGTTGCAGTAGCCATGGCAACTATGTGTTTAATTTGTCTGCTTAAAATGTTTCAAGAGTGTGCAATCACAATCCATTGGTAGAAACATTACTTATCTTGTTCTCACTGTTTTCCATAAATATTTCAAGGTATGTCCTTTTCCTATTCTTTGACAGAGAAGTGGTATGCATTGCTCTGTCTTAAAACATATTTTGCGTATCAGATTGTAATATGTTATGGCAAATACGCGGACATGCGTATTTAAAAGAAAAACTATTTTCTTAGCGAGACAGAGTTTCAGTAAAACCTTCTACATGCGTGTTGGTGCCATATGCAACGTACAGGAAAAATGTAGAAAAGTAAATGCTAACCGTCACAAACCGCATGCATGTTCAAGCATGGGGTTTTTTTTTTTTTTTTTGCAGTTTTATATAGCGCGAAGTCGACCTGAAGGTATTGGAGCGCTTTACATGAGCACTGGTTACAATGCACAAGGACACGTTCGTTTTTGGTAGGCATGGGGAGATTAAGTGATTTGCCCAGAATCACAGGATGTTGAGCTGACAGCAAGACCAGAACCTTGGGGTCGATAACGATGGCGGTTCTAGGCACCTCCGCGGTGCTGGCGGAAAATGTCCATTTTCTTACTCCTGTGGCGGTCCTCGCGTCCGCCATATTACAATAGGCAAAGATAGCCCATTTCCTGTCCGTCACAGTGTTTCCGGATCCGCCAGAATTTTTGTTCCGCAACAGTGGCGGAGGGAGCCAATAGAGAAAGACCGCCGTGTGGAATGACGTTACGACCGCCGGACAAATCACGATGCCTCAAACAGCCCATCAGAACGCAGCGGAGAAACCAGCCACTCGGAGATGGCGGAAGCACAACTGCGGAGATAGAAACTCGAATCCGAGGCACCTCCACACGTTCCTGGCCGCCATGGATCTAGCTCTACAAGCCCTTCCGCTGTTGTACCTCATCCACTACCAGCAGATAAGACGCCATCGCGGTCAACACCGCAGGTAAGTCAACAACACATCCCCGCATACAACCACAACACACAATTGTTGGGCTGAAATACGTGTCCTGTCTACATCAGACACCCTGGTGGAGACAGGAACATATCCCCCAGTGTACGTACACATGTCCTGCTTGTCAGAAATTGACACCTCTGCATCGGGCTCACCCATCACCATAGAAATCACTGCAACTAGCCCAGTCTTGGCGGTCATGTCACCGCAGCGGTGAAGCCGCGGGAAAAGCTGCCCACAATGTAGTAGGAGTCCAGGACATTGTCCCAGACAAGCAAGACCAACATCACAACATCCACACCACACGTAACATAAAAGAAGCACCACTCAGCACAACATATCTACAGCAAGAAGTCATGTACAGGGACACTGTCTACAGTGACATCTCATTAAGATCATCACCAATTGTATAGGAACATGAGTGTGGGGTGAGGCAAGAGTCCCTCAAAAATGACTATAGTCATCATTGCACACAAATAAGGGTCAGTCCACATACAATGTGGAACAGAGGAGAGCAGACCAAGTAGGGTTTGTATGTGTACTTCACAGTAGGCCAACAAGGTGTTGGAATGAGTCAGTGAGCCCAGGTAGATGACACAGCATATTACACACCACTGCCACACAATCACAGATCACCACAGCCCCCAAGCAGACATTGATAGGCCCATCACATACAATGGCAGACCATATAACACAATGACAGCCCATACCATGCAACACAGAAAAAAAATTCTGAATCAAACAGAAAACTCAAAGTAAGCACCACTGTGCATTTCACTCACAAGTGTACTGCTGGAATAAATGATACCATGTGAGTATGTCCAGAACATCAACAACACTGACTACTCTCCCAACTCACAGAACACCCACACCATCACTCCACCTCAACAAAGGGAGCACCAACTACTAAGTAGTGAATGAATACCAGAGTGTCAGGAAGAGTCCATCTTGACAGCAGGAAACTCTGACCTGGCACTCAGGACAACCCTCCTCCTCACACCTGCCTTCCACTCATGTGAATCAAAGTGAGTAATTGAAGAAATGAAGAGTCACTGTGCAGATTAACAACCATGGAACTGTGCACAATGCATGTCAAGTCCCTCAGACAGCTCACACACTGAAACTTAGCCTCATACACACACCATAAGTCAGCAGCAATGTATGACAATAAATAGACTGGCCTGAAGTGGAGTGCCCAGTACAGGAAAAACATGGAGAAACCCACATAGCATTTGTACATGACATGCAAGAGGAGCAACATATCACACTACACCTAGGCCATCAAATCAGACATGGGTGGCACAGTGATTGAAATTAAACTAAAGTAACATCTGTGCAATATCCCTGTGTTAGAAATGGGGGTCTCTAGTTGGCAATGGTTTGCACATTTGTCCAAATAGGGACCCTTGCTTCTAGTCAGGGTAAGGGGGATACACTCCTAAAATAACCCCTGCTCACCCCCTTGGTAGCTTGGCACAAGCAGACAGGCTTATCTCAGAGGCAGTGTGTAAAGCATTTTTGAACACATACAGTAATACAGTGAAAACACTACAAATGGACACCACACCAGTTTTGAAAAATAAGTATTCTTCATCTAAACAAGAACAAATGGAAAAAATCCACAATACAGTATCAAAAATAAAGTTCTTAAATGGTAGAAATAGTTCAGTTCAATGCTAGTTGTAAATGCGACACTTTTCCAACAAAGTACCGCAGATGCGTCATGCAAAACAAACAAAAGGGTCGCAGAGAAGGCGGTGCGTCAGTTCCTTGCTTCGGGGGAGGCGAGACACCTGTTCCTTACTGCAGCGCAGGGGAGGCGATGCGTCTGTTCCTTACCGGAGAGGAGGGGATGTGTCTGTTTCCTACTGCGTTCCAGTTATGATGCGACAAGATGGCGCCTCGATGCGTGGCGATGATCCGGTGCGATGCGACAAAATGGCGGCTCGATGCGATGCGACGATGTGGATGATGCGTGGACGTTTGCAGCCGCACGTCAGGTGCTGCGACGATCTTCTCGGCGATGCGTCGGAACTCGGTGTGGATGCGGCACGCTTCTTCTCCGTGGCTCGGCGATGCGTCGGGAATCGGTGCGGATGCGGCACGCTTCTTCCTCGTTGCGTTGATCTTCCAGCTCCCAACAACAAACAGTCTCTAGAGGTCCTAAACAGCAGCAGGCACCTCTTTGCAGGTTGGAATTCCCAGCAAGGAAATTTAGGGGAGCTGGTGGTGAAGTCTTTGTGTCCCTGAGACTTCAGACAGGAGGCAAGCTCAGTTTCAAGCCCTTGGAGATCTTCCTCAAGATGACAAAGCAAACAGCAAAGTCCTTTTTCTCCTTTCCTTGGCAACAAGTAACCACTGCAGGCCAACCCCAAACAGCAAACAGCACAGGGGCAGTAATCTTCCTTCAGCTTCTCCGGTTCTTCTCCATGGCAAAGGTTCCTCTTGATTTCCCAGAAGTGATCTAAAAGTCTGGGGTCTGGGTCCCCCTTTTTATACACACAAATTCTTTGTTCTCTGAAGGCAGAGAGTGTCTGAACCCAGCCAAAACCAGTTCTGTCCTCCCTGGTGCAGCTTCCTGGTAGGAGGTTGAGACAGCATTGTTGAAAGCAGACCTGGCCCAGGAAGGTGAAAGGAGATCTCCCCCTACTCTAAATTCAACCCAGGTCCCATTCAGGCCAGCCCTGATTCATCAGACTGCCGGAGCCACTGCCCTCTCCCAGCTCCTGTCACTCACAAGCCAGACATGCAATACACAAACCTAGCAGAGGCATACTGGATGGTTAGGCAAGAAAATACCCACTTTCTAAAAGTGGTATTTTCAAACACAGAATGTAAAAATCACCCACACTAAAACATGCACTTTAACATTCTGAGTTCAGGCATACTAAACTTTATTTTCCTATCTTGTTCCTAGGGCCAGTTATGTTTATAAGATGTTATAAACTAACTGCCCATTCTGGCCTATGGGAACAGATAGCCTTGCAATAGTGAAAAACGAAATTGGCAGTATTTCACTATCAGGACATGCCACACACATCAGGGCATGTCCTACCTTTCACATACAATGCACCCTGACCACAGGGGTACCTTGGGCCTACCTTAGGGGTGACTAACATGTAGAAAAGGGAAGGTTTAGGGACTGGCAAGTGGGTGCACTTGCCAAGTCGACATGGCAGTCCCAGACTGCACACAGGCTCTGCAATGGCAGGCCTGAGCCACATTTTACAAGCTGCTTCTGTGGGTGGTACAATCAGTGCTGCAAGCCCACCAGCAGCATTTGATTTACAGGCCCTGGGCACACATGGTGCACTGCACTAGGGTATGACAAGTAAATCAAATCAGCCAATCATGGAATCACTAATCCATTACATCAATTTACAAAAGGGAGCACTTGCACTTTGGCACTGAACAGCAGTGGCAAAGTGCCCAAAGCATCTAGACCAGCAACAACAGATGAGGCAACAGCAAAAAATGGAAGGGAGACCCACGCCAATGGTGCCAAGTCTAACACCCTGTCATACAGCAATGCAAGCCATGCATTGGCCCAGGAATGATAGGAACTGTCATAAGCCATACAGTGACCAGCCCCACATCTGTGTCAACTACCTTGACATGTGTATGCCACCAGCACAACACTCATGGCTCATTGTCACACTCCCTGACTGTCAAACCCAAGT
Organism: Calotriton arnoldi; assembly: GCA_963921515.1. NCBI lineage: Eukaryota > Metazoa > Chordata > Amphibia > Caudata > Salamandridae > Calotriton > Calotriton arnoldi. The sequence goes on from CAWUFW010006583.1 coordinate 967,522, forward strand.
ATGACCTTCACTCATACCCCTCATCTACCCATCTCAAACCTTCACTACTCAACACCTGTGGTAAACACAGATAAAGGTACAAATAAGGTCCTGTGAGTTTCCTGATAACCAATCCCACACCCTGGTGTGTATCTACAAATGTCAGAATCCCACTCAGGGATGTCTGAACCAATGCTGATCAAAATCCAATTGCCAAACACATGTCTCACAAACAACATCCAAAGAAGTCCAACAAGCTCAGCAATGTGCAGGCAAACAGTGGATGGGCAATGTGACCCTAGACAGCACAGGAATACACAACATTTTCACTCTAGCCAACTGCACAGACACCATCCCCCAACCCAATCAGAAAATGCATTATCAAATGCCAATCATGAACACTAACTGTGATCAATGGGACAAATCTGCTAACACAGACATAGACACTACACCAGTTACCAAGTGAGCATGGTGTTAATGTGTAGCACAAGCATGCACATGCACACTCTTGACAAGTGACAGGTCAAATATAGGAGGAGATAGCACTATTGTGCACTCAAAACAAGCTCATGAACAAGACTCCACATTGCTGCATGTGACATTCACACAAGAAATGCACACTACACATTCACCACACATCTGAATGTATTACAGTGCACAAACTCCTCACACACAATGTCATGCAAATATAACATTACGCACACATGGACCTGTCAGTGGAAAGAGCCAACACAGGCCAAAGACTGCATCCATCAACAACAAAAACACAACATATGCACATACAAAATCATCACATAGCAAACTCAGCTGGACATCAGGGGGACTTACACCAGGCAAGGACAAGACAACATACACTGACAGCAGTGCATGCACAGTATGCAGTGTGTGGACACCAACAAAACCAGTATCACACATATCTGAGTGCTCCACCATGAACTTCCACACCACAAATCATCACAGGCCACAGATCACATCACACTCAGGAAGGGTAGCAGTACCTCAGCAAACAGACATACACTTTAGCTTTCACCAACTGCTGCACAACTCAGGAAAACACAGATGCATCGAACATGACTAGAGGACTGTGCTGGTAAAACATATGCACTGTACATGAGCAACCATGACTGCAATCAAGTATAAGAAAATACCACATAACAAATGGTGAAACTGTCCTGAGTGGCACATTGGTCCAGGACACAGATCATCCTCCCACAGTATAATGTCACACTATGAAGTGGAGGGGAGGGTCACACACTGGCAAGGCATGGGGTGGAAGATATTAGACTGAAGTGGTGTGTACATTACTATTGGACAGGTGAGGAGTGTACAGTGCAAAAACACATAGAGGAGTAACTCACAATGTGTAGGCATCAAAAGCCCCTATAGGGGATGGTATGACTCTTCATACCACATACTTGTGCCAAAAATGTGTCAACTGACAGCAATGTATGAGAAAAGTCACATATAATGTCAGTTTGCCTGAGCAGGTCAGCACAGTGAGCACAAACGTAAACAAGAGCCATGGCAGATCAACAAACCACAACACAGACATTGCAGTGACACAATCTGCATACTCACAACTGACAGCGATAACAAGTAGGTGTACCCCAGGATTGCAAGGTCACACCGACATTCTGCACATTGCTCAACTAACAACTCCTACATGTGCCCACAATCTAAAGCACATGTCTGATAATGTAAACAAACAGGCACTCATTACCTGGATTATACATGTGTGTAGGTGTCATGTTCAGGGGCACATACACCTCAACACTTCTGACAATGACAGGCCAATCACACTGTATGACTACTCAAGTGCACACATTCAAATGTACCCATGTGACTATGAAGCCAGGCCTACACAAGATGACTACACATCTACACTGCTGTTCACACATCAAGATAGATCCCACAGATATGACAGACCCTGTCTACCACACAAGTTATCATGTGGCTAGAATTCACTTCTGATGTGGTACAGCATCCGAATATGACATGTGTACAAAATTGGAGACCTGACAATAGAATGATTAGGATAAGAGGAGATCATCACAGACAACCATCATTGCACCCTCAAGCCTCTGAGTCAAGAAACACAAAAGTGCCTGAAACCTCTGAGAACCTCTGAAAAAGAAAATCAAGTAATTACCAATGTGAATGTGGCATACAGAGCATGTGTCACATGAACATATACACATACATTGCACTTTTTCATTAGCAAGGGCAGCGACAAAGCACACAACATGAGTAACAGTCTTTATTACATAATCTCTGGATAGGCATCAAAAGTGCAAAAGATCAAGGCCATTGGCCAGTCCAAATTATTAGTCTGCACATGTGTCCATGAGAACTTACACATCAAATGGGTAACACAGTCCACTGCCATGGGAATCACCACAGGTCAGGGACTTCGAATGGTCAGTCCAGGCACCGCTGTGGGAGAAATGGTGTGGGGAGGGGGACTTGGCTTCAACTTTGGGTTGAAGTTGAACTGAGAGGGGGCTGATTGTCGGGGACAGTTGGAGGACTGGACCTGGGAGGGAGAGAACTGGCTGAGGTAGAGGGATCCGTGGATGTGGGAGCCTGAGGGCTGGTTGGACCGGGTGGAGTGGTGGCACGGGGAGGTGGCGACATGATGTGTGGAGACTCAGTGGCTGAGGGTGAATGTTGAGGGCTGGGTCTCAACTGTTTGGGGATCCGATATCCCACAAGTGTCTTGGCCGGAGTGAGAAGTGAGGCGGGCACAACAGCCTCACTCTTCCCCAAAGGTGTAGCAGGTGCAGGTGGCTCTCCCCGTGGGGATTTGCTGGACCTGGTGGTACACTGGGGGTGGCCTTGCCTCTTCCCCTGCATCCCCTGTTTTTGAGGTAAACCCCCCACTTTGCTCTCTTGTCCCTGCTTCACAGGGGTGTGGGTGGGAGTTGAAGTTTTGGGTGAATCTGCCTTCAGAATGTGTTTGGGCTTAGTTGTGGCAGGCACCAGGTTCACAGCAGACAGGGCAAGTGTTTGTGTGTCTTTGGGATCAGGTGTGGGGATGGGAGTACCCTTGGATGATGATGATTTGGAGGACTGTAATGTGGATGCATGCTTCTTTGCCCTATGTCCCTGAGTGTCCTGTGATGGGCTTTTTGTTTTGCGGTCATGTGTGCTCGTTTTGTGTTGTGGTGATGAAGTATGGTGTCTGGTACGCTTAGACTGCTGCTGTTGTGTGCTGCATGTGGATGACTGGGTGCCTGAGGGCTCTGGCGTGTTTGTACGCTCCTCAGGTGGGGCCACTGGCAGGGTGGTCACTGAAGGGACAGGAGCTGGACTGAGAGCTTGGGACTGCTGAATGGCTGCTGTCACTGTGGAGGACAAAGACTGGACAGTTCTGTGTAGGCCACCCATGTCCGAATGAATGCCCTCCATGAACGCAACAACCTGTGACAACTTGTTGCCATGATCCTGGAGGGCATTCAGGAGAGCAGTCTGACCCACACACAGCTGGCACAAAATTTCTACGGCCTCCACACTGAGGGCAGCAGGGGAGATAGGGGCAGGGGCAGCGGTGCCTTGGGGGGAAGGAGACTCTACCCTTCTTAGGGCTGCGTGAACGGACAGCACTTGGGGGAGCATCCGGGAGGGTGGGCACTGGACGAGGTGTGGCGGAAGAAGAGGCAGATCTGAAACTTCTGTTGCCCCCCAACATCGAGGAGTCACCACTGGACTGGGAGGATGTGGAGGTTGGTGTTTCCGGCCGTGAATCCTCCAGGGCACTCCTGTCCCCCTCCAAGGCGCTGGTCCCCTCAGTGTCACTGAACTCCTGTGTCCCAGTCATGCCAGTAGCTTCCCCAACGCTGTCGGGCCCCCGTCCTTCCCTGCCCTCGGTAGATGCTGCAAGAGACAGAGACATAGGTTCAGTATAGTGCCATACTCACAAACATCATATGCAATCAAAACTCCAAACTTGAAAATGAATCTACCATGTTTAACTAGTCCATGTACTTTCAGCATATGCCACATTAATGCAATCATCAGATGATGCATGGAAACATGCATAGTTGATAGTCATGCTCCATGTTGCGTTGACACAGCCAAATAGCTCGGCCTGTGCCTCCCTGTAGACACACATAAAATTGTCTGTATGCACACCTACGTGCCTGTAGGTACGATAGCTATACATCAAAACATGTTGTCTCAGTCACATACGGAGTATATTTCATGGAACACCACAGATACAAAGTCCAATAAGTCCTTTTGCAAGGGCAACCAGCTCCTGACATCCACCATGTTGGGCTTTGAAGTACAACTACAGTTGTCCATTGGTGCCAGCTGTGTAGATGTTACAAGTTATTTGTTGTGCACAGCACACATCTATGAATGCACACTAACATGATGCTCACTGCTGTTCACTTCCAATTGATGTCTCTGACACTCACACTGCAGCATATGTCACAAGCCCACATCTTATTTGTTAACGAAGTGCCAATGTGCACCATTTAACAATGTAGTAACAAACACATTGCCCAATAGCAGGAGAATGGGAAATTAATGCAAGGCCTTCATAGGTTGTGACATGTCACATACCAACATGTCCACAAGTCCCTGGCAGGCCCTCATTGATCCAAGGCAGGATTGTGTCTTCTGTTGATGATGAAGTTGGTGGACTCCATTAGGACAGCTAATGTGTGACAATACCTAGGGTCTGGCATATGACATCCCTACGTTGTGCCAACTGATGACATTGAGGACACATCAATGTGCCAATAAGTCACACACTGATTACAAGCATTAGCCACAACTTCACCATGCACTGATGCACAAGGACACCCCTCCACAATGCACACATACTGAGGACTGACAATCTGAGTAACCTTTGCTCATTATCATCCTTCAAATTACTGTACAACACCTCAGTCACATCACAATTTGCCATACCCACTGATCACATCCAACCGTGTTAAGCCATAGTGCCAACACAATTTCGCAATAGCCAGGTTCAGCTACATTGCAGTTAAGTCACAGAGTCTACCATCCTAGTCATGTTGCCATGTGCACAAATGGAAAAGGTAATTTAGCCAATGCATCACTGCAATCATCACCATCTACCCCATCAGCACCTGTGTGCACTTGCTGTCACTATGGCAGGTAATTACATCATATTATGCCATGCTGCTGATATTGGGCAAATATACTTCACAATGGTGCTGTCCTCTCTATCATTGTGAAGAAAGGGACCCATGGGACAGGTGTGACCCTTACCAACTCACTGCTCCGTGAGTCCACATCTGTGCATGTCTGTAGCCACTAACACATCATCACATGAGCACAATATTGAGCTAGCCACACAGCGCACACAAGCCTGACAAGTGTACTGGGCTACCCCCTTCACACAATGAATTATCCTGTGTAGGAAGGTCTCAGTTCAGACAACATTTATACAATGTGAGATGAAAAAATGCAAGATAATTTTATGTGACAAGGTTCATGGGTTTCAACACATGAGAAACAAAATGTCGTACGAATGCAGAACAGCTGCACTCAACACTGAGGCCACTTAGAAGCCATTGCACCACACTAGAGACATCACAGAGGTCTGCACTGGCTCAGGGCTGGGATTCATGCAGTCACTCATACACAAAGTCACACTTTGCACAATGCTCACCCCCAGCTTGCTGCTGATGGGCTCTCAAGCGTCCATCCAGCTCTGGCTGTGTCACTGCCAAGATGCTGGCCATTAGTGGTGTCATGCTCCGGCGTGCCAACCTGCCACTTCGAGGGAGCACCCCCAGCGTCATCTCAGCGACGTTTTTGCTCAGGCATCAGATGTCATCCCACCTCTTGTGGCAGTGTGTATGACATCGGTTTGAGACACCCAGAGACCGCACCTTGCATGCAATGGCCCTCCATATGGCCTGACGCTGTTGGACCTTAAGCTGCAGGCATGGGAGACAAGAAGAGGAGGTTTCTGGGACACTGTTTTGTGTACCACTGTGTGACAGTAGAGGAGCATGAAAATACATAGCACACTAATACATCAATGGAGAGCAGAGCCCATACAGCATGTCACATAGTACACTTGGATCAAACCATATCATTGCAATGTATACATATATGATGATGGACACACTACATGCCCATCTCATACACATGCAGAGTGCCAGCACAGAAACCAATGTAAAAATGTCCTTCAGCTATGATGCACTATGTGAGTGAGCATGACATACAATACACTGGAAATGATGTGTAGAGGTCAGACTCACTGTGTCCTACACTACACACCCCTTAATGTCCTTGACCATTGCCTAGCTACATGTGTCATGGTGGTCACATTTAGGGCCCTGTTCTTACAATTTCACACTCTTCTCACAAGGTGGAGTCCTGTCTTGTGCAATCCTCAGCCTATGATGGCTCATCGAGAAATAGGGTGGTGGACAACACATATGTTTCACTCAGTCCTTTTGGTGATGGGTCCTTGTAACATTGGGCAGTTTCTGTGCAGGCCAGAGGGCCTCACACTGAGGATAAACGTGGGCCATCACAGAAATCACATGCATGTACAATATGAATGGAGAAACAGTGCATACACATGCGAGACTCAACACTTCATGGAATCAATAGTAGGATGGCATGTCCACCTCACATTTAGCTGATGTGTCATAGGTGATTTACCCCCAAGAGTGATAGACTCAGGCATTGTACTCCTGTGCAGAATGGACACATCTCCATAGGGTCAATTTGAAAACTGTACACACATTATTCAGTACCCTCTGGCCAAACTACATTTGTAATGTCACAAATGAGCATATGAACACTTAATGGACTAGGACATCACATAGCACAGGGAATGTGTGTTCAGACTTAGAGTGTCTCAAACCAGCAGTGTAACTGTGTAACTGCCAAACCACAGTATGTCATTCCCATCCTTAAATGCAGTCAGGGATCTGTGGAAATAAGGCTACACACCCCATTGACATGAAGTCAGCATGCTAAGCAGTGTCTCACACATTTACATTATCCAGTCTCAGAACAACATGTGTTTATTTTGGCTTAAGAAGAGCTGTACAAGTGTACATGTTGCCATCCTCCCAACATACTCAAGTGCAATTAGTACTAGGTCATGTATGGAGCATGCTGTTGGCAAAATATTGATGCATGCACATTGGCTTGCACTCACAGGCACATACTACTGTACAGTAACATCATGTGAGCATTCTGAGCACTCTCAAACTTTTACTCAGACACTTACCAGTACATCTGGAGCACCATATAGCCTCCCATACTGTGCAAGGACCTCGTCCACCAGGACCTCTGTGGTGAAGGGACGGGCCCTGATGTTCTCTGTTCGCACCATCACTGGGTCCAGAGTACAGGTACAGCAGCAGTTGGTGGTGATGAATGGCAGGCAGCATTGTCTGAATGCAAGTGACATGTGTGGCTCTCTCACAGACATTTATAGGCCCCTAGGGTTGTTTCAGTGGTACTCTGCTGATGCAATTGGTCTGCCTGGTTTGCATCTTTCAATTGTATCCAATGACCGTGACCGCGGTGGGGGTGCACGCCTACCGCGAGTTTCAAAACTGTATTGCGCTACCGCGATGGCGGTTCCCATTGGCTGCCATGGCATTGTCATAGGCGGTGTCACACCGCGGGGGCCAGGTGGTCTCTACCGCAATACTGCATCTTTCAATTGTGTCCAATGGGCGTGACCGCAGTGGCGGTCCACACCTACCGCGAGTTACAAAACTGTATTGCGCTACCGCGATGGCGGTTCCCATTGGCTGCCATGGCATTGTCATAGGCGGTGTCACATCGCGGGGGCCAGGTGGTCTCTACCGCAATCCTGCATCTTTCAATTGTGTCCAATGGCCATGACTGCAGTGGCGGTGCACACCTACTGCGAGTTACAAAACTGTATTGCGCTACCGCGATGGCGGTTCTCATTGGCTGCATTGGCATTGTCATAGGCAGTGTCACACCGCGGGGGCCAGGTGGTGTCTTCCACAATCTGGCATCTTTCAATTGTATCCAATGACCGTGACCGCGGTGACGGAGCACGCCTACTGCGAGTTTCAAAACTGTATTGCACTACCACGATGGCGGTTCCCATTGGCTGCAATGGCATTGGCATAGGCGGTGTCACACCGCGGGGGCCAGGTGGTGTCTTCCGCAATCTGGCATATTTCAATTGTATCTAATGACCGTGACCGCGGTGGCGGTGCACGCCTACCGCGAGTTTCAAAACTGTATTGCACTACCGCGATAGCAGTTCCCATTGGCTGCAAAGGCATTGGCATAGGCGGTGTCACACTGCGGGGCCAGGTGGTGTCTTCCGCAATCTGGCATCTTTCAATTGTATCCAATGACCGTGACCGCAGTGGCGGAGCACGCCTACCGCACCTATGGACACATTGTGCTATTGCATTGGCACTTGCCAATTTTCATCAGTGAACACTATACATTAACACTATATTGTTGCACCTGGTTGTAAAGTGAAATGACAGTGTGACATTTAACTCACTGATGCCCACACATGCCATGTCAGTGAACATGATTACATGCATTGGCATGTACTTCCTCACATTTCACATATGATATTTGTGTGCATGTACACAGATTTGGTGTGTAATGGAGTCTCATATTTGTGAACATGTCAATGTGTAAAATGGCTAATCAACCCACAGTAATGATGGACTGACCACATAATGTGCCTATTTCACTGTGTACATTGCTGTATTTATCTTGATAGTTTACCAGCTTACACACACTGTGCTCATTGTGGAAAAATGTTGTGCTCAGTGAGACTAAAGCAAGAAGGTGTTGCAGGGACAGCAGCTACGTAGAAGTCAGCAGTGTTGCTGTTTGCCACATGTGCTGTGCCACCTACACCCAGGGCTGGTGACACAAGATGTAGAAGGTTACCATTTATCATTCACATAGTCTGAATCTGATTTGGAAGTAGTTAGTATGTACATACTGACCACATGTACGACTACATGAGATCAAGGTGTCTGTGCATGTGACTTGTGCATTAAGCTGTTGTTACAGTCCTGTCAATGTTGGCGCTGTGTTAGTCAATATGTAAGATGTTTGCCACATCTCATCGGTGAATTTAATTTACATGTGTCCTCTTTCATATTATGTAGGAGACGAGCAAATGTGCATCGGCCTTTCCCAGTACTGGCGAACATGGAGGATGAGGACATCATAAGGAAATTCCGTCTGATTCGCCCTACCCTTCAAGAGCTATGTGCTCAGTTGGAGCCCCATCTGAGGCCTCACAGAACCTATCCGACAGCTTTGACGCCAACAGTTAAGGTGATGGCCACCCTGCATTTCTTTGCCACTGGTTCGTTTCAGTACACGGTGGCCATCACCGGTGGGATGTCTCAAGCTATGTTCAGCATGGTGCTACATATTGTCCTGTCCGCAATGTTGACCTACAAGGACCGCTACATCCACTTTCCAAGGAGATATGAATTGGCAGATGTGAAGGGTGATTTTAATGATCTTGGACACATACCTAATGTGGTTGGAGCCATTGACTGCACACACGTTGGCCTAGTTCCACCACAGGCACGTGAGCACATCTACCGTAACAGGAAGCATTACCATTCCATTAATGTGCAAGTGGTATGCCAAGCGGATATGATTATCTCCCATGTCTGTGCCAAATTTCCAGGTTCAGCACATGACTCCTACATACTGCGTAACAGCATCATCCCACAATTGATGGCAAATCTGCATCCAGAGCGTGCGTGGTTTGTTGGTGAGTACCCTGAGTCAAGTAGTGTGCTGTATGTTTGACATGCTGTTCTCGTCAACTGTTTATATTACAATATTGGTCTGTGTATCTCACACCTAGGTGACTCTGCGTATCCCAACCAGCCTTGGTTGCTGAGCCCACGGAGGAATCCAAGGACCCCGGGGGAAGTCCGCTACAATGATGCACATGGGAGGACACGTTGTGTAGTGGAGGGTGCTTTTGGGCTTCTGAAGTCTAGATTCCGGTGTCTGGACAAGAGCAGTGGTGCACTACTCTACTCTCCACAAAAGGTGTGTCAGATCATAGTTGCATGCTGCATGCTCCACAACCTGGCCTTGCGCAAAGAGATCCCCCTGCTCCTGGACGATGATGAGCAGCAGATGCCCCCCCGCTGCAAATCCACACATGCCCAGTGATGATGATAGTGGAGAAGAGGAAGGTGTTTACCTGCGTCAACAGCTCATAGACAACTACTTCCCTTGAGTGTAAGTGACATTGTACAACAGTGACATTGTCTGTTGGCTTTGATGGTAGTGGCAAGGCATAGATGAGCTTTTTGGCTGCTGGCTGTTGTTGGATCACTGCTAATGGCTGATGTGTGTGTTGCACAGTGTGTTATTTTCAACATACCTCATGTCTATGTTAATGGTGTTGGTCATTGTTATGTGTGATGGGTTTTGTACGGTGTTGACTAGTGGTGTGTTTTTGCTGTAATGGCATCACCTGACAACTAAATGTCATTCTCTGTGTCTTTCTAGGTTCCTTCACCTTTTCAATGCCCCGTCACAATCAGAGCTTGTGGTACATTGGCATCTGAGTTGACATTGTACATACTGTGATAAACATGGAACTGACACAAAGGCATAGGTCTGTAAAGAGTATTTATTTTCAATAAGGTTTTGTTAAAGAGAAGTGATTGTTTGTAAAATTGTGCAAAGTGAGTGTATGAGTTGTCAGTGATGGTAAATGAGACAAATAGAGTGGTCACCACATTGATGTAATCACACAGTCCAACAAACTCCTGCCATCAACATGGCAATGTGGGTTAGGATAATTAACAAAGTCAATGTCAAGGGCAACACAAGTGCCATCATGGCTGACTCAGCGACTTGGCTTTGGTTGGTGCTTTGCCACGTGATCCTCCTGTGGTGTTTCTCAGATGTCCACTCCTGCGTTTGGCTGGGGGGGCCTCTGTTGCAGGCTCAGCGGTGTCTGAGGAGTCATAGTCTTGCAGCTCACCCCTCTCTGTGGCCGCAGCTGAAATGGCGGGAGTATCAGCAGGCTGGCCATTGGAGGGGGGTTGAGCCGTCATTTGAGCCGCATGTCTGTCCCTCAGAACACCCACAAGCTGGCCCATGAGATCCACAAGTTGGCCCATAAGTGTGTCCATGGACCTCAGCAGCAGGTGGAGCTCACGCACTTCTTCAACAACCTGGCCCATCTATCCCTGGTTCTGTTGGTATGCACCAATGACTCTTGCAACGGTGGCCAGGGCTTCTGTCCCAGTGTCATCCTGTGATTGTCCCCCAGTTGCCCTCCCACCTGCCCTGCTGACACAGACCTGTGGCATTGGGACTCAACGCACCCGCACACTCTCTCTGGCATCCTCGGATTGTGTGGTGGTGTTGATAACCACAGAGGCAGGGAGAGTGTTGCAGGCAGCAGTGGTGATGGTGGAAGTGGCTGCCGCACAGGTCGTTGTAGCAGGGGTCAGCGCTGTGGTTGTCGCTGTGGTAGTGGTGGTGGTGGGGACAATGAGGTCCTGAGACGGAGTGCACCCTGGCAGTCCTGAGGGGCCAGGTTGTTGCTCCTCATCCGAGAAACGTAGGGAATCTGCATCAGAGAGTTCACGTTCCGGTGGGGGAGACAGGCTCTGCTGGTTGTTGGTGTTTTCAGCAGCAGTTGCTTGTGGATCTCCTGTTGAACAGAGGTTAAATTGTCAGTTAAGTGCACTCCACAAGCTTGGTGTCAGACTTTTGGACGTTACATTTGATACACCAAACATTTTACCTTGCAATCACTTGGTATGGCTGAAAGATAATGAGCATCATGACATGATGTTGAGGTACATACATTACTTGTCATTAGTGTGACATGTAAATTGCAACCATGTGACACGTACAGATGGTGTGTTTACAAGGACATGTCATCATCTACCAACTTGGGGCACATCAACTTTTGATAATGCGTCATTTTTGTTTACTCTTCAAAGAATCAGTTTCCACTATGCAAAAACTAGCCATTGGAATGTTATAAATGTTCTTTCATATCATGTACTTTTGTTTGTTTGTCAGATTGACCGTGTAGGTTTTGGGTTCATATGGGCCTTCATGCTCTGACACCATGGCACTTACACATTGCATTCTGTGATGTGCATGATTGGGCCCTGAATTTACTTCACATGTGACTTGGTGAGTCGAAGTGTAATTTCTGTGACAGTTACATGTGCTTAGCTGGCTGCACACTGGATGTAACTTTTGGATCTACGCCAAGTTGGCTGGCATGTGAGGGCTGTTGTGGTCATATGGCTCCATGCATTTTGAGAAGAATGACAGGGTGCATGCACTGACTACGTACCTGTTAGATAACACAGTGGAGGGAAATGGCTGCCACCTGGTTCTGGGTGTGCGGAGTGCTCCATCTTGATCAGCTGTGGGACAAGGGTGCCTGGTGGGAGTTGTAGTGCTGACTTCCTACCCACATACCGCCCTCCCTGTTAAGATGGCTACCTACCTGTGAAGTGGAGCAGAGGAAGGGAATAGGTTACACATGGCTCTTGGGTGGGGGGAGTGTTCTATCCTGCTCAGGGGTGAGACAAGAGAGCATGAGAAGGCTACCTACCTGTAAGTTTGAGGAGAGCAATGAAATGGCTCACATGGTTCTGAGTGAGGGGAGTGTTCCATCCTGCTGAGGGGTGAGACAAGAGAGCATGATAAGGCTACCTACCTGTAAGTTTGAGGAGAGCAATTAAATGGCTGCCACATGGTTCTGGATGGGGGGTGTTCCATCCTGCTCAGGAGTGGGACAAGAGAGCATGAGAAGGCTACCTACCTGTAAGTTTGAGGAGAGCAATGAAATGGCTGCCACATGGTTATGGGTGGGGTGAGTGTTCCATCCTGCTCAGCTGTGGGACAAGGGTGCCTGGTGGGAGTTGTAGTGCTGGCAGCCTATCCACAAACCCCCCTCCCTGTTAAGATGGCTACCTACCTGTAAGTTTGAGGAGAGCAATGAAATGGCTGCCACATGGTTCTGGGTGTGGGGAGTGCTCCATCTTGCTCTGCTGTGGGACAAGGGTGCCTGGTGGGAGTTGTAGTGCTGGCTGCCTATCCACAAACCCCCCTCCCTGTTAAGATGGCTACCTACCTATAAGTTTGATGAGAACAATGAAATGGCTGCCACAAGGCTCTGGGTGTGGGGAGTGCTCCATCTTGCTCAGCTGTGGGACAAGGGTGCCTGGTGGGAGTTGTAGTGCTGGCTGCCTGTACACATGCCCCCATGGAAATATTGCTAGCTACCTTTGTGGTGATTCAGAGGAAGGAAATGTTAGATATGTGAGACATGTGTTGGGAAGAGTGTGTTGTACATAAGTGCATTTGGGTCTTGGAAGTCTAGCTTTCTAGTTGTGCAAGACAGTACATAGCAGTGTAATGGGAAACATTTGTTGGTACTTACCAGCCTCCACTCCCCCGGGTATTCCTGTGAGACTCTCTGGATGCAGTATGGCAAGCACCTTCTCCTCCCATTCGGTGAATGTTAGTGGTGGAATGGGAGGGCCACCTCCAGTCCTCTGAGTCAGCTCATGGTTCTTGTTGGCACGCTCTTTTACCCTGCTCTTAAGGTCATACCACCTCCTCTTGACGTCACGCAGGGTGCGCAGGGTGGTCCCTACTGCATTGACTTTGTTGACTATCCTTTCCCACATTTGATTTTTTCTGGCTACTGGTGTCTGTTGGACAATGGTTCAAAACAAATGTAGTTCTACTCTGATTATCTCATCTACCATGACTGACAACTCATCTGTGAATTTTGGCATTTTTTTCTGTGCCATGGCGTGTGATGTGCAAATGGATGATAATTGCAGGTGGGAAGGTGGTGGTGGAGATGTGTGAGGTGTGTGTTGGTGTGGGTGGTTGTGATGGTGTGATGTGTGATGATTTGCCTCTCCTTTGTGCTGTGGTGTTTGGCCCTTGACTTCTGGAGTTGTGCAAAGGATGCGGGGCAGGGAAGGGGTTGCTTTTATACTCAGCTATGTGGGTGGGTCCAAATGGAGTATTCATGTCAGGTGTGTTTTCTGGGTTGACCTGGGATTTGTATTTTTTTTTTTGCCATGGGGATGTGTTATTGGGGTGTGTCAGATGTTTTTGGTGGCAGCGCAACACAAACAGCCACACTTGGTAGCCTTGTTGTGTGGTTGCTTTCGACCGCCATTCCTCTTTCTGCACGACTGCAGCGGTCTGAATGCAATGATCCTTCCGCCAGCTCTGCCATTCAACATTTTGCGCGACCGCGGTGGTCGGAAACAACTGATCGGTCCGCTGGCTCCGCCATCTTATCATAATTTCACTTGCGGTCATTCCGCTGGTCGATCGGCCTTATTGGTTATTTCCGCAGCATTACCGTCCGCCGCGATCGGATTTACAGATTTTCCGGACGTTCCCGGCAGAGTTTTGTGGAATTCGACCGCCGCGGTCGGGTTTTTCGAGCAGTGCATTCTAATCTGACCGCCGGTTTTGCCACGGTACATGAGGACGTTTTTTTTCCGCAACCACAGTGGTCGGAGTGCTTTTCCATCTGCCTTCGTAATCAGCCCCCTAGTTCCCCCAAAGTAGGCAGCTCTGGCCCTTGCACTCACACATGCTGAATAGAGAACATTGGAGCCGAACAAGAGCAGCAATCTTCATCTTAACCAAAAAAAGCAAAGCCAATAGACCTGGCCTTTCAGGAAACTGTAGCACCACAAGGCCTACCGAGATGTCTCTCTTGAGGCAAATACTTGCTTTAAATGTCTCTTACAAAGCTACAAAAACACAAGGTGTTGCTAGATGGCTCACTCTGGTGTGCTTGCTGCACCATTTTACAGTACCTTCAGCCCTCAGTTTCTAGAGCTGTCCACCATTGCCTTGTCAATCTTAGGCTGTAACAGAACTATGAAGTAAGCAAATCCCCTTCAATGTCTTCTTTTTGTTGAAAATGGGACAGAGCAATGGCAAAATAACTCAACAGTGCTTTTGTTTTCAGCACGACTGCTCATAGAGAGGGTGCGCTTTCAACAAATGCATTTGCATATTAACTTTTCCTACCGCAAAGATTTGTGCATATTTTCGAAAGTCTACAAATCCAGAACTGGATTATAATGATAAATCATTGCAGCTCTCAGTGCTTATCCAGTATGTTGTGGAAAAAGCTGACGATACCATGTTGTACATAGATATTTCCAGTCACTAGTAAATGGAAAGTGCTAAATTTAGGCACAACTAGCAGCTCTTTACCAGTCTCTTTAAACAGCTTCTTAGGAACCTCTACTTCTTTCTAAAAATCATGATAGTTTGTGTGAATGCCATGCATGTTATGGAATAAGACTTCCTAAAATACATACATATTACCAGCTATTGGCAAATACAAGGTGCCTTCAGGAACACCAGCTCTGGAACTTTTGGACGCCTTTTTAGGTCGATGTACACAAATAAAATGTCATCACTTGACATGAAAAGAGTTGATTCCAGACGTTCGCTGAGGCATTGTCCCCATGCTGTATATTATGGTTGACAGAAGCAAAATGGGAATTACCCTTAATTAGACCAATGGACGAAGAGAGCTAAAAGAGAAGGTCAACCCCACTTGGGCAATGGAAGAAGAGATAAGAAAGAAATTGCAACACTCTCAGAGGTCCTGGAGGGAGCACACCAGAAGCAGTCCCAGGTCTGAGGTGGAAACAGTAACTGTACCCATCTACTAGAAATGTCACTAGATATCCATGATTCTTAATTAATAACACATGGAAACACTCAGTGCCTACAGATTGCGCTTTAAAAATTCATTGACACGTTTGGGTGTAGTTGATGTATAGGTGCCACCTTCTTCAGGACTATCAGATAAGTGAATCTTCCATACATAAAAAGAAGAACAATTTAAAATGCATACACAAAATAAGAATGACTATTACATATGTATGATGTAACGTAACTTCTCTTTCATCAATATTCGAACAATACAAGTCATAACTACATAAATGTAATTCATCCATACAGAAATACATTTTCAAATATGAAACAATGCTCATTTATCAACACACTCTGGGGCCGATTCCGATTCGGGTCGGACAGCTCAAAAAGAGCCGTCCGGACGCTTACCTCCCGACCGACCCGTCCCGGGAGCCGGTCAGTCCTGCCGATCAAGTACGATGCGTGCATGTACTGAAAACTCGACCGACACGAACTCGCCAAATAAACACTCAATTCACCCTACGACCCGGTCCCGTAAACGCAGAATCGACTCGCACGGGGCTAGGTCAGAGCTGTTTCCGGCCGGACAAGTACGATGCGCACTTCCTATACGCCGAGCGAGTCGACACGTACGGCACGTCACAGCATCCGGAAAAGCTGCATGAAAGGAACGATTCGCGCCACAACACGATCCCCGGACACGAGACGTACAAGCCTGCAACTGGGACGAAACGAACCAACGACCAGTGCAGACGAGACGGTGTCAACATGAATCCCATCGCACAGGCCATACCGATCCTCTACATCCATGGACTGATCCGGAACAGACGCCAACGACGGAGACGGTAAGAGACACCCCCAAACAAACAGCCGACACGTACCAGTAAACCTGTGACAAACACCCAGGCCCCCCTTGCCCATCACCCCCACCCATAGGGGGCCTCTTGCCTGTCACCACTACCACCCCCACCCATAGGGGGCCTCTTTGCTGGGACTATTCACACCCCCACCCATAGGGGGCCCCTTGCCTGCCACCACTTCCACCCCCACCCATAGGGGCCTCTTGGCTGGGACTACTCACACCCCCACCCATAGGGGGCCTCTTACCTGTCACCACTCACACCCCCACCCATAGGGGGCCTCTTTGCTGGGACTACTAACACCCCCACCCATAGGGGGCCTCTTGCCTGTCACCACTCACACCCCCACCCATAGGGGGCCTCTTTGCTGGGACTACTCACACCCCCACCCATAGGGGGCCTCTTGCCTGTCACCACTACCACCCCCACCCATAGGGGGCCTCTTTGCTGGGACTACTCACACCCCCACCCATAGGGGGCCCCTTGCCTGCCACCACTTCCATCCCCACCCATAGGGGCCTCTTGCCTGTCACCACTCACACCCCCACCCATAGGGGGCCTCTTTGCTGGGACTACTCACACCCCCACCCATAGGGGGCCTCTTGCCTGTCACCACTCACACCCCCACCCATAGGGGCCTCTTGGCTGGGACTACTCACACCCCCACCCATAGGGGGCCTCTTGCCTGTCACCACTACCACCCCCACCCATAGGGGGCCTCTTTGCTGGGACTACTCACACCCCCACCCATAGGGGGCCCCTTGCCTGCCACCACTTCCACCCCCACCCATAGGGGGCCTCTTGCCTGTCACCACTCACACCCCCACCCATAGGGGGCCTCTTGCCTATCACCACTCACACCCCCACCCATAGGGGGCCTCTTTGCTGGGACTACTCACACCCCCACCCATAGGGGGCCTCTTGCCTGTCACCACTCACACCCCCACCCATAGGGGGCCTCTTTGCTGGGACTACTCACACCCCCACCCATAGGGGGCCTCTTGCCTGTCACCACTCACACCCCCACCCATAGGGGGCCTCTTTGCTGGGACTACTCACACCCCCACCCATAGGGGGCCCCTTGCCTGCCACCACTTCCACCCCCACCCATAGGGGGCCTCTTGCCTGTCACCACTCACACCCCCACCCATAGGGGGCCTCTTTGCTGGGACTACTCACACCCCCACCCATAGGGGGCCTCTTGCCTGTCACCACTCACACCCCCACCCATAGGGGGCCTCTTTGCTGGGACTACTCACACCCCCACCCATAGGGGGCCTCTTGCCTGTCACCACTACCACCCCCACCCATAGGGGGCCTCTTTGCTGGGACTACTCACACCCCCACCCATAGGGGGCCCCTTGCCTGCCACCACTTCCACCCCCACCAATAGGGGGCCTCTTGCCTGTCACCACTCACACCCCCACCCATAGGGGGCCTCTTTGCTGGGACTACTCACACCCCCACCCATAGGGGGCCTCTTGCCTGTCACCACTCACACCCCCACCCATAGGGGGCCTCTTGGCTGGGACTACTCACACCCCCACCCATAGGGGGCCTCTTGCCTGTCACCACTACCACCCCCACCCCTAGGGGGCCTCTTTGCTGGGACTACTCACACCGCCACCCATAGGGGGCCCCTTGCCTGCCACCACTTCCACCCCCAACCATAGGGGGCCTCTTGCCTGTCACCACTCACACCCCCACCCATAGGGGGCCTCTTGCCTGTCACCACTCACACCCCCACCCATAGGGGGCCTCTTTGCTGGGACTACTCACACCCCCACCCATAGGGGGCCTCTTGCCTGTCACCACTCACAACCCCACCCATAGGGGGCCTCTTGGCTGGGACTACTCACACCCCCACCCATAGGGGGCCTCTTGCCTGTCACCACTCACACCCCCACCCATAGGGGGCCTCTTTGCTGGGACTACTCACACACCCACCCATAGGGGGCCCCTTGCCTGCCACCACTTCCACCCCCACCCATAGGGGGCCTCTTGCCTGTCACCACTCACACCCCCACCCATAGGGGGCCTCTTTGCTGGGACTACTCACACCCCCACCCATAGGGGGCCTCTTGCCTGTCACCACTCACACCCCCACCCATAGGGGGCCTCTTTGCTGGGACTACTCACACCCCCACCCATAGGGGGCCTCTTGCCTGTCACCACTCACACTCCCACCCATAGGGGGCCTCTTGCCTGTCACCACTCACACCCCCACCCATAGGGGGCCTCTTGGCTGGGACTACTCACACCCCCACCCATAGGGGCCTCTTGCCTGTCACCACCACCAATAGTGAACTGTGTGAGTACCACTACCAATGCCCACACACATAGGATGGGTGATGTGTAACACATACCCCATACCCCAACATAAGGACTACAAACCAAAGGATATCCACAACAACCTCATGACCACAACATGTAGTCTGTGTACAATACCCACCACAGTGAACATGACCATGTACACACAATGTAACTCACAACACGTGTCTGCAATACCATAGTGTGGCTAACACAAGCCAAGCTTCACATGAGCACTGCAGTAATGTCCTCAACACCCATCACTTGAGTGTACAAAAGGTAACTGTGTGGTACTAAATAGCAGCATATGTAGAGCACTGTGCCAATGGGGTCTCAACCCCCATCAGCACAGTGACATGAAGGTAAGTGTGGGGATCACACATGCAGCATATGTAGAGCACTGTGCCAATGGGGTCTCAACCCCCATCAGCACAGTGACATGAAGGTAAGTGTGGGGATCACACATGCAGCATATATAGAGCACTGTGCCAATGGGGTCTCAACCCCCATCAGCTCAGTGACATGAAGGTGAGTGTGGGGACCACACATGCAGCATATGTAGAGCACTGTGCCAATGGGGTCTCAACCCCCATCAGCACAGTGACATGAGGGGACTCCACTCCTGTGGAAGGAAAGCTGTGCCATATGTTGTCCATGCAGGCCACCAGCATGTCAGCAGTATACTTTGTCACACAGCTAACATATACCACACATTGGTGGCCCTGGTAACAGCAGCCTGGGCACGGGAGGGTCCCCTGAGTCAACTGCACAGAGTCAACACACATGTAGATGAAGTAGCACTGAGGACACAGATGAGTCCATCCACATAGATGCATACACTTGCATGTCCATTGGAGATGGCCACACAGTCAGTGAAATGGGCCAATTGAACCATGCTAAGGCCAACAGGTGTGCATGTGTGTAAGACACTGATGAGACATTGCTAACAAAAGATAGATAACACATTTCCAAAGACCATAATCATGACCCCGTCGGATTGCTGCAAAGGATGACATGGATACACACCCCAACAGGACATACCCCCATGGGCCACATGGTCTCCAGCACAGTGACACTACATTTCCCAGCCATGGAATACACCATCACTGGAGCAAGGGCATGTCAAGTATCAACAACATCATGTACATCTGAAGCAAAACCACTAGTGAACAAAAGGAGCTTTTATTCAGCCGAGTTATTTGTGAAATGGAGAATCAAGAAGAAAAACATGAAGGCCTATGGCCAGTCCATAAACAGACCCAACAGGGTCAAGTGTCCAAATGCCACATTTGGCATGCCTGCACTGCCAACGGAAGGGGACATACCCCTGGGAGGGGCATACATAGAGGCCAGCCAGGCACCGCAGGTACAGGATCATGGGTCTACAGAAACAGGCAGGGAAGGGCTGGTGGGTGCAGGAGCGGCAGCTGCAGCGGAGGAGTCTGACAGGGTGGGTGCCGGCACGACTGGGGGCACAAGTCAGGATCAGTGGGTGCCGGCACAACTGGGGGCACAAGTCAGGAGCAGTGGGTGCCGGCACAACTGGGGGGCACAAGTCAGGATCAGTGGGTGCCGGCACAACTGGGGGCACAAGTCAGGAGCAGTGGGTGCCGGCACAACTGCAGTGGGCAGGTCAGAGGGAGTGGACACGGAACCCACTGCAGTGCCCAAGTCAGACTGGGAGGGCAGAGACTCCACTGCAGTGCCCATCCCCAGGGGAGCAGGAAGTGGATCCGGTGATGTGGGCAGGACGGAGGGGAGGGCACGCCCTCCACAGCAGTGCCACACACAGGCTGAGTGGGGTGTGGGGTGCTGGAAGAGCAAGAGGCAGGTGGGGAAGGCCTGAGCATCTTGGGGATGCGGTAGCGGTGGGTGGGTGAACCTGGGGCAGGGTGTGGTGGTGGGACCTGTGGAGTGGGAGCCTGGGGGATGGCGGGTGGAGACTGTCTGGTGGAGTGTTGGGCCGGTGGTGGGGTCTTGCTCTTCCGTGTGTGGGGGACCTGCGGCGTGGTGTCTCAGCCTGCCTCCGCCTGGGGAGGGTGTCTGGGGGCGAGGACACCCCCTCTGTGTGGCCGGACCCCCTCTTCCCCTTGTGTGCTGGTGTGGATGGATCAGTGGGGAAGAGTCCGAGGTCGACCAGGAAGAGCCTCTTTGCAGCTGGGGATGCAGTTGAGGCAGTGGAAGGGGCCGTGGAAGGGGCTGTGGAGGGTGAGGCATCGGAGGACTGCGGAGTGCCTCTGGATGCATGTGTGTGTGTGTCTGACCCATCCCCGGTGAGTGTATTATCAGTCCCCTGAGTATGCGTGCGTGCATGTTTAGACTTTGGCTTGGGGGTGTGTGTAGTGCCTGGGTCTGTTGTGTGCAATGATGGTGCAGGTGTGTGTGTGAGTTGGACAGGTAGGGTGCAGGGAGTCGGGGATGGGGCAGGGGCAGGAGGGGGGAGGGACTGCTGGAGGAGGGACACTGCTGCCGTCAGTGAGGAGGCCATGCTCTGACTGGTCCTCTGTAGGGCAGACATGGATGATGACATGCCCTCCATGTACGACACCAGCTGGTTCAACAGACCCGTGTGCACATGGAAGACACGCAGCATGGATGACTGCCCCACATGGATCTGCCGCAGCAGGTCGACAGACTCCTCACTCAGGGCTGCAGGGGACACAGGGGTAGGGGGTGCGGTGCCTGACTGGAAGGAGACATGCCCATGAACACGGGCGCCTCCACGGACCTTAGATGTGGGCGCCATGGGGAGGGCAGTGATGGTGGGGGCGGGGACAACCTCAACAGCTGTTGGATGGTGGCTGCTGCCACCCGCCTCCACAAGGAAGTCCCCGTCACTGCTGCTGTGGTCCTCAGCTGCGGTGGTGTTTGCCGAGGAGCCCACAGACTCACTCCCCTCGCCCTCCGTACCACTGGGTCCCTCCGACTCCTCAAATTCCGACCCAGTCTGGCTCTCTGGCTCCCCTGGTCCGTGGAGCGGTCTCCCTCTGTGTCCGTGTCTGTATCTGCACAGGGAAAATAGAATGAAAACACATTAGTCATCTGCACTGACCACACACACCACAGAAAGTACAGCACATCAGTGGCCAAGTGCGGGCATCAATCAGTTGAACTTTGCTAGGAGTGCTCACACAGATTTGCATAGGCCAATGGTTAGTCTGAGAGTCGAGCATGGCATTCACATCCCTCCTGCCCTTGCACCCATCTGTCTTGCGCATGTAGGATCCCTACACCCCACTGCAGACACATGCACCACCTACCCATCACTTGACAAGACCTGAAAATACCTAGTGGTCTGTCAACATGCACACATCACATCTGCTGACAATGGACCTGTACATTTGCCTGGACGTAGGGATGGCCAGTGTTGCATCTGAGAGGCTGGGGCTGAGTACATGCACCAGACATCCTGATCCCCGCAAGTCCTGCATACCTTGGCACAATGGAGTGCATGTTGCACATGACACACTCCTGCTGGATCACCCCTAGGTAGTGTAGTCCCATGGCTCAGCCATGCCTGTGAGATCATACATCACAGTCTCCAGTCACAGGGGGCAGGGCAGCCCTACAACAACTGTCACCACTGTGTCACATTCCCAAGACATGGGGCCTGCAAACTCTGTAGCTGACAACTACACATTACCATCCACAGTAACAACAGCGTCTGGATTCTGATGTGCCCACCCCAGATCCATTGGACGCATGAGAGACATGGGACAGGGCACTCTGAAGCTGAGCAACTCGCACGCTGCTGTGAATGACACCCAGCTGCTGGAACTACCCGGTTGCAGGCACCATTGTGCACGGTCAAGTCATCACATCCATACATGTCACAGAGGTATTGTCTCACATGGGCACATCTCAGATTGCATGCTGACCCCAAACCCATGTACACACCAGTGGGCCTGACAACGGTGCCACAGCACAATGACACAGGGGCAGACACCTGAGGGAACTGTTCACCTGGCACAAAGTGCCAACCGAGACACGGGAGTGGGAGTACAGACTGTAGCATGCCCTGGACTAGCCATGACTGTCCTGCTCCACGTGGAACAGGTGATAGCCATGGACAGTAGGCAGGTGGCTGTGCATATGTGACACACTTGAGGTACATGCTCCAGAGGCCCCAACAGTTTACCCAACCAGCAGCATGGGTGTGTGCCGAATGCCCCAGGCACATGTGGTGAGCCTGAGCTGTCAATTGGCCACATGACAGGAGTACATGCAGATAAATACCAGGACCCTGGCATGTACTGTACAATGGTCCCACCCTTGAAGCACAACACTGAGTCCCCTGAAGCAATGCTGGCCCACATCCCATGCACCTTCACATGTAAGGGCACAGTTCCCACGTGACACTATGCCCAGACAGAAACAGCAACACCTGGCAAACAGATGAGAAGGGGGCAAGTCACCAGAGAGGGACATGGGTCCTGGACTAACTGAACAATGCACTGTTGAGGTGTTACCAGGCCAGAGGGGGCACATAGCATGTCAGACACAGCACACAGTGCAGTCATGTACTCACCCCTCCTTGCTGCTGTCTGGCCTTCAGCTGCCCATCCAGGTCCGGGAAGACCACTGCCAGGATCCGGAGCATGTGGGGGTCAGGGTCCGGTGTCCGCCCTCCTGCGTGGAGGCGACAGCTTCAGCTGGACCCGTGCGATCCTCCGGGTCCAGCCCCGAAGGTCCTGCCACCTCTTTTGGCAGTTGCGGATCCTGCGCCTGTAGACCCCCACGGATCTCACCACCCGGACGATGCTCCTCCAGATATCATGCTTCTTCTGGGCAGCAACCTGTGAGGATGACAAAGTGCAGAGGACATTACTACACTGGCAACATATTAGTGCAACACACAGGCAGTCACACATGTGGGCATCAGCAAGGCTAATGAGGTACACAGGTGGTGCAACTATGGTTGAGGGACCGGTGTCCAGCACTCACAGCTTTGAGACATGGCCTGGGAAGGGGACCTAGTGACAATACACCTTGCACTGCACTGCAACTGTGCAGTACATGTGGGTGCCCCATTTGTGGCAAGAGCAGTAGTCAGTGGGCAACCAAGCCACTGGTGTACACACTAATGCTGCTGCTGGTCAGACCAGTAGCACAATTAGCAAAGCAGTGGACAGCACACTCACCTGCTCCCCTGGTTTCCCATAGAGCTTGGTGTACTGCGGCAGGAGCCCGTCCAGCAGGGCCTGGTTCTCCTCCTCACTGAAGGCTGGGGCCCTCTCCACAGTACGTGCCATCATTGAAGCCAGAGGAAGCAGAGACAGCAGCAGTGATGATCTTGATGTGCTCCAGTAGCATGTGGTGCAGGCAAGTGGGTTCTCTGGGGGCCAGGCAGCCTTATATCTGTGCTGTGGAGGCATGTCTGCCCTGGGGTACAAAGGGATAGGTCCAAAAAGCTTGCATCCTATGAATTAGGCCAATCCATGGGATAGCACGACTCGTACACGCCTTCAGCATCATTTAAAACATCACCTCCATGACACACTGGCAATTGCAACAATGTTGTACGACTCCAACTGAATTTCCTGCACACGCCTCGTTCAAATTTCAGATCCGCGTCCATCACCATGACAGCTCATGGCCAATGAGTGTGCAGGGCCCGGCAAATGACTGTACTACGCGGATTTTGAATGGCAACACACACCCGTCTCCATCAGATTCAATGGGCAAGACGTGCGCGCGGCTCGGTCATACATGACGGACGCGTCACACGCGTCCGTCGCCATTGTAATGTGTGTCCCTGACATGCGCGCGGCTCGGTCATGCACGACCGACGCGTCACACGCGTCCGTCGCCATTGTAATGTGTGTCCCTGACATGCGCGCGGCTCGGTCATGCACGACTGACGCGTCACACGCGTCCGTCGCCATTGTAATGAGTGTCCCTGACATGCGCGCGGCTCGGTCATGCACGACCGACGCGTCACACGCGTCCGTCGCCATTGTAATGTGTGTCCCTGACATGCGCGCTGGCTCGGTCATGCACGCACCGACGCGTCACACGCGTCCGTCGCCATTGTAATGTGTGTCCCTGACATGCGCGCGGCTCGGTCATGCACGCACCGACGCGTCACACGCGTCCGTCGCCATTGTAATGTGTGTCCCTGACATGCGCGCGGCTCGGTCATGCACGACCGACGCGTCACACGCGACCGTCGCCATTGTAATGTATGTCCCTGACATGCGCATCGGCTCGGTCCGAACAAGTTATTTGGGTTTTGGGGACATTGAACGTGTCGGTCAGCCTTGCTGTCAACTCCTGACAGATGACATCCTCTGTCACTAGCTAGGGACTATGGGGCACACCAATGGCACCACTGCCTGTGCCACAGTGTGTCCCCAGTCATGTATGGCTGCCTCTTATGTGTGTGTCTGGGGGCACAGGATGTGTTTGGTCGTGTGCCACTTGTTGACAAGCACTCCCAGGCTGGACCCGGATGTGGGTGGACACATACATGTGTGGTGTGCCCATTGCCACAGGGGGTGCAGCAATGCAGTACAGGACATTGGCAATGGACACAGTCCCAGCCAGGATGTGCGTGTGTGTCGTGTCACATGTACCCTGTCTCATCAGTGTTAGTAGCTTCAACGCAGGGTGAACCAGTGTCGACATTGTGATGTCCATACACTATCTGTGTGCATGTGGTGTGATCCAATGTGAGCTGATCCACACATCACATTGGTTTGTACATGCACAGTGTTGTTGTGTGGGGTGGCACAGACACCTACATATGTCCACTTGTGGCGACAGGGCACATGGACTGTGGCTAACATGCTTGTTGTGTGTAATGTCAACGATACGTCACATCATGCCTGTGTAACTGTCAGTCAGGGAGCTGTGATGTGGAGAAAATATCAGTCCTCACTAGTCACTGTGGGCTTTGTGTGGTAGGTGGCAACAGGGCAGATGTACTGTGCTAGGGCCCATTGCTTTGTCATGGCACAACAGGGGCCCTGTCATGTGCACATCTTGGGCTTCAATGTGCGTTGATGCCATGTATGGGACATTAGTGTCTGTAACCTGTGGCAACCACCTCAGCTCATTGTGTTATGTGTTTGTTTATGATGGGCTGTGTTGCTGTGGCTTTGTGACATTGCTGGAGGGTGTGCCTTCATCCTTTGTTTCTGTCTGTACTGCAGGGCCCCAAATGTACCTAGGCCATTCCCGGACCTGGCAACGATGGTGGAACGTGAGTCCATCAGAAAGTACCGTTTCACCAGGGCAGTGATTGAGGAGTTGGCAGGGCAGTTGGGTCCACACCTGCAACCTGGCCGGCCATACCCGACGGCACTGACCCCCAAGGTGAAGGTGATGGCAGCCCTTCATTTCTTTGCGACGGGTACCTTCCAGTACACTGTGTCTTCTGGTGGAGGGATGTCGCAGACAATGTTCAGTCGGGTGCTTCGGGATGTGTTGGAGGCCATGTTACATTTCCTGGACCTGTACATCTATTTCCCCACACCCCAACGACTTGCAGACATAAAGGGTGACTTCTATGCCCTGGGGAGGATGCCAAATGTCATAGGCTCCATTGACGGGACACATGTGGCTTTGGTGCCACCACAGGCACATGAGCTGCCATACAGGAACCGCAAGCATTTCCACTCCATCAATGCTCTGGTGGTTTGTTTGGCAGACATGACAATCTCCCATGTGTGTGCCCGTTTCCCTGGGTCTGCGCATGATGCCTATGTGATGAGGAGTAGTCGTATCCCTAGACTGATGTCACGGATGCAGAATCTACGTGCCTGGCTTGTTGGTGTGTACTGACTTTTCCTCATTGTGTGTGCCTGCCAATTGTGTGCTACCTGTTTTTCTCCAACTCCTCTAATGTGCATGTGTTTGTATGTAGGTGACTCTGGATATCCCAACATGCCATGGTTGCTGACACCCCTGAGGAACCCTGTGACACCAGCCGAGATGCGCTACAACCAGGCACATGGTCGTACCAGGAGGGTGATAGAGCGGACATTTGGACTCCTGAAGAGCCGCTTCAGGTGTTTAGACAAGACAGGAGGTGCCCTCCCGTATGCCCCTGCTAAGGTGTGCCGGATCATCATCGTAGCATGCATGCTGCACAATCTGGCAGTGCGAAGGGAGTTGCCCCTCATCCAGGATGACAATGACCAACACCCGCCACCTGTGGAGGATCGTAGCGATGATGAGGCTGCGGAGGATGTCCGCACACAGCTCATCAACAACTTCTTCTCCTGAATGTGAGTATACAGTGATGTGTTGTAAATGTGTTGTGTGTGCATGTTTTGTGTGTGTGGTGCACCTTGCGTGTGGCTATGTGCTACTTGTGTGGATGCCTGCAGTGATGTGTCCATCCAGTTTACCTGTACTCCCCACCAGTTGTGTGATGATTAGTATTTTGGGGTGGTGTAGTCTGTGATTTGTGTTTGCCATGTGTGTTGCAGTTGTATGGCGTCATGCAGTGTTAACAATTGTGTTTCTGTCTGTCCTTCACAGGGTACTGTGGCTGTTGTTTGGTATACAGAGACCCCTGATGCCCATGCTCCACTGCCAGGATGGAGTCGTTAGTGTCCCGACGAGTGATGTGCCAGGCACCCCAGGACTTCCGTAGTTATCCACTTGGTGACCGTGTGCCCACTGTCAGGTGTTGCTAGCTTGCATGTGTGTAATAAAGGACATGTGGCAATTGCCTGACAATAAACTGTGCTGCACCTTCTGATGTGTGTTGCCTGTGCCTACACATCAGACTGACATTGACGTACTGCACTTGTGGGCCTGTCACCACTGACTCAGGTTGGCTGTGTAGTTTGTGCATACCACAGGCTTGCTTGTCAACATTGATGTTGGCAATGAATTGGTTGGACGTGGTGGGCATGTGTAAAGTAGACCTGGTGGTGTGTCTCCCACAATTGTGGCACATTGGCCTGACTGACATGACAGTGTACTCATCACAGTACAGGTTTGCATGCACAGTGTTCTTCAGCACATCCAGATCTACATGCCACTGGCAACCTCTCAATCACCACAGAGTCACGTCTTGTGTTTAGGTGAATTTATTAGCACATAAGTGGGGATGGTGCTCAGGATTGGGAGTGTTGTCCGTTGGCTTTAGAATCCAAAGTTCACAGATAACAAGTTAGGAGTGTTGGTAGATGAAATGTCTAGAGTACAGTCCACAGTCATTAAGCACATTGTTCCAACTCAGACCCTCCATGTCATGTGGGGAGTACGATGTCGTACAACAAGGTGAACGGTTTGCACACAAAGGTCACTGTCCAGAACAGGTGTTGGTTTCCTGGGGGATGTGCATGGGCATCTTCGTCTCACTTGTTCCTCACCGGACGACCCCTCTTCTTCTTCTCAGGGGAGTCTCACCTGCAGGCTGCTGCCGTGCACGGGGCTTCCACCAGACCCCCTCACTCCCTGTGGCAGTGGCAGATGTTGTTGCCCGAGATGTAGTCGTCGCACAGGGAGGTGGGCTCAAGTTGGTGCTGATCTGGTGGAGGCAGGTCAACATTTCCCGGTGCACCACTGCTATATCTTCCATGGTATCCCACTTGGACTCCATATTTGACAGGTGTGTTTCAACACGGGACATGTGGGAGTCCAAGCGGGCATGGTGGGCAGCCTGCTGTTCTTTGATGTCCGTGAGGATCCCCACTACCTGGCTGAACCCTCCGGTGCTCTTCCTGGTACGCATCCATGATGCGTTCCAGGTGGGTGTCATCCTGCAGACCCGCACCCTCAGTGGAGCCTCTGCTCGGCCTCCCACCCCTCCCACCACCCTCGCCACACGGCCAGCACCTGTGGTGTTCCGCACAGGTGTCACAGGGGGACCTTGGATGTTGTTGCTGTTGTCAGGTGCCCTGGTGCCCTGTGACTCTGTGCCGTCTGATGGTTCGGTGGGTCTGTCCGTGTTGGCAGGGGTGGCTTGCGGTGTATCAGCAGTTGCAGGGGTGGTTTCAAGGGGGCAGGTGAATGTTGCCGAGGGGCTGCATGAGGGCCGAGACCGGAGGGGCCAGCTTGGGTGTCGTCCGACAAGGTGTGAGACTGTGCGCCACCGGAGCCAGGTGGGTCCACCGGAGCCTGGGACTGGGACTCTTCCTCGTCTGTGGTTGAGTCCACATCTGCCCCTGTGTTTGGAAGGAAGACACAATGTTAGTGATGTATTCATGGACATCAATGGTTCATACACATGACAATGGCCACTGTGGTTGGTGTTGCATGCCTGTCCATTGCATCATCCTACTTTGTCACTGCGGGTATTTCCATTAGTGTGGTGCATTCACCTGACACCCTGAGGCACTTTGGTTGTCAAGTCTAGCTGTCTGCCTGCCTGGCATCTTAATTGCACGCTGGATTGTACTGTGCCATTCCTGCACTGGTGCTGACACATGCCTGACACAGGTGTTTCATCCCTGTCAACATTTGTGCTTTGACGCTGGCATCCTTGCAAAGGCACCTCGTTTGGGATCTCTGTTTGGGGCATGTGTGATGCCAGTTTGTGTCAGTCAATGTGCATCACATTAGTGTGTCTGCACAACCTGGTCACAGTCCAGCATGCCCGGGTTGTCCTGATGTTCTCTTCTGTGTTGTCTGTGTCCCCAGTCCACATCCCATTTCACACAGGTGATGGTGTCACTGTTGCTAATGGAGTTGTGTGTGAGTTTTGTGTTTGCACACATGCTTTGTGATGTGAATGTCCTCCATGGTGGAATGGACTGTTCGCTGCGGCTGTCTTTCTTCACTAGAGTCGTGACCAGAGGTGTGTGTTCGGTTGCTTCAGCTGTGACTTGCATGCCTGCTCCAGTGCAGCCCATGTTAGTCCTTGTGTCCCCAGTGTCCATGTCAGTGAGTGCTGTGTGGTGTGGATGATGCCTACAATACTGGACAATGTCTGCGTTTCATGTGGCTGACAACGGGTGTTTGAGTGTATGTCAGCATGCTACAGTGTGAGGGATGTTGGTAGGTCCATTGTAGTCAGTCAGGTGTCCCCTGTCACTGCTGTGTATGTGAGTTGCTGTGTGTTTGGGTCTCTGTGGTAGGTCTGTATTTCTGCACTTGTCAACTACAATCCGCGCCTACCTGTCCAGGCCAGAGGGGGTCCCTGGGACACCGCATCCCCGGAAGTTGAGTGCAAAGGCACATTTGCAATAGCTGGCAGTGTGACTGTGATTGGGTTGGTCGATGCGTGTGTGTGACTAGCAGCCTACTCATACATTGTATCCATGTGTCAGCCATCTTGCCCTGCTCTTTGGTTTGGCAGTGTGTGTTCCCAGGGCTGCTGTTAGTTTTTGCTGGATAGATGTGATTTGCAGCTGCCTCAATGGTTTTCAGTGTCATTGCAGTACCTCCTCCTCCCCCAGGGGCCAGGCAATTCACACAGAGACATGCTTCAATGTCGGTGAGTGTGGGTTGATGTTGAGGTTGTGAGTCAGTGGTGTAGTGGTGGTTGTACACAAGTGGCAACAGTCCCTGTACGTCACACAGCAGTAGCCAGTATGGTGGGTCTTGGGTGTTGTTTGCATGAAGTGTGGGTAAATGCCTTCTCCCAGGTGAGTTATGTGGAGTTTGTGTTGAGGGGTGTGTGACAGCACATGGTGGTGGGCATGGTCAGAGCTGGCAGTGCTTCTCCCTCCATGGCCAGATGGGCCACTATTGTGTATGCTTCCCTTGCAGGGAGTGGCAGTTGACTTTCAGGATGTCAGGCATCAGGGTCCTGCATTTGGTATGTGCACATAGCCCATCAGGGCCTTGTGCTCCCCACAGCAGGACCCAGTGTCAGCCATCTTGAGGGTACATTTCCACTGCCTGTGAGGTGCGCATGGTTAGAAGTGGTGTTGTTGGTCCATTTGTGAGGGGGCTATTGGCTGTGACTACAACTCCCATCATGCTTTTGGCTACACTGACTTCCCCAACATCCCCGAGCTTCCTTCCTGTGGGTCAGGTTCCCTGTGAGGTGGTGTGACAGTGGTGGCAGACTGTGTGGCAGTGTCTGTTGGGGTTTTGTGGCACTGAGTTGCTCTGATGTTTGCTAGGTTTGTACACGTGATGACATAGTTCAATGTTGGTATGAGATAGCAGGTGTTGTGTTGCTGTGCCAGGCATATGGCTGTAGGGATGACTTTGTTTGTGTTACTGTGGCTTTGTTGACGGAAGTTGTTTTGCCTGTCCCCTTGACGGTGACATGTGTACATGGCCCCACAATCTTGAGTCTCTTATTTGTGTACTCACCAGGCTCTGGGATGTCAGTCAGACCATGTATGCTCTCCGGTGGTAAGATGGCCTGCACCTTCTCCTCCCAGGACCGGAAGTAAACGGGTTTGGCAGGGGGCCGCTGCCGGTGTGCTTGCTGAGCTTATGGTCCTTCTCCAGCAGCTTCTGACCCTCCTGCGCACGTCATACCACCTGTTCTGGCAGTCGTCCTTTGTGCGCAAACAAGGTGCTTGTGCGTTCACCTTGTTGACGATTCTCTCCCACATCTTGGCCTTCTGGGACATGGGGGTCTTCTGTACCAATGTGCCAAACAAATGTGGCTCTACTCTGATGATTTCATCTACCAGCACTGTCAACTCACTATCTGTGAACTTTGGATTCTTCTTGGGGGCTTGGTGGTGGTGGTGGTGGTGTCGAGGGTGGTGGGTTGGTGGTGGTGGTGGTGGTTGTGGTGAGGGGGTGGATGTGGGAGTTGGGGTAGTGGTGTTGGGGTGGGGGTGGTGGGGGTGGTAGTGGTGAGGGGCGGTGGATGGGGAGTTGTGGTAGTGGTGTTGGGGGGTGGGGGTGGTGGTGGTGGTGGTGGTGGTAGTAGTGGTGAGTGGGGTGGATGGGGGGTTGGGGTACTGGTGTTGGGGGGTGGTGGTGGTAGTGGTGAGGGGGTAGATGGGGGAGTTGTGGTTGTGGGGGTGGGGGGTTGGTGATGGTGAGGGGTGAGTGGATGGGGGTTTGGGGTAGTGGGGGTGGTGTTGGTGGTGAGGGTGGGATGGATGGGGGGGTTTGGGGTCGTGGTGGGGTGGTGGTGGTGGTGATTGGTGTGTGTGTGTGTGAGGGTGCAAGTGAGGTTTGTGGGTGTGTGTGTGTGAATGCTGTTGGTGAGATGGCAATGGTGTGTGTCAGCAGAGTTGTGTGTGTGGAGGTTCTCAGGAAATGGCAATGGCTCATGGGAGTGATTGGTGGCCTTTAAATATGTTGAGTTGTGGGTGTGTCTCTCTTAATTAATTTTTTTTATTTTTATATATTTTCATTGTCAGTGCTTGTTTGGTCCTTTTTTTGTGTTTGGTCAGCTGTTGTTTGTGTGTGTGTACGAGATGTTCTTCTGACCGTGCCGGACGCTGCTGGTGAGTCGTACAGGCTTCTCCGAGCCTTTCACGCTGTTGTTATGCTGTGTTGTGTATGTCGTGTGCGACTCGGTCAATGGGCGTTCGACTCGGTCGTGGGCGTTCGTTTCGCTCGCGGGAGTTCGAGTAGGTCGCGGGCAGAGTCCGTTGGTTTGAGTGTTTGTATCGTGTGCGTGTCGGTCGTGCGGCTTGTGCTCAATGCGAGTCGTTCTTGTTTCCCACGTATGGCATCGTACTTTGCAACTCGTACGTCACGGGTACGTGTCGCTCGGCTCCGTTCCGGGAACGTGTCGGACGGTACTGCTCGAGGGCTCTTTCCGGCCGGAGGCTATTTTTCCGTACGGCTCCGTCGTCCGGTTCATATTCGGGTGAGTCGGTTGGGAGTCAGAGGCTTTCCATCGTACTGCGCGGGTCGTACGGCGGCGAGACGTGTCGGTCGGTACTTTATCCCGGGACGTGTCGGTCGGTTCACTTTACAAACGGAATCGGAATCAACCCCTCTATGATTAAAAAACATATATATCCCCCCAATCACAAGTCGCAGTGATTGCCCATCCGTAATACCTCTACTCTTGCGTCACACCACCACATGTTAAAAGCATCAAAGCCGTACTGCAAAGACTCCACTTAATTCTCTAGCCTTCATATTATTCGTGTATAGCAGACATAGTCTATGAAGCCTCCCTACTCACCTCATTTCAAAATGATCCCATCTCGACGGATAGCTAAAAGTCTGACTCACCCATGATATGTCACAATGGGACCATCAAATGACCACTATATTCGACTTCCAGGGAAGAGGTTTGGAAACAATTATAATAATCCCCTTTAAATATCACCTCTTCCTCTCTCATTTGATTTCATAAGTCACATTATCTTTCGTTTCATTTTTTAATATTCTGTTTAGCAAATTTCTCATGAACATACAACAATAAACTATTGCAATAAAGCACATGACAATGTCACCATCTGGTAAGTCCCTCTTTGTTTTGAAATTTTCTCTGGAGATTCCTGACCATCACCTTCAATCACCAGTTCAGAGTTCCTTCCCATCTGGTGTGTTCTCACCATCTCAAACCTACTTGCCCCTCCCTTACACTTTCTCTTTGTCCGGGCCACTCTCTGGCCCCTTCCATGCGACCCATATCTTAACAAACTTGTCTGGACACCCTCAAGCACCTCTGCTTTTATGCACCCAAGCATATTTGAGGCCCATTCGGACACTGTAAGTATCCTAGCTCCTCCCAAATGCCACACTATATCGCTCCTTGTCACCATCTGTGGGAAACTGGGTGTTTGGTTGGCTGGGATGTGAGCCCCGGTCAAGCAACAGTCACAATCCCATGTAGGGGGAATCACAAAAAGTCACTAAATTAACCTGTGCTTACACTTGGGTAGCTTGGCACAAAAGCAGTCAGGCTTAACTTAGCAGCAATGTGTAAAGTATTTATGCAGCACACAAACAGTAATAAAGTGAAAACACAACACAAGAAAATCCCATCCCAATTTAGAAAAATAGAGTACATTTTAATAAATTATTTGACACCAAAAAAATAAACATCCAATTAGTAGAACCGGAGTTATGAATTTTATAGTAGCAATTAGTGCTTAAAAGATCAAAGAGCCAACCACGGACATCTAGTCTCTAGATTCGGTTCAAAGTTGAATAATATGGCCGACAGTGATGGAGCGCTGTTTGGATACTAGAAGTGGATTGGACCCGGTTAGTGCTTACCTTTGGGCTTAGAAGAAATTCTGAGAAAAAAGTGTCTACGATAGTAAAGGTCAGCTTGGCAAGGATGCAGTAAGTGTTCGAGGAGGAAGTATTGCTGTTGCATGGCCTGGGGTTGAAGCTGTATTGAAGATTTCTACGTTTGTACTTAGTTGCCAAAATGAAAGTCGAAAATCTCCAGCGGCACAAGGCAGAGGGCTGTAGCCGAAGACAATTCCACGAGGCCAGATACCCCTTTGACAAAGGACTGATGAAAGGGATTTGCTGTGAAGAAGAAGAATGAAGTGGGTAAAGCCGCAAATTCAATCCTACCAGGGAGCACCTTGGGTGGATAAGCATGCAAGATGGTCCCAGCCCAAATTATTTTTAAAGTCCTTAGTTTTGGAATTAGGCCATCCGGGCACCTTTAGCACCACAACCAAGGATTCAGGACTGATGGGACACCTCTTGGGGGTTCGAGAGTCCCAGCAGCCCTCATCCTCCTTAACCTCTCAGCAGTCTTCTACACCGTATCCCACCACACACAGGTCAACAGGCTCCACCAGACCAGGATCCAAGGAGCAGCCCTCAAGTGGATTGCATCGTACCTCAAAGGAAGAATGCAGAAGATCATCCTCCCTCCCTACTCCTCGCTCTCTAAGAACATCACCTGCGGTGTACCTTAAGGCTTTTCCCTCAGTCCAACCCTCTTCAACGTATACATGACACCCCCAACTAACATGACCAATGACCTTGCAACCATCAAAGACAAGTTCCAAAGAAGCATGAAGCATCTGGCCATCTGGATGAACATCAACGGTCTCAAACTCAACTCAGACAAGACAGAAGTACTCATCTTCATGTAAGGTAAGGACACCCTATGGAACAATGAGTGGTGGCCACCCAAGCTGGGCCTTACCCCAAACCCACCAAACATGCCAGCAACCTCGGCATCATAATAGACAGCCAGCTATCCATGAAGAACACCAGGCAAACTTACACACAATCTCTAGTCACCAGCAGACTCAACTACAACAACTCCCTCTATGTAGGGATCACCGCCCAACTCATGAGGAAACTCCAGATCATCCAGAACACAGCTGCCAGACTCATCCTCGACTTCCCCAGAGAGACGCACATCACCCCTCACCTCAGGAAACTCCATTGGCAACCAGTTGCAAAGAGATGCTGCTTCAAGCTGCTCACCCACACTTACAAAGCACTACACAATGAAGGACCGGAGCACCTCCACAAACATTGTTCTGAATCCCTCTCCTTAGCAGCCACCCAACTCATCCACTGAGCAAACAGTGGAGGCCGCTCCTTCTCCCACCTGGCGACTAAGACTTGGAACACCCTCCCATGCACCTTAGAGTCATTCCAGCAGTTCAGGAAGGACCTCAAGACCTGGATGTTCAACCAATAGGTACAGGCAGCATGATCCAGCAGCATGATCCCACAGCACCTCAAGACCCTCCTCGGGAGAAGCAATTGCGCTTTACAAATCCTGATTGATTGATTGACTCAGTCTGGGTCCAGGTGCAGGTTCAAGGGGTGCTTGCACAATCTATGGCACCGGCAAGGTTCGTGCCATCCTCTGTCTCAGGCCTCTGCCCTTTTGTCTGACATCAGGTATTCACTAACTTCCAGATAGTCCCATGCAACTGCTGCCATCGATAAGAACTGAGAACCCCCCTTGTCTATAATCCTGAGTTTCACCAGGAAGAAGAGTATGTATTTAGGATTCAATTATCTCAGGTCTTTTTGACCCTAAGGAAGGATTCCCATTGCCATGGTGCATTTGGGATGGATATTTACCCTCCCTTCCTCAAGGGGCCATGGACTGCGGGTTCTTGCTACTTGTAAGATTTTGTCTCTTCCCTGAAAGTTCAGTAACTGGGCCAAAATCATCCTCGGATATGCCGCAGGTGCTGGTGTGAGGCTGGGGACTATACGCGCCCATTCCACTGTGAACCACCTGGATTTTTCCATTCTTGGGAAAGCCACTCTTCAGGAAACAACTCTATACTGGAGCCTTCCACTTTCTATGGGACCCCCACCCAGCACACATTGTTGCGGCGGGAGCGCCCCCTGCCATCGTCCTGTTTGCCCTCCATGTTGGCCGTTTTAAAAAAAAATACAGACAGGAAACACATTGTTTTCTGTCTGTATTTATCTGCAAAAATCAGTAAAAACGGGAAAACTGAAGCCTTAATTATATTGTACATATCTGGAGTGCAGTTGCTGAAAAACCAATCTGAAGATTTGTTTTTCCTTAAGAAATGGGTTAGTGTTAAGAAGTTTTAATTATTACGAGGCTGTTTTTAGTTTGCCATTGCAACCTAACCATGATTGTGCCATGCTGAATTTGCAGTGGTGCTAATTGTTGTGTATAAATTGTGTATTAAAACCCCTGTTTTAAAGGCGCGTGCGATGCGACCCAAGATGGCCGCCTGACTCCGGAGCTCCGCGCTGCCTCGGATGTCGGCAGTGTAATTTCAGCGGTTTTCACACCGCTTTTCTTTTGAAGTGGGTGCACATGGCATTATGAATATCTGCTGCAAGATCTGCTGTTTCCTCGCTACCATGCTCAAGGCTGGACCCTAATATTATCAGGTGACTGTCAAGGCTGCCTTGCGGCCGCCATTTTGTTTTTGCGCATCTTGAAGATTTCTCCTCAAAGCTTGGCTAATTTACATCAGTGATATTATTTTTGCACTGTATTTGACTCTCCCTCTCATTTTTGCCAGATGAGGTATATTTTTTCACAAAGAGGAACAGTTTTTTAGAGGGATTTTACTGCTTATTAAGTGCTCCATGCCCATTACTGTTTTTTTTACCTCAAAAGTTTTTCCGGGCTTTACTAATTTGGTTAATGGGCAGAAGCAAGAAGTTACTGCACTCTACCAAGAGACACACCATTAGCAAACCCCTCTCCAGTTCTATTCTTACTGTTCCTTCCGTTAATTGTTTGCATAGCTTTGAGGAAATGGCTCAGTCTGCCTCATCTCAACCTGCAGTCTTGCCAGTTTCTGCGCCTAAAGTACAGTTACCATCTTCTGCCAATAAAAGGCTCAAGCAGGACCCTCCCTCTCCACCTAAATCTCTGTCCACTGTATCTTTGGACATTGTTTTAAAAGAAATATGTGCTTTGAGACCTTTTGTTGAGGAAACAAATACTCATCTACAAACTCTGGACAATAAATGGTCGTCCATGGATTCTCGTTTATCCTTGGTGGAACAACTGGTCAGCGACGTACAGGATTCATCTGCCAGAATTACTTCTTTGGAGTAAGAGGTTTTGTTCCTCAAAAAGTCTGCTGAGGATCTTGAAAATAGGAATCGGCACAATAATGTTCGTTTATATGGCCTTCCCGAGGGCATTGAGAGAGACAACCCTGTGACTTATTTTACTACCTTTCTTCCACAACTTCTGGACCTTCCTGCATTGATCAAATTAAGTATCCAACGTGCACATAGACTGGGTCCATGCCTATCTTCCTCATCTGCTCCTTCAAAACCCCGAGGAGTTATTCTTTTATTTTTTAAATTCATGGATCTTAAATGCAGCCATGTTCAAGAAACAACTATTTTGGTCTGGCGCAAGACTGTTTTTATCTCAAGATGTCTCTACATCTTCTGCCAAACGATGGAAGGAATTCTTAGATCTTCACCCCGCGCTTCGCACTTTTGGTGCACACTATGGCTTATTCCAGCCTTGTTTGTTTAAGGTTAACTTTCAGAACAAGACTTCTTTGTTTGAAGATCCTGCTGATCCCAGGAAGTATATTCACTCTCACTCCACATCCTCGATGGAGATTGCTGGTCCCTCCTCTATTACTTGACTTTAATCGTTATCATTTGCATTGTTTGATCTCGTTATCTGCTTTTGTGATCTCATTGATTCTTTAATGTTATTGCAGGTTTGTTGGAATCCCCGTGCACTCACTTCCTGTTCATGTTACATGGCGTTCTGAAGTGGTGCGTTGTCCCCTGTCAGATGTGTTGTCTTCATTTGTCTGCCGCCACTCCTTATTTCCCTTTTTATCCTGTGAAGGTACATATTACAGTCGTCAGTTTCTGACATGCACTGTCTCTTCTTGTGGTCTTTGCTCTTCCCTTCCTTCCTTCCCTATTCTACTCCTTTATTCCTTCCCCTTTCAATGATATTATTGCAGTATTTTCCTTCTCCACTTTCTTCTTCTCCTTTTTATTCTCTTTGTAGTTCCGCTGTTGATCGTGAAGTTCTATATGTATTCTTGTCTTTTTTACATTCAAAGTTATTTTTTGGAATGTGAAAGGTTTTATTAATCCTATTAAGAGACAGAGAATTTTATCACATCTCGCTTCCTATAATCCAGATTTGTTTTTTTTGCAAGAAACACATCTCAAGGAGTCAGAGGCATTAAAGTTGAAACAGGGTTGGGTAGGTTCCGTTTTAGTTTCCCCCACTTCCACCAAGAATAACGGAGTAATTATTGTATGTCATAAAAAATTAGAATGTAAAGTTTTATCCCAGGAGTCTGATTCTGAGGGGTGGTGGCTGTTAGCTAAATTACTCATTAATAATGTCTCTTTGACGGTATTTAATGTATATGGCTCGACCCTGCCGGGCTATTCATTTTGGTCTACTGTGGCAAAAATTCACTCAATTTAGGGATGATTTTTTTTATTTTGGGGTGATTGTAGATCAGGATATTTTAAATGAATTCATTAAATTCTACAAAGATTTATATGCTCCAGAGTCTCCTTCTTCTCTTTCTCTTATTCAATCCTATTTAAATAAGATTACTTCCCCATCTCATGCTCATCTTAATTTTTCTGCGCTTGAGTCTGATCTATCACTCATGGTAGTATCTAAAGCCTTAAATTCACTCAAAATAGGTAAACCTCCAGGCCCAGATGGCTTTACGGTGGAATTTTATTTACATTTTTCCAACTCACTACTTCCTAAACTCCTGCGGCTTTTTCAATCTTTTTTTGTCTCCGGTAAAGCGGAAGGTACTTTTCAAGAAGCCACGATCTGTTTGATTCATAAAGAGGGTTGTGATCCTTTGTATTGCAAGAATTATCGCCATATTTCCCCGGTTAATGTGGATTATAAAGTGTTTGCTAAATTACTTGCTCTACGGTTGGAACCCCTCATGCCGCATTTGATTGGTAAAGAACAATGTGGCTTTGTTAAAGGCAGATTGACCTTGGATAATTCTTGTTTTTCTTTAATGTTTTGAATAAGATATCCTCTCTTTCTTACTCCCTGGCTGCAGTTTCCATAGATGCAGAAAAAGCATTTGATAGGGTGGATTGGCCCTTTTTATTTAAAACTCTTAGTTGGCATGGTTTTGGTCCTAATCTCTCTTATCTCTTTGCATTATACTGCCCCCACGGCCTCGGTATTGGTTAATGGCCATACATCTCAATACTTTCCTCTACAACGTGGTGTTTACCAGGGTTGTCCCCTTTCCCCTCTTCTATTTATCCTAGCTCTTGAACCCTTCTTATCTTTTATTCATAACAACAATTCTATTTCTGGTTTTCCTTATGGTGACCAGCATTTGAAACTTTCTGCCTATGCGGATGACATTTTACTTTTATTTCTACCCCTGAGGTTTCTATCCATCTTCTATATTACAAGAAATCTTTCTCTCTCATTTCTGGCGATAAGATTAAGGGGCCAATTCCGATCTGGGTCGGAAAACTCTCCGACCAAGCCGGATTTGGAGAGAATTCCGACCGAGCCGAACTCCTACAGTCCGACCGAGCGAGTACGATGCGGCCGCATGCTGCCGGACTCGATTCGGTCGGACTCCCATTGAAGTCAATGGGAGCCGGTCGTACGACGCGTACATGGGCTCCCAGTGACTCAATGGGTACGTCGCAAACAAGTGCACCCCCTACAGTGTGTACGCGTCGGTGCAACCCGCACCGTACATGCATGTGTTCAACTCGTATGGCTACGGGTGCAGGGGGGTCCGGCATGGACCCCCCAAGTCCGGCTCCGGGAGCTTTTTCGAGCCGGACGCTCCGACTCGATCCGGCTGTCCGACGCATCCATCGTACTCGCTCGGTCGGATAATTTCTCCATTGCGTGGTGCGATTCGTTTCCGTACGAGTCGGTCGGAGCGGTTCGGTTACGGAAACGGTCCGGTCGGAACACACGCGTACATTCGCATCGTACTCGCTCGGTCGGACAGCTGTACGAGTGGGTCGGAAAAAACGCGTACGGCTCGTACTTTTTCCGGCCGGATCCCGTTCGGAGAGCTTCGGACCGAGATCGGAATCGGCCCCTAAGTCGGATAAAACAGAAATTCTTCCTCTTACCAAATTTTGCACCCAATATTCTTTTTCATCCACTGGTTTCTTACGGAGTAGATCCAAAAATAAGTATTTATGTATTTGGTTTAATAACTCCATCTCAGCTTCAGTCAAACTAAATATGAAAGAAGCTCTTTCTCATATTGATAAACTCCTCTCTTCTTGGAAGCCTCTATTTCTCTCTTGGTGGGGAAGTCTGGATTCTATTAAAATGATGGTCACGCCTATTTTATTGTATTTTCTCTCTGTGCTTCCCATTCATATCCCATCTATTTATTTATAAGAAAATAGATTCTCTCCTTTCTAAATTTCTTTGGAAGAATAAAAATCTAGAATCTCTTTAGCACAACTCCGGAAACCAAAATCTAATGGGGGGTGTTAATTTTCCTGATTTTCTAACCTATCATAAGGCTTTTTGCCTTCGCCTAGCCTCTAAATGGCTTCTCTCTGAATCATCCCCCTTCACGCCTTTATGGCTCACCATTGAGCACACCTTACTTGATCCTTTCTCTACAAAAGAGGTATTGGCCTTCTATTCTAAGACTGTTCACACTTCTCTCCCCCTATTTAAACATACTTGCTCCCTGTTGAGAGCGCTCACCCAATTGAAGATTTCTTCTAGAGACTCCTTTTTGCATTCTCCGATTTGGTACAATCCCCTTATTACCATCAAGAACAGACAGACCTTTCTATTGGAAGTCCTGGCGATTGTGGGGGATAACGTGGGTTCATGATTTATTTGATGGTACAACCCCATGTTCATTCCCTCAATTTCAAGCCACTTTTAAGTGCCCTCGCTCGTTTTGGCACAAATTGCCCATTCTAATGGCAGCCATTCTAGAGACCTTTTATTCACTTCCTTTGGCTGTATCATCTCCTGCAGAAAATTCTCTTCTTAAAATACTCACTGTTCTTCCTAAGGCTTCCCTGATTTCCAAATACGTTTTATCTCCTGATCCTGCTCGTGTTAAGAGTAAGGTGGAGCTTGCCTGGGAGGCGGATTTGGGTTTTGTTTGGAGCATCAGTTTCTGGAATAAGATTTGAAGTTGATCACTTATCTAGATCTGCATCTACTACTCAGTCTATGTTTTTTCTATACCATACATTATATTTCACGCCTATGGGGTCGATTCCGATTCGGGCCGGAAATCTCACCGACCGAGCCGGACCCGGAGAGATTTCCGACCGAATCGGACCCTATTAGCCCGACCGAACGAGTACGATGCGCACGTATGCTATCGGACTCGATTCGGTCGGACTCCCATTGAAGTCAATGGGAGCCGGTCGTACAACGCGTATGCGGGCTCCCATTGACTGAATGGGTGCGAAGCGAACAAGGGCGCCCCCTACA
Organism: Calotriton arnoldi; assembly: GCA_963921515.1. NCBI lineage: Eukaryota > Metazoa > Chordata > Amphibia > Caudata > Salamandridae > Calotriton > Calotriton arnoldi. The sequence goes on from CAWUFW010006583.1 coordinate 1,009,060, forward strand.
GCGGGTACGCGGCGAAGCGACTTGCGCCGTACATGCACAGGTAGGGGGGACCCATGGGTCCCCCCTGTGTGCGACTCGCGCTGCTACGCATACAGGGGGGTCCGACACGGACCCCCAAAGTGCGGCTCCAACTGCTCTTTGGAGCCGGACTGCGCGAGTCGGTCGGACTGCTCGAGGCATGCATCGTACTTACCCGGCCGGGGAACGTCTCCATTGCGCGGTGCGAGTCGTGTCCGAGCGAGTCGGTCGGAGCGGTCGGGTTCTGCGAACAAGTCGGTCGGCGATTTCGCGAACGCACGCATCGTACTCGCTCGCCCGGACGCACGTACGAATCGGTCGGTAAACAGGGCTCCGAATCGGATCCGGTTAAGCCGAATCCGATTCGGTGCCCTACCGGCCGAGATCTGAATCGACCCCTATGTCTATAGCTACTTTTTCTCACACAAATGACGAGAACTGTTGGTCATGTGGCTTTCCTTCAGCTGATTTAATGCATCTGCTATTTCTTTGCCCTCCCATTGCCTCCTTTTGGTAAAAAGTTTGGTCCTATATTTCCCTTATATTTAATTTGCATAGTTCTTTCTCTAATGTTACTCTTCATGGGGAGTTTATTAGACACTTTGGGTTTGACTAGACATGAACATGGTTTATTTGACCTTATGCTGGCTTTAGCCTTCCAACTACTTGCAATTAATTAGAAAAGTTATGTAAATTTTTCGGTTCAGAATAGGTAGAATAATATTTGTCACTATCACAGATTGGATATTGCTTTTGCCTCTTCCTGTAAACCATTTGTTAATAGAGACTTGTACTGGTTGCCATTAACATCATATCTAAATAAGATTGTTAAAACAAAAATATCTCATAAATGTTCTGAGAATTTTAAACCTCCATGAGCATTCATACTTCTCTGATCTTTTCTTATCTAATTTTTTATCAGTAAGATTGGTTTTTCTTCAAATGTTATTGTACTTTTTTCACTGATGTTCACTGTTATGGAATATTACTCGATCTCCAGTTGCAACAGTATTTCCCCTCCCCCTCTTCCTTCCCTTCCTTCTACTGCTGTTTTAAAAAGTAAACAGCTTTCTTTTTGTTCTTATTGCTTGCTTATTCATGTACCCTTTGCTTACATGTGCTATGTTTATTGCTGGCTCTTTGTGGCCTGTATGATTCTCAATAAAGTTAATAAAAAAAAAACCCTGGTTTTGAAGGTTAGGGAGTGACTTCTCATATTCCCACCTGAAAATCAGTCTTTTTTAGCACCCTAATGGGGGCATCCCTCTCAGATACCATTGGTCTCATTTGGGATAGCATGAGTTCTGTCTCAGCCACCCTTTCCACCAGTGTATTAACATTTCCATCTGTATTTATCCATATTTATTGTTTTGCCATCTTATTGGTAATTATCAATATTTCCACTTTTGAAAATAAAACAGACAGGAAACACTTTGTTTTCTGTCAGTATTTATCTGTAAAAATCAGGAAAAATGGAAAACCGGAAGTCTTCATTATATTTTACATATCTGTAGTGCAGTTGCTGAAAAACAATCTGAATATTTGTTTTACCTTAAGAAATGGTTTAGTTTTAAGAAGTTTTAATTATTACGAGGCTGTGTTTAATTTGCCATTGTGACCTAACCATGAGCTTGCCATGCTGAATTTGTAGTTTTGCTAATTGTTATGCATAAATTGTGTATTAAAACCCCTGTTTTTGAAGGTTAGGGAGTGTCTTCTCATAGATCCCCCTGAAAATGTCTTTTTTAGCACCCTAATGGGGGCATCCTTCTCAGTTGCAATTGGTCTCATTTGGGCTAACATGGGTTCTGTCTCAGCCACCCTGTCTACCAATTTGCGGTGATCAGCTCTCAGGAGTACCATTTCATGGGCCACCATATCAATCTTATGCTCCAGAGCTATTTTAGTCCCTCTTATAGCCTCCAAGATCATCGCCGTGTGTGTCCCCAGGTCTAGGTCCTCATCTTACCTCATGAGGCCTCTGTCTTTGCCTCTGCACAGCCCAGGATCCTCCGACCATGGTGGTTGGTGACTTTGGTCCTAAACATCTCGTGGCCTCCCTTGTCTCCAGGCCACTGGCTCTGTCTTTTCCACCATGCCTGCCAAACTGGGCACTCCATGAGCCCAGTGGATCAGTATAGGGGATGCCACCACGTGTCACAAGCACCCCTCACCCTCTCTTCCCCAACTTTCCCACCCATAGATGGCAAGAGTCTCTGGGCACACCTGATCTTGCTTGTCATCTTCCTATTTGAATTGGGGGAGCCTGTCTCCATGTGGCACAGAACTACCACCTCTCAGTTGCCCCGGTCTCCCTCACCCCCATCATTCCTCAAACTTGGAGGAGGCTAGCCTTTACTCACTGGGCCATCCAGGCTCTCTGAGCCTGTTGGGCAGGGGTTCTATATCGGTTGTCTCCTCAGGCCTGGGACCCATCAGGCCACCCCAGGTGCAGGCTCCTCTGCCACGGTATTGGTGGTGTTAGGCTATCCGAATGTTGCGGCTCCCTCTTGCATTCCTGTGAACGGTGGGTCAGCCAGGGTCGGATTTGTAAGGCGGGCATGCAGGCAATGGGAGATGGGCCTGGTATCTGAGTTGCTGCTGAGGGTCGCTTTTCTGGGCAGCATGTTGGTGGATTTTGGCTGTGTCTGTGCTGTTCAGATGCTGCCAGCTCTCCAGTGTGGAACTGAGTGGCCTTTCCGGAGGCAGATGGGCCCTTATTACCTCCCTTTGACCAATGAGGCGGAGGTTTCATTTCCAGTCTCTAGCTGGGCCGGCCCATTATTGTATGCAGATTGAGCAGGGCCAAGGGGCCTAAGCGGAAGTGGTTTCACTTATATTCAGGTGTAGGTCACCATTGTAAACTAATCCATGTAGAAAGAGTCCTGGCAGCATTTGCATTTTTTAAAATCTCAGTGAAGTTAAAAAACATGCCTTTTTTAGAGAACCCCCCCTTTCTTTTTTTAATAACACTGAAGCAGTGTTTTGCGAAAAGGCGTAATCCGCAAATGTAGGCCACTTTGTTTTTAGGGTGCCCAGGCATATTTTGCATCCCAGTCCACCCTTGCGGTCAGCCCCTGCTGAGCCTGTGCTCAGACTGTGCTCTCCTGTGCCGGGCCAGGCTTATTACAGTGGGCACAGCGCGGTACCTGCCATCTTGTGCACTTGGATGTACTGACCATCCTGCTGCCTGAAAATCTTCTTGCGAGGTCATTCACCCTTTCTCCACAGCCAGTGTGTGCCCCTAGGTGTCCGATGGCCTGGGGTGCCTGGAGCTGACTTCATACACGCCGCCACCATGTGCGTCCAAACCACGACGTCCTTTTCTCAACTCCCTTTCAGAGATGTCATCGCTCTGGGACATGAGTCTGAAGGGCGACTTATTATCTCAATGTAATTAAAACTAGTTTCACTGTGCGAGATGTTCTGAATACCTTCAATCATATTTTTTTAACCAAATAGTGTGTTTCCAATGCAGGAAGACCAAAGGGCCTGATCAGGCATAAATCTACCTCATGATTCCAATTATTATCAATCCTGCATTAAAGCACAATAACTTTAATTCGGTGAGTGCTGCTTCCTCCCCTCTATGTAAAGAAAGGACTCAAGAAAAAATGCCCATACCTCTTGTTTTAATGTAACAATTTAATATATTTAGATTTGCTACCATTGAATACTTACAATTATATAGCATTTGCTAAAAACTTTACAGTGCCATCTGTATAGACCTCTCGTTCACCTTGATTACATCAGCTTTCTCTTGCATAGCCACTCCTCAAACCGCATAAAGAGACCGGCCGTGGTGTATACGCATCTATTTAAAGTCTAAGTAGTTTGCTTCTGTAGTTACTAAACTACAAGCACCAGGGTCGGATTGGGAACACAATTAGGCCCGTGCACCGAAAAAAAAGTGGCCCACATTTGTTGATAATGACCTTTCATGAAACATTGCTTAGTATCAGGAGTAATTTTGGGAGAAATCTCTAATAAATTAAGCATTCTAAGCTCGTGGGGTCAGTAGTATTGGCCAAGACTAGACGCACCACTAAACATACCATTATTCCACTGTAACTCACCTGCAGGTCTTCTCACCTGATCTTCAGGCCTATACATTTCTCTACTTTGGGTGCCTGAATGTGTTAGCGGCCTATGGGTCCCTTAGTCTGTGCTTCCCCCAAAGATCCCTGAATATCCAGTATCATATCAGGCCATGAGTCAGAGAACCATCCACATCCATTGTGTATGGAGGCTTCTGTTCACCTTCAAGGAACCAGGGGTTTTTCTCTCTTTTCACTCAGGAGCCTATTTGCTAGTGATGTCTTTGGGGATTGAATACTACTTCGTACTTGATGTTTTTTGTATTGTGGGTAGAGACTTAATCTAAATCTGGAAAAGCTGCAGGAATTCACTCAAATGCCTTCCATTCTCTCTATGCCCCTTTCTTACTTGCTGTGTGCACCTCTCTCGTTCTCCCTATCACTTTTTGCCCCTCTCCTAGCTCTTACATTTTCTCTCATACTCTACTTCTTTTCCTCTCCTTGGTGTCTCTCATTCTACCTATGTGCTTCACTTAGTCTCTCACATTTCCCCTCTGTCTTTTCCTGTTTTTCTCACTGTCTAAAAATCCCCCCCTCTCTCCCACTCCTGACTCCCCTGTGGGCTCTTTTTTAGTTTTTTGTATATCTCTCAGGCCCTTATTCCTCCTGTCATTTTGTATCTCTCCTTTAAGTTTTATTTCATTTCTCTGTCTTGCAAACCTTTCCATTTTCTCCTGTCTTGCTCTCTCCTGTCAGCCTTTTTCACATCCCTCTGCCCCATGAATTACTTTGTACTATACTTAATGTTATATTCTTGTGTGTCCCCTGTGAGTAAGTGCCCTCTTTCTGCATGGGTGCCCCCAATTTTTGCTGAACTGCTGATGTGCTTTAACTGAGTGTGCCCTGGGCTTCTGCCAATCAGGTACACAGGGCCTATGTTCTTTCCCTAAAACTGCATTGAAAACAAAACCCAATTGGCATCTGTGGCCACAGGTCAGCCCCTGGTAAATGGTACCACAGGTACCCAGGGTACTGTGACCAGGGAAGACCTCTAAGGGCTGCAGCACTTATTGTGCCACCCTTAGAGGCCCTGTACCATTACCCTCACACACTGCCTTTGCAGGCTGCATGTTTTGGTGCAGAACAAAGTGAAGAGTCGACATGGCACACATCCCTGTGTGCCATGCCTACAACCCACTGCCCTGGCATAGATCAGTCACCCCTCTAGCTGGGTGCACTATACCAGTGGTGAGGGTACAGGTGCATGAGCCCTGTACCCCTACTGTGTCTAAGTCCATTCTTAGACATTGCAAGTGCAGTGCTACCATCAAGAGTATATGGTGCTGGGAGTCTGTCATTACGAACTCTGCAGCAACATAATGGCTACACTGAAAACTGAGAAGTTTGGTATCAAACCTCTCAGCGCATCAAACCCACACTGATGCCAGTGTGGGATTTAATGAACAATGCACACTGAGGGCATCTTAGAGATGCCCCCTGAAAAACGACCTACCACTAGTGTCCAAGCTGAGTGGCTGCTTTCAGCTGCCACCACCAGACATGTTTCTGGACCCCTGGGTTGAGAGCCTGCTGCTCCCGGGGGCCTGAAACAATGCACATCCTGGGATGAGGTGCCAAACCTCCTCCCCCAGGATGTGCAGGGTCCACGAAGGAGAAGCTTTAAAGGCTTGCCGCCTTTGTGAGCATTCCCAGACCACTTGCTGCTTTCAGCAACTGGTCCCCACTGGTTCTGACCCTCACTTTGTGCGGGAGAACTGGCAGGAAAAACAAGTGAGGAAGAGAGGTGTGCCCACCTCTGCCAACTGCACCCCTCAGGTGGGGGAGGCAAGGTGAAGCACAACTCTCAGTCCCTGCCATCTTGCAGATGGGGGGACCCACCCAACCAGGGTGAGGCTTATGCCCCCCTCCCACTGTAGGGTGGCATAATAAGGGGTGTACCCACCCCAGGGAAGGGACCCATTGGTCCCAACCTTTTACCTACCAGTAGCACCCCTAAATCTAGTATTTAGGGGCACCCCTGAACCTTGCTTCCTCAGACAAGAAACCAGAAGAATAATAGAAGAAGAAGGGCCAAACAGCCATGCTGAAGCTAACAAGAGGAGGACGCCCACTGACTTGGCCTCAGCCCTACCGGCCTGTCCCTACCTCGAACCTGCAGAAGCGAAACTCCGGTGTGTCCTTCAGCCAGCAGCCTAAAGAACCCTGAGGACATGCCCTGCCTTCAAAAGAAAAGACTCTGTCTCCTGTGAACACCAGATTTGTTCACCAACAGACTCCAGCTCCTGCAGGATCCGCGAGTCTGCACCACTCTGCACCCGACACCCACGGCCCGAGCTCGAGTAACCCAACACCAAGAGGAGGTCTCCCCGGCGATCCTGACCCAAGATCCAGTGACCCCTGACCCACTTCAAGCCTCCAGCCGATGCCTGCAACCTCAAACCGGAAGGTCCCCCCAACCACGACCAGGAGCTGGTAAGAAGATCCGACTCTAAAAGGCACCCCTGCACCCGACGCCCCACGGCCTTGGGTGGCCCAACCAATGGTGCCTAACCAACCCCCAGCATCCCAACTTACCTCTCCAAGTGGTGGTCGCACCCAGAAGACCTTCGGCCCCGAGCCTGCAGTGTGTTTGCAAACCGGAGACTCCCCATTGAAAGCTACCGAGCTCCCGACGCCAAAACAGCACTCTGCACCCGGCCGCCCCAGTGCTGCTGATGGTGCACCTTTTGTGCTGGCTCATACCCCCATTTGCCCTGAGCTTAAGTCCAGGAGCTTTGCTCCCACAACCCAGTGGCCTGCTCATCAGCAGCAACCAACCGGAGGCCCCCTATCCCCTGTTGGATAGCATTGGGCCTTAGCACTCTGCACCCGGCCACCCTAGTGCCACTGAGGGTGTAGCAAGAGTGCATCCTTGACCCTGGGGGACCCCTGAGTCTAACCCCAGAATACCAACTCCCACAACAAAGTACTTACCTGTTAACCGATAACAATATTTTCCTCCATAGGATAACATTGCCTGTTTTTCCATGAAAAGTTTTGGAGTTGGAAAATCTATGAAAACCTTTAAAACTGTAACTAAATAACACAAACGCTTTTACTTACCTGTTTACAGGAAAAGTCCCAGTGCAGCATCCAGGTATACTGCACTGTGTAAGAAAAGTAATCTGTAAAGTAATCTTCTTGACATTCTACTAAAAAGCCTATACAAAGTATATGTACTGTATTCTCAAAAGCATTGCATTATTAGTAACTCTATTGTAATCCAAACAAAGTGCACATACAATTGCAAATCAAACTGTTGAAAAACTGCATTACTACTGTAAAGTATTTATTGCTTACCTGTGCCAGGCTTGCTTGGTTCTAGAAAATAAAATAACTAAAAGAATATTTTTTATACAAAGCCAATTGGTCTGAAGTTCAGTCTTTGAGTGTGTGATATCATTTGCTGATTGAGTGTGTACAACATATGCTTAACACTACCCTCTGATACAGCTTTACTGCTCGACCACACTGCCACAAATAGAGAGTAAGGTGCTATCTACTTTTACCTCTGCCTACCTTTGGGGTTCCACTGGACTCTGTGCACACTATACCTCACTTTGGTATAGTATATACAGAGCCAGCTTCCTACACTGGTGGCAGCGGTGGGATAAACAACTTTGCATTTGTTGGACTAACTTGGTTACCACCTGATCACACGACAGAACTCTTAAATAGTCTTTAGAATTCTGATTTTTCCAAATTGGCATTTTGGCAAAATTACTAAAAGTCTTGTTAGGGCCTTGGTTAAGTCCCTTTAGAATTTAAAAAAAATAAAAGTTCACTTTAGCTAGGATTAGAGGGGTTAGAAATCTTTTTTAACAATGTCTCATGACAAGAACACAGCTGTTAGTGAAAATAACCATAATGACATAGAGGACCAGGTTGAGGAGCTTGACCTCACCCCTTACCTTCACTTGTCTTTCAAGGAGGTGAGGTCCCTATGTAAAATTAAAAACATAACCATGGGGTCCCATCCCACCAAACAGGAGCTGATGGCTGGGTATGCTAAGGACCACCCATCTGAAAATGGTGAAGACCAATCAGATGAGGAAGAAGATGGAGGGGATGAGGATGCTATCTAACCCCCCCTACTTCATAGGGAGAAAAGGGCCCAAGTGCCCCTGACTCCAAGAGTAAACCTCTTAGTACCTAGAAGCCACACAGGTGGATCAGGTACTACTGAGGACATTGAGGACAGCCTCAATGAAGAGGACAACCTGCTAGCCACGTTGACCAAAAGAATGGACCTAGAGACCAGACTCCTGGCTCTAGACAGAGAGAGAGAGCAGAGATGGGCCTAGCACCCATCAATAGAGGCAGCAATTTACTTAATAAGGATAAAGAGCAATCTTATGATCCTAAAATCCCCAAAGGGATTGTCCCTAAATATGAAGAGAGTGATGATATCACAAAATGGTTCACAGCCTTTGAGAGGGCCTGTGAAATGAGAAAAGTGAAGAAGTCACACTGGGAGGCACTCCTTTGGGAACTGTTCTCTGGTAATTGCAGAGACAGACTCCTGACCCCTTCTGGGGCAGATGCTGGGTCTTATGACCTCATGAAGAGAACTCTGATTGAGGGATTTGGACTCACAACTGAGGAATATAGATATAGATTCAGGGGGGGCTCACAAAACCCAAAACCAATCCTGGATTGACTTTGTAGACTACTCTGTTAAAACACTAGATGGTTGGTTAACTGGACACAATGTGCATGATTTCAATGGACTTTACAATTTGTTTATGAAAGAACATATTTTAAGTAATTGCACTAATGAAAAGTTACATCAGCATTTGGTAGACCTAGGTCAAATTTCTCCCCAAGAATTGGGAAAGTAGACATACCATTGGGTCAAGACAAGGGTGACAAAAACAACCACTGGGGGTGACCAAAAGAAAGGGGTTACAAAACCTCCCCAGGGGAAAGGTGATGAGAATCCCCAAGATAAAAAGCCTGAGTCTTCAAAAGGGCCCCAAAAACCTGCACAGGGGGTTGGGTCCCAAAACTCATCCCAATCTACTAATAAGTACAGGGAAAGAACTTTGATCCTTCAAAGGCCTGGTGTAACAACTGTAGAAAGTTGAGACACTTAACTGGAGGTGCTACTTGTCCTAACAAGAAGCCCCCTAGTCCTAGTACAGGTATTCCTGGTGTAGCCAGTCTCCAGATGGGATCAACAGTGTGCCAAGAGCAAATTGGGCTGCACACTGAAGCAGTTCTAGTTTCAGAAGGAGAAGTTGAGTTTGCCACTCTAGCTCTGTGGCCACCCAACTTAAAGAAATATTTGCAATACCCTTGGAATAATGGAACTAGGATAGAAGCTCTGAGGGATACATGTGCCAGTGTCACTATGGTGAGAGATACACTGGTTTCAACTGAGCAATACGTGATTGGGAGAACTTACCAGTCACCAATGCTGACATTGTTACCATTAACCATGCAATGGCTATGGTGACATTAGACTGCGGGGAGGGGGTTACTGGCCTGAAACAGGTAGTGGTCTCTCCAAAGCTTCCATCTTCATGTCTGCTTGGCAATTACCTGGAAACCTCAGCATAGGCTGAGGTAGAATTGCATACCCATGCAGCAATGCTGGATATCCCTGAGATGGTGTGTGTAAAAACAAGAGCACAGAGCAGAAAACAGGCTGAAAAAGAAGTGTTGGAGCCTGAAAGTATGGCCCAACCTTCCAAGAGAAAAGGTAAGAAGACTTCTGAACAGCAGAAGGATCAGGACCCCTCTCCTCAGGGAGAGGACTTGGATACCCCAGAGGGAACTGAGCCCATGGAGCTTGACCCTTACCAGGTTGAACTCTTAGGCCCAGGGGGACCCTCTAGGGAAGAGCTGTGCCTTGGACAGCAGGACTGCTACCCAGGAAAAGGGAGATGTCAGTGGTACTCACAGAGTTTATTGGGAGGAGGGACTACTGTACGCTGAGGCCAAAGACCCCAACCCTGGAGCCACTAAGAGAGTGGTAGTGCCTCAGAAGTACAGGGAGTTCTTGATAACTTTAGCTCATGACATCCCCCTAGCTGGACATCTGGGCCAAACCAAAACCTGGGAAAGGCTAGCTAGCCACTTTTACTGGCCCCAGATGTCTCAGAAAGTAAAGGAGTTTGTCAGTTCCTGTGTCACCTGTCAAGCCAGTGGCAAAACATGTGGACACCCAAAGGCCCCCTTGATACCACTACCAGTGATAGGGATTCCCTTTGAAAGGGGAGGTGTGGACATAGTGGGTCCATTTGAACCTCCCACAGCATCAGGAAACAAATTCATTCTAGTGGTAGTGAATCATGCCACTAGGTATCCTGGGGCAATTCCCCTTAGGACTAGTACAGCTCCTGCAGTAGCCAAGGCCCTCATTGATGTCTACACCAGGGTAGGGTTTCCTAAGGATGTGGGTTCAGACAGAGGTTCCAACTTCATGTCTGCTTACCTAAAGCACATGTGGAAAGAGTGTGGAGTGCAGTACAAGTTTACTACACCCTATCACCCACAAATCATTGGTCTTGTTGAGAGGTTCAAAAAGACATTGAAAGGCATGATTATGGGGCTTCCTGAAAAAATCAAAAGGAGATGGGATGTCCTCTTACCATGCTTGCTTTTCACCTACAGAGAGGTGCCTCAGAAGGGAGTAGGGTTTTCCCCCTTTGAACTTCTGTTTGGCCATCCTGTCAGGGGACCTCTCTGTCTTGTAAAAGAGGGTTGGGAGAAGCCTCTCCAAGAACCAAAACAAGACATTGTGGACTATGTGTTTGGCCTAAGGTCCAGTATGGCTGAGTACATGGAAAAAGCATCCAAGAACCTTGAGGCCAGCCAGGAGCTTCAGAAGCACTGGTATGACCAAAAAGCTGCACTGGTACAATTTCAACCAGGGCAAAAGGTGTAGGTTTTGGAGCCAGTGGCACCAAGGGCTCTCCAGGACAGATGGAGTGGCCCTTACCCCATCTTAGTAAAGAAAATTGAGGCCACCTACTTGGTTGACCTGGGCACAAGCAGGACACCCAAAAGGGTGATCCATGTGAGGATCACTGATAAAATATCGACGACAAAAACACTGATCTACGAAAATATTGTGGTATAAATATCGTACACACAAATATCAACACCCTATACTTAAACAAGAAATTACACAAATATCGATAAAAAAATATTGCCTAATTAAATATTGATTACAAAAATATCGACAGCAAAATTATAGATAACAAAAATATCGATAACATTAAATCATAATGAAACACAACAAAAATATCGAGAACACAAATATCGACTACACAAATATCGCTAAAATACATATAAATAATATCGAAAAAGGCATTTAACATTGAATAAACACTATTTAAAATTATTTAATTATTTAACATATCCCAAATAATTAGAACAAATTATGACAACATATATAAAAATTATTAAATGATTAAAAAATTATAATATGATTATACTAACCGAAATAAATGAATACATTCAAAATATAACATTAAATTACTCTCCAACGATACTAAAATTACATATATATAATATATAACAACACATTTTATAAATTACATTTATTAACAAATATATTTAAATAGCAACCACAAATAACATACATATAAACATCAAATAAACATTACATAAATATACCTAATTAAAAAGTAACTGCTAAAAAATTCAAATAACGTATCTCAACCAATGATTTTAAACTAAAAACACACAAACCAATAAAAAATGTTAACTAATTAACTAAACACTATAAAAACAAACAATTAATTAACACAATTTTACTGTTTATCGGCCAAACACGGAGGGAGAGCGTTACTTTGCGAAAGAGAGACCAGGAAAGAAAGAAAATCTACACAAACTACTATATCAGATTATACTACAACACAGGTGAGAAGAAAACTTTTTTACAAAATATAAATACCTCGACCTCCTTAACTTAATTAACTAAAATAATGAAATGTTCCCCTTTTTTTAAATCAAAACTAAAGTGCAATACAACCAAACCGACAAAATACAACACAAATATTTTGTTAGGTACCTTATTTAACTCAACATAATAAAGAATATAAATAATTAAATGTACAACTTAACCTTTAAAGAAAATAAATAACTCTGATTTTTTAAACGTATCAAAAGTACAAAACTTAACTAATAAATGCGTTTTCTTCACAGCTTTTACAAACTGCACCTTCAAAGAACATCCACAAAATTAAATTCATCAACTACAAGAAGTAAGTATTATTTGTTTCAGTGCTAAATAAAAAACAATACAAATAAATGTAAAACATATCTCACATTTAATTAACATAAACACTTTTCTTTCGCACCAACAGAAAATAGAACAGTGAAAAAACAACAAGCAGCAAATAATCCCATCAACAAAAGTCAAAGAACAGTAATGTAAGTATTTTTTCTATATTATTAATAACACCAGCATATTTATTATTCACAATAGCATATTTACTAAACACATATTTATATATCTTCACAGATATACCCCAAAAATGGCAGAAGAAGCGAAGTTTATTACATCTCAAAAGGGGAAACTATTGCTTTGCTACATGGGTTACACTTACACCCAAGAAAAAGTAATGGAAATTAAAACTCATTGGAAATGTAGCAAATATGCCAATGCATGTTATGGGAGAGCTACTACAATAGATTTAAATGTTGTGAATGTTAGAGAGCACAACCATCCCCCAATGTGACTGAAGTGGAAGTAAGAGATGCCCTAGAGACAATAAGGGAAGTAAGCAAAAGTTCCCAGCAGACAAGTACTCAAATTCTAAAAAATGTTTTAACCACAGTACCAGAACATGTCACAGGACAACTACCTTCCATCCCCAACTTAAAAAGATTAATATCAAAAACTAAGAGAGCTTCAGCTCAAACTCCACCTACCACCAAACCTTTGGAGAAATCCAAATACTCCCAGAATACACCATCACCCACAAAGAAGAAAGATTCTTGCTCTATGACAACATAAGTCACGAGAAAGAATTATTATGTTTGCAACTAATACTAATTTGCAAAAACATAAAAACTGCGAAACCTGGATGATGGATGGAACCTTTAAAGTTTGTTCCAAACCATTTTATCAGCTTTATACAATTCATGGAGAATTTGAATAGACAAATATCCCATTCATTTACGCATTGCTACCTAATAAACATAACACCACCTATATAGAAGTACTAACTACAATAAAACAATTCACAGAAAATTACTATCCCCAAAGAATAATAACAGATTTTGAACAGGCAATGATTCAAGCAATACTCAAACTATACCCACACACTGCAATACAAGGTTGCTACTACCATTTTAACCAAAGCATATGGAGGCACCTACAAAAATCTACTTTAAGCATAGAATATTCAACTAACAGCAACTTTGCCTACCAAATTACAAAATTAATAGCCCTGGCCTACGTACCAACTACTGAAGTAGCCAATCACTTCAACTTACTAATAGAAAGTCCTTTCTATCAAGCCAATGAAACAAAATTAAGTCCCTTACTCGGCTACTTCGAAGACACCTGGGTGGGAAGGTTACATAGGTCAGGGCATCGTAGACAACCTAAATTTCAAATCCCCTGGTGGAATGTGTATGCCAGTACTGTGGCTCAAAAAGCCAAGACAAACAACGCAGTGCAGGGATGGCATAATGCCTTACAAGCCACAATAGGAAGAGGACAACCAACATTACACAAACTTATTGAAGCTATTAAAAAAGAACAAAGCTACCAAGAACTCAGACTAGAGCAATCTCTAAGCAAAATAGGACCTAAACTAAGCAAACAAATGAAAACTATGTAAAGTACCTCCAACATAAAACTAGGATGTATCCAAATACCCAAGGTCTAGAATATCTAGACATAATTGCAAAATCAATTCTTTAAAGTAAACCAAATAGCAAACCTTTTAAACATATAAAACATAAAAACAAAGTATTTCTCTTTTTTTCAATTTATAAATATAATTATGTCATAAAATTAAAAATATAACACAAAACTATATGACATATTGTAAATATTTAAAAAAGAGAATGAAAAAATAAACATTTCCCACCCACAACAATAAAAAAAATTACGTACAGTTATGTAGCTGTAGAATATCCTTGAAAACGATAAAATCCACACCAAACCAAGCAAAAATTAATCCATTGAATAAGAAACCCCCAAAAAATGTAAAAATACAACTGTAGAAAAAGGAATCCAACGACACAATCCTCTCAATTACGAAACCCTCAAAAACCCGAAAATAGTTTATAAAAAAACGCTCCAACAAGCCGGGAAAAAAAGGAAATGTATAGTAACTTATTATCAAATAAGAAACAACATGGAGGCTCATTACGCTGGCGGGCGGAGGCACATCCGCGGTGCTGGCGGAAAATGTCATTTTCCGCACTCCAGCAGCGGTCCTCGCACCCGCCATATTACAATGGGCAAACATAGCCCATTTTCCATCCGCTGCGGAGTGACGTGAACAGCCAGAAATTTACGCCCGGCACCGCGGCGGAGGGAGCCAATAGAGACCCATCGACATGCGGAATGATGTCCCGTCTGCCATACAAATAACGATGCTGCAAAGAGCCCATCACACCGCAGTGGAAAATCCACCCACCCAGAGACGGCGAAAGCGCAACAGCGGAGCACGAAACCAGACTCCTGGTCCCCTCCACCCGGTCCTGACCACAATGGATCCAGTTCTTCAAGCCTTTCCGGTGCTATACCTCATCCACTACCAGCAACTAATGCACCGTCGCGGACAACGCCGCAGGTATGCAAAAACACAACTCTGCACACAACCACAACACACAACTCCTGTGCTGACATACGGTTCCTGTCCACATCAGACACTCTGGTGGGGAAAGGAACATATCCCCCAGTGTACCCACACATGTCCTACCTGATAGAAACTCACCCCTCTGCATCCGGGTCACCCATCAACCGTGAAATCACAGCAATGTCCCGGTCACGTCACCGCAGCGTTGAAGACGCAGGAAAACCTGCGCACAATGTAGTAGGCAGGGCCGGCGCCAGGCATGGGCAGTCCGCAAAGATTTACAGGGCTCCACCTTCACCCTTCCCACACTACGCTTCCCACACCCATTTTTCAACATGCTGTGTGCTCCTCCTGTGCCCTCCCTGCACAATTAATCTGCCAGGTGTAGCCAGACCTTGCACCTCACACACCAAAGGACAAGGGAGCCTGACTTGGAAGGTGGGGGTGAAGAGGAACACCCTGCACAGAAGCTCAGGGGCTGGACAACCCTCCTCCTCACACCTACCTCCTACTCATGTGAAGCAAACTGAGCATGATTACAAAATGAAGACTCACACTGCCTATGAACATCCACTGAACTGTTCACACTGCCTGTCAAGTCACACACAAACACCCAACACTGACACCCAGCCACATACTCATACCATAGGTCAGCAGCAATGGAGGACAAGAAATGGCCCAGCCAAAAGGGAAGTGTACAGTGCTGGAAAACCATGGAGCAAGCCACATAGCATCTGTACATCACATGCAAGAGAAGGAACATATCACACCACCCTTAGGCCATCAAATCAGACATGGGTGGCACAGTGAGTGAAATTAAACCAAAGTGACCTCTGTGCAACAACTCAGGGAGACATCAAGGCAAGCCATGCATAGGCACAGGAATGAAAAGAAGTGTCTGAAGTCATACAGTGACCAGCCACACATCTGTGTCAACTTACTTGACATGTGCATGTCATCAGCACAACACACATGGCTCATTGTCACACTCCCTGACTGTCAAACACAAGTAGGACCTTCACACATGCCCCTCACCTACCCACCTCACACCTGCAACACTCCACACCTGTGAGAAACACACATAATGGTGCAAATAAGGTCCTGTGAGTTCACTGACAACCAATCACACACCCTGTGCTGCATATACAAACATCACACTCACACTCAGGGATGCCTGAACCAATGGTGACACAAAAACAACAGTCAAACACAAAGCTCACAAACAACATCCACAGAAGTCCAACATGCCCAGACATGTGCAGCCAAACAGTGGAAAGGCAATGTGTCCCTAGACAGAACAGGAGTACACAACATTGCCACTCAGGGCCAATGCACAGACACCATACCCCAACACAAACAAGAATTGCATCATCAAAAAACACTCATGAACACCAACTGGGATCAATGGGACAATCAGCTAACACAGACAGAGACACCACCTAGTCATCAAGTGAGCATGGTGTCATAGTGTACCACAAGCATGCACATGCACAATCCTGACAAGTGACAGGCCCAAAATAGGAGGACAAAAACCTAGTGTGCACTCAAAACAAGCTCATGAATAAGAATCCAACTTGCTGCATGTGACAGACACACAAGTAATGTACACTACACTTGCAATACACATCTGAATGTATCACACAGCAACAACTACTCACACACAATGTCATGCAAATAGAACATCACACACACATAGCATCTGTCAGTAGAAAGAGCCAACACAGCCCAAACACTGCATACATCCACAACAAAAACCCAACAGATGCACAGACCAATGCATCCCTTTGCAAACCCAGCTGGACATCAGGGGATGCACACCAGGCAAGTACAAGGCAACATACACTGACAGCACTGCATGCACACTAAGCAGTGTGTGCACAGCAACCAAACCAGTAGCACACATATCTGAGTGCCACACCATGAACTCCCACAACACAAATCATCACAGCACAAACATAACTTCACACTCAGGAAGGGTAGCAGAACCTCAGCAAACACACATACAGCTTACCCATCACTCACAGATGCACAACTCAGGGAAACCCAGATACAAACAACATGACTAGAGGACTGTGCTGCTCAAACATATGCACTGCACATGAGCAACCATGACAGCAAACCAGAAGAAGAAAATGGCACATAACTAATTTGGAAACTGTCCTGAGTGTCACATTGGTCCTGTACACAGTTCAGCCTCACACAGCATAGTGTCACACTATGAAGTGGTGGGGAGGCTCACACACTGGCAAGCCATGGGGTGGAAGACATGAGATTGAAGTGGTGTGTACATCAGTAGTGGACAGGTAAGGAGTGCACAGAACACAAACACATAGAGGAGTTACTCACAATGTGTAGGCATCAGAAGCACATATAGGGGATGGCATGACTCCACATACCACATGCCATTCTGGAGCCAACAATGGGTCAAGTGACAGCAATGCATGAGAAAACTCACAAATAATGTCAGTGTGGCTGAGCAGGTCTGCACAGTGAGCACAAACAGTAACAAGACACATGGCTGATCAAAAAAACACAACACAGACTTGTCAGTCACACACTCTGCATACTCACAACTGGCAGCAACAACAAGTAGCAACAACCTACCAGGAGTGCAAGGACACACCAACACACTGCACAGTGCACAACCTACAACTCCAACATGTGCCCACAATCTGAAGCACATGGCAGACAATTGAAACAAACAGACACTCATTACCTGGATCACACATGTGTGCAGTTGGCATTGCATGGGCACACACACATCAACACTACTGACAATGACAGCCCATTCACACTGTATGACCACTCAAGTACACATATCCAAATGTACCCATGGGACTAGGAAGACAAGCCTACACAAGATGACCACACATCAACACTGCTGTACACACATCAAGAAAGATCACACAGATATGATGGACCCTGGCCAGCCCGCAAGTAATCCTGTGGATAGAATTCACCTCTGTTCTGGTATTGCAGCATAACATGACATGTGTACGATTTAGCAAACATGACCATAGAATGATAAGGATAACAGTAGATCATCACAAACACCCATCATTGCACCCTCAAGCCTCAGAGTCAACAAGAACAAAAGTGCCTGTCACCTCTGGCAAACTCTGAAAAAGTAAAACAAGCAATTGGCAATGTTAAAGTGGCATACAGAGCATGTGTCACATGCAAACATACCCATACAGAACACATTTCATTTAGCAAGGACACTGACAAAGCAGACAACAGGAGTAACTGTCTTTATTACATATTACCCAGATAGGCATCAAAAGTAGAAAACAGCAAGGCCATTGGCCAGTCCATAGTTCAAAGTATGTACATGTGTGCATGAGAACCTGCACAGGGAATGGGCATCCAAAGTGACAAACAGCAAGGCCATTGGCCAGTTCATAGTTCAAAGTATGTACATGTGTGCATGAGAACCTGCACAGGGAATGGGCATCCAAAGTGACAAACAGCAAGGCCATTGGCCAGTCCATAGTTCAAAGTATGTACATGTGTGCATGAGAACCTGCACAGGGAATAGGTAACACCGTACACTGCCATGGGAGTCACCACAGCTCGGGAGATACAAATAGGCAGTCCAGGCACCGCTGTGGGAGAGATGGGTTTGGGAGGGGGACTTTGCCTCAGACTTGGCTGTCAGTTGAACTGGGAGGTGGCTGATTGTCGGGCCAGTTGGAGGACTGGACCTGGGAGAGAGAGGACCAGCTGAGGTAGAGGCATCAGTGGCTTTGTGAGCCGGAGGGCTGCTTGGACCGGGTGGCATGGGGGCACGGGGAGGCGGAGACATGCTGCCGTGAGACACAGTGTGTGAGGGAGAATGTGGAGGGCTGCCTTTCCACCTTTTGGGGATTCGATAGGTAATAATTGTCTTGGTAGGAGTGGGAAGTGGGGCGGGCACAACAGCTTCACTCTCCACCAAAGGTGCATCAGGTGCAGGTGGCTCTCCCTGTGGGGATTTGCTGGATCTGGTGTCACGCTTGGGCTGGCCTTGCCTTTTCCCCTCCATCTCCTGTTGACCAGGTGAACCCCCCACATTGCTCTCCTGTCCCAGCTTCACAGGGGTGTGGGTGGGAGTTGAGGTTGTGGGTGAATCTGCCTTAGAGAGCTGTTTGTGCGGACTCTTTGCAGGCGCCAGCTTCACAGCAGGCAGGGCAACTGTGTGTTTGTCTTTGGGAGCAGGTTTGGGGATGGGAGTGTCCTTGGATGGGGCTGATTTGGATGCATGTGAGCCTGAGGCCTGATTCTTGGCCTGATGGCCCTGAGTATCACCTGAAGGGCTTTTGCCTTTGCGCTCCTGTGTGCCTGTTTTTTGTTTTGGGGATGGTGTCTGTGCTCTGGGCCGCTTGGAGTGCTGCGTGTTGAGTACTTGGAGCCTGAGGGCTGTGGTGTGTGGTTACTCTCGTCAGATGTTGCCACTGGCAGGGTGGTTGCCGAAGGGACTGGAGCTGGACTCTGAGCCTGTGACAGCTGAATGGCTGCCATCACTGTGGAGGACAAAGACTGGTTCTGTGTAGCCCACCCACATCAGAATGAATGCCCTCCATGAAGGCAACTACTTGTGCCAACTTCTTGTCATGATCCTGGAAGACATTCAGGAGAGTAGTCTGACCCACACACAGCTGGCGCAAAAGGTCCACCGCCTCAACACTGAGGGCAGCAGGGGAGACAGGGGCAGGGGCAGCGGTGCCTGGGGGGAAGGACACTCTACCTTTCTTACTGCTGCGGGCACAGGCAGCACTAGTGGTAGTAGCCGGGAGGGTGGGCACTGGACGGTGTGTGGTGGAAGAAGAGGCAGATTTCCCACTCCCTGTGCCCGCCAACATTGAGGAGTCACCACTGGAGTCAGATGATGTTGAGGTTGGTGTTTCTGGGCGTGATTCTTCCAGGGCACTCCTGTCCCCCTCCGAGGTGCTGGTCACATCAGTGTCAGTGTGCTCATGTGTAGCAGTCGTGCCAGATGCCTCACCACTGGTGTCCATCCCCTGTCCTTCTGTGCCCTCGGTAGATGCTGCAAAAGACAGAGACGTAGGTTCAGTATAGTGCCATACTCACAAACATCATATGCAAGCAAAGCACAAAACTAGAATATGATACCCCCATGTTGCACACCACCCTGTGCAGTCTGCATGTGCAACCTTAATGCAAAACTCAGAAGATGCATGGAAACATGCATAGTTGGCATTAATGACCCAGGTGATGTTCACACAGCCAAATAGCTGGCCTGTGCCTCCTGGTAACCTGACATACTGATTTCTGTAAGCATACCTACGTGCCTCTGTCTTGTGGATTGTTACCTGCCTTGTTATGTTGGCCTAGGCCTGGCTGCCATGCTGCTTTTCTTTGCGCACGTTACACTGAGCCGGGCCTCCCTCGCCCTTTGCTCGTGCCAAGTTCTTTTGCACTGTCTGCATTTTCTGTTGTTCACCTTTTTGGGCTCAGTCTGCACAAACATGTACAAGGTCGCATAACAATGTATTTTGGTTCTTCCTGATATGGCCAGTCTCGCGCACCCAGACATAACATTAGGTGCGATTGCCATGAAGAATTTGGTATGCTTTTAATACTGTGGTTTACTAGCGCTTAACACACTTGGAGAAATCCCTTTCAGTGAGAAGAGCTATGATGTCCTGCTGATGTAATTCTGCATCTAGAGACTGAGGTATGGGGGTTCGCTAGTCAAAGCCCAGAGGTCTTCTATTATTATAATAAACTATCTTACTGCAAGGGGAGGGTGGTAATGTTATTTATACGTTTATCCACTGAGCTCTGAGATGCTTTCCCCGTTTGTATTCTATGGAATTGTAACCATGCTGCTTATATTAGTCATATGCACTATGCTATTAGTACTGACACGTGTACTGTACATTAGAGCACGTAAGTTGGAATAAACATTTTAACCTATCCAGTGTCTCTTCCTACGCACCTTGTGGACAAGTACGAGTGAGTGACGAAAGAGTGTTCTTGCTTCTGCGAGTCCTGAGATAAAGATACCGTGTTCTGGGTTGTCTAATCATTGGTACTTGGGTGCTAATGGGATGCTAAGCTAGTTGGGTTGGGGTTTTTGGGTGCTACGGTATATGGTGGCAAACCACTGTATTCCGGGGTCCCATTTTCCTGTGCATAGCTCTGTGTATGTGCAGAAACCTTATGACATGGCGCGACCACCGTGGGGCAGCTTATCTGCGAGGCAGCTTGAGTAGTACTTGTGCTTGTCCACAAACCCCTTGCGTACGCTTCCGGAGGCGTATGTGACGGTGATACCTCCTATATTGAATGTTTTATAGGTTCTTTCAAGCTTGATGTTATTAAAAAGGTTAGTTAACAGACCCATTTTTGTGCTCCCTGTTGGGTTGTCGAATATATCTGTTTAGTCATGGCTGGTGTGGCGATTGCTGCACATAGTCGAGGAGCACTCCGAGACCACTTACGGGTGTATGGAGTGCCTGATACAGGGATCGATTTGGTCTTTGTGGTTCAAGCCGATCCGGCTTACCACTTTGAGGTGTTTTACACTTGGATCACTTTTGAGGCGGTGGAGGCAGATGATAATCTGTTTCATGAATATAAACCCACCGTTATTCCTGCTGCATATCGACCCTATACCACTCTTGAAGTACCTCTCACGGCTTGGCAGCACCGTGTTTGGTTTAATGGCGCCCTACCACAACCAACTACCGCAGTTCGTTTAGGCCCCTTGTCAATTCAGGGGGCCACTTGGCCTGTATTGGCCGGGTATACCCCGCATCCAAATTATCTGGCATTACCGCTTGCGGAACTGCGCACTATGCATACCGAATTGGTACGAGTGCATCGAGCCCTAGTGACATACGTTACAGGTAGTCTACATGGAGCTGCTCCTGTAGTCGCAGGCCAACCAGCTATAGCCGCTGGAGTGACCATAAGTCCTGTCATGGTAAATTCTGTGATGGGCAAACGTCCACAAAATAAGGACGACTATCCTTACTGGCTTGCAGAAAAGTTCGATCAGATAGAAGCAGTGTTTCCCCATACATCCCCAGTAGATAAACACCGCATCCTCACGATAAGTTTGCCAAAAGACATAATCCCGATTTGACATCATGTGAAAACTGGGGTAAGGTATTCGCAGCAGTTTATTCAAAATGTTTTGGAACTCCTTCCATGACGGTTCTACCCTCTGTAATTAAAAAGTACAGGATGAACATGGCCCTGAAGCGGCTGTGGAATTAGGGATGAGACTAGTGGGAGTGTTTGATGTAGTAGCTGAGCTGATCCTTGGAAATGTCAAGGGCGATGCTATGAACTTTCAAGTAGCGAATGCTTTGGCTTTGGTCCCAGAGTTGGACAGGCCCCGCGAATTACCGAAAATTATTGCCCGGGCTTATAAAACAATTGGAAGAAATAGCCTGGGCAACAAGCCTTTGTAAAAATGCAAACTCAATCGCAAACACAAGTTACACAAACAAAAAGTGCATCTGAGAAAGATGATAAACCAGTCTTCACTAAAAAGAGTTGGAGACAGAAAAAACAGGGTAAGCAACAAAAGAAGCCGGGGTCGAGGCGCTTCCCCAGTTTCGGTTTCTTCTGAACGTACTTATGATTTACGTGATAGGTCAAGGATTAAATCACCAGAAAGGTTTCAGAGCTCTGATACGCGTTCTCCTCGTTCTTCACAGGCCCAGACGTCGTCACAGGCTGGTGGAGGAGGACGGCAAGATAGAGGAAGGGGCCGAGAGGCTCCCCAGGAGCGAGACCAACCTCGACAACAAGTCAGAGGGAAAGCAGAAGACTTTCATCTTCCTCGACCGCAATTTCAGAAGAAAAAAGTTGCCGCTGTCACAGCGAAATATGCCTCAGACCGTGAGAACGAGACTCCAGAATTGGACGTGGGCAGTGACCCTCCTAGACAGCGCCGCGGAAGTTACCATAGTGCGGGAGGCGCTACGTCCTCATATGGAGGCGACAGCAACTGAAACATTCGTTACTGTAGAGACAGCTGACACGAGAGTGGCACCCCTGACAGACTATATAATATAGTCATACAAATTGAAGGTGACATACCGCGTGAAATAAAAGGGATTTTTTGGGAAAATCTAACCTCTTCATATGACATTTTGTTAGCAGAGGTGGATTGGCCACCCCCATTCGTTTTAGCTGCACATAAAGGAGAGGAGGTAATCCTTCCAAGCTTCTCACGGCATGTCCCAAAAGACAAAGCTGAAGCACTTGCAGCTGAGTGGGCTGTGTACCTGGCACCAGCGTTATACCGCAACCATGTGGGATGGGATGAAGAATCACCTCCTCATGCAATACCTTTGCGGTCACTACCGCAGCCACAACCCCAATATCCCATCAAACGACAGGCAAAAGGCCCCGTCTCCGAAATTCTGACACAGTTGGAATATCAGGGAGTAATTGAACCATGCGTATCACCTATGAACAATCCCCTTTTCGTGGTTTCTAAACCCGATGGATCGTACCGCTTAGTTTTGGATTACCGGCATTTAAATACTCATTGTCGGAACTTTGCGGTGCAAAATACACACAGTTCTGCGCTTGTAGACAGTCTTGTTCGTAAGAAATACAAAACGACACTTGACCTTTCAAACGGTTTCTACACGCACAACCTAGCCCGGAGAGTGGTCAATGGACCGCATTCACTTCCGGTGGTAAATTATTCCAGTTCCGGCGTTTACCCATGGGCTACAAAAATAGTCCGGGTATATTCGCCGCCCGTGTTGTTTCTTTGTTAAATGACATTGATCAAGACGCATGTTCGTACGTAGATGACATCTATCTGACGGACGACGAATTATTTCAGCATTTGTCCCGTGTGGACCGCATTATTCTTGAATTTGCAGAGCAGGGTTACAAATTTAACTTTGCTAAATCACACATTGCTGAATTTACAGTTCTGTTCTTGGGCTATGAGCTCAACAACGAAGGTAAGGGCTTAGCCCCCATTTCTTGGAAAAATGTGCACATTTGTGCCCCCAAATACTCTGAAGAAACTTCAGTCTTTGCTGGAGTTTCCTGAATTTCGGGCGTACTTACATTCCCGAATATGCCCAGCGTATCAAGCCTTTGTATGCTTTGATACAACCTACTTATTCAAGGTCTTGCTGGCTGCCTGAGCATACCTCAATTCTGCAGTCTTTGCAGACAGACCTTTTGGAGTCTAAATATCTTTTGACTCGTGATAACCACACAAACCTGGTGATTAGAATAATTCCGGGGCAGTGGGATTCACATACTTAACCTTTAATGAAGGTGATACAGTACCCATCGCATACAAGTCACATCTGTACACTTCCGCTGAATTGCGCTTTACATCTGTTGAAAAAGTTCTAACTGCAGTGCAAATGGCGATTCTAAAAGAACGCGCACTGGCACAGGGAAAGCGAATTCTGGTGGTAACACCCTGTCCTGCCCTAGAGGCAGTAACAAAGGCAAGTGTACCGAACTCAAAAGCAATGCATCCCCGTTGGATACAATGGGCTACATCCTTGACGTCTTCGGACGTCACTTTTGTTTTTGATTCTTCTCTGCAGACTCAGGAGTTTTTGCAGTATGAATTCGTTCATCCTCCTCCTTTGTTTTTATTACCGCTTGAGGATTACAAATGTGTGATCTACACCGATGGTTCGGCGCAGCCGGCCACTGGGTCCAAGCACGCTTATTCAGCTGCATGTGCTATTGTTGCGGGTTCCTTTGTAGATGGAAAGTTCAAATCCTCTGCAGTGCATACTCGCACACTTGGAGATAGTACCGCACAATTGGCCGAGCTGCATGCATTGCTACTTGCACTTGAGTTCGCTTCTCAGGATGAGACCACTCTTATTGTATGTGATTCTTTTTACTGTGTACAATCTTACAATGACAATCTGTTTTTCTGGTCGAAAACGACTACAAGGACGCAAAAGGGAGCACAATTAAGCATAAAATGCTTTGGGTTCGAGTGGCAGAATTGCAACAACGTCTGCCCCTCACACAGGTGGTTCACACCTTAGGCCATCAGCGGGTGGGCGCACACGCTATTGGTAACGATCTGGCAGATGAAGCTGCCCGTTCAGCAGTAGTCACGTGTTCAGTAGCAGCGGTTACCAGGTCCATGTCGAAAATAGACCCTGTTATATTAGCAGCTATTGCTGCAACCAAGGAAGGTAATAATTACCCTACAGGTTTCCCTTCCAAGTATTCTTACACATTAAGTCCCGATCAGGTTCCTTATGTAACTATACCTGACGTTGGAGATCGGCTGATCCCCAACGCGGACCGCAGGAGTGCCTTGATATCAGCTGCACACGAAGGCATGGCTTCGGCTCATGCAGGTGTGTCAGCTACAGTTTCCATCTTGCAGCAGCGTTATTGGTGGCGTGGATTGTATAAAGACACCCGTGCTTTTGTGCTTTCTTGCGATGTTTGTCAACAGATTAAGCCTTCCACGGTAACACGTCCACCACAAACCCCGCTCTGCATTGCTAACAGACCCTTTGGGTGTGTTTACTTGGATCACTGCGGTCCATTCTCATCAGACACTGCCTATAAATACATCTTAGTGGCAGTGGACTCGTGCACACGGTTTCTCTGGGTCTGGCCACAACGGAGTGCTGACGCCCGAAATGTAATCAGGGATTTGCGTGTCTTTGTGGGAATTTTCGCATGCGGCACCTTCCATTCGGACCAAGGTCCAGCGTTTGCCTCTAGGGCTTACAAGGATGCAATGGCTTCGCTTGGGGTGCGGGTGAAATTTTCGTCTCCGTATAGGCCTGAGGGCAACTCTATCGTTGAACGAATGAACCGTGACTTAAAGCAATCCTTAACAGCTAGGGTTATAGGTACTGGCAGGAACTGGCTGGCCCATTTGTATACCGTTCAGCGTGCACTTAATAATCTCCCTAGAAGACCTCTGGGTGGGCGGACCCCATACGAAATGCTCTTTGGCATAAGAATGTTTGTGCCTGACCTTGAGGGTCCAGACATCGCGGCGCAATCCGCCAAGTTTGATGTAGATAACCATTCTGCTATGTTACAGGACTTACAAGAAGCCCGAGACAAACTTGCAACTACACATTTGCCTTCAGCCACAGATCCTGCGTTGCAGATTCCGGTAGCCGGCTGGCTTCCAAAGGTTGGAGAACTGGTTCGAGAAAAGGTTGAAAACAAAAAGAATTCGGCCCCTCTTTTCGTGCACCGGTTCCAGTTCTGGGCTTGAAGGGAACACGTACAGTCATTTTACCACCGCTTCCTGGTCGCAAGGAGAACAGATACATCTCAGTGGAAAATGTCAAGCTACAGCGCCTGGCCGATCCTGAATAGTGTCACACCAGCGGTCTCTTGTCCTGCCATTTATCGGACATATGTTCATAGTCCATCTGCACGAACGATCGCTGATGCTGTAATTGAGATGGTTGATTTGCCTGAATCCTCTACTTTGCCTGAAACTATAATTGATCCCCAACTCTCCACCAACATCGACGAGGACGAGTATACTTATCCTGCATCTGAATCGGTGGCACATCAACCAATATCGCCACTAAGCCAGACTCGTTATTCCTTTGATTCGGATTCCACATCTTCAAAAGTTCCATCCAAGTTCAGTATTTTTATATCCTGGTTTAGAGACAATTTTTTGATTCCACCCTGGACATACATCTGGTTGGTACTTTTCTTGATATTTTTGTTCATGTCCATTGGCTTTGTCACAGTGTTTTTTCTACTAATTAATGGTCACTATTTACCTGAACGCTCTGCTGTAGACTATGTTTCTGGAACTTTGGCTCCTCATTCCTCGTCTCACATCATGAAGCGTGACCACACATTTGTGAACATTTCAGCTTTCCCAGTTGCTGATGGCATCGTATGGGATGCAGTGAATTATCAAATCCATGGTCCGACGGAAATTATTAATGTACCTAATGTCCTTCGTGTTTCAATGGGTGATGTAGTACAAAATAATATTCATTCTGATGATTGGGATGTGCATGCCGTTGAAGCATTGTTTGCCGATTTAAAATATTATGCATCTTTTAATGCTGAGGATTTATATATGAATTCTGCGAATTATGCCGATTTGTATTGTTACCAACATTGGGGTAATCATTTTCTCCATAAGCCAAGTGCCCTGCGTAGTTCTGTTAACTACACCCAATGGGAACATTGTCCAAACCCCTTGCCAGGTAGCTCACAGACTCTTCGAAATAAGTTTACCTATTTTACTGATTTTAATCGGTCGAACCCTGCATCCTATTATTTTAGACTTAATACCACATCAACTCAGAAAATTATGTTAACACACACCAAATTGCTTTATTCGGGTTCCTTTTTAAGTGCCCTAGCAGTGGGTGGTTATGAGTACTGGGAGGATACAATAGATTTGAAATCAATTTGGGGCTCCAAGCCATGGCAGGTACAGGGAACCGAGGCGTTGCATCGTGCTTGCCTCATCCCTACCCAAATTATGTTCCTAAATGCTTCCATCTATCAAACTACATGTTGGGGCTTAGCTACCACTAAACAATTAAACTCGCCCTTAATTCCATCCCTGTCGAGTTTTCCCAATGATAGCTCACGTTTTAATCTGTCCCTGACGACCCTACAGGCTCTATTACAGAATAATTCATTTAATGTTTCTGAGCTAGTTCAGTCACCCTGGTTGGTATGGCCTACATCATCAAATGCATGTCAGATGCGTTTTCACGACTCAGGAGCTAATTACACACAGGATAGGCCTGATCCGAGATTTACTGATTCCCGTACTGTCACTACATATTCTGTTGGTAAATTATGCAAACAATGGCTGCAACATTCGTCCCTTGATTCTGTTAAACAACATTTGTCCCTCCTTTCAGGCAATATTGATCTGTCCGACTTTGTTTTGGGACCTCGTGGTCCCCGACCTAAAAGATTCATTTATGAAACATATAATGAACTCTGGAAGCTATCACAAATGGAAGCTGCTTCCCGTCTTCGGGAAATAGATCAAGCAAATTTGGAAAAGGTGCTTGCTGTTGTTGACAATAGTATTAATACCCTGTCTTCTCGCATTTATACTTTGGAGAATATTGTGTCCTCTGTTGTTGATATTGTACAAGATGATGTTTCTGTGTTATATCATGGTCAGAATCAATTGCGTTCGGTTATGCAGTTTGCATGGACTTTACAAACGCTCAAGTTAGGTAAAGTTCCTTGGCATTTTTTGAACACCTCTGCCTTGTTTCTACCTTTTAACTTAACTGACAAACAGCAATTTATGTCCATGAAAGATGCAACTTACACTCTATTACATATCGAAAAGATGGATCCTTTGCCGTTCTCTGTTGCAGAACTCGATTCTGCTGTATGGCTAGTCCATGGGGTTATCGCTTTACCTTTTTCCTTGTTTGAATTTGACTCCTGCATGAAACATTATCCTGTGGGCCGTTACCGGCCCTTGGGCAGTGCTTTCCTGCATGAACTCTGGTCCTTGCCTTTCATGTATAAATGCCTTCGGGACGGCAAGAAAGTCTTTCTCACGGGGAGTACTGCGACTCGACTATGGGTCATTCGCTTATTTGTAAACACATTAAATTGCATGGCTCATGTAGCGTTTCCGCTCCTAATCTTGCTTGTGTGCTGAAAGGTATTCCTGCTCCTGTTATTTCACCTACTTTCACTCTCCTTTCCAATGGTAGTTATTTACTTTTAAATAACGAAAACTGTTGTGGCCTGCAGGCTGGCATTCCTTACATTGTAACAGTTTCGCACAGGGTTGTCTGCTGCAAAAATGTGCTTTTTCCTCCCCCTCATGGCAAGGTTGATATCTCTATTTGGCCTTCCATCCCTACCATGGAAGCAGATTTCAATAGACTGAGCAGAATAAAGGCACTATTATTAAACGAGGAAGTTATGCTCACGTCCGCCCGGGAGACATTCATTCTCCAGGTGGCGAGTACCCACAGTGAAATACAGGCCCTTTTAAACACTAATCTCCCCCAACATTTTGGGGAGTTAATACATCGTATTTTTAACGCATCTAACACTGAAGGCCTAGTACACTTTTTTAAGGTCGTGGGGTCGGGCTTGGTGTCCTCCTTCCAAACTAATTTTGGTGCCATCCCGGCTTTCATACATTCTATTTTTTCCAGTGTCTTTGGCGGTTTCCCATTGATCCTCGCTTTAGCGGCTGGTGTCTTCCTCTTAATTTGCTTTCTGCGCAATGGCTGCTCCCCGATGGGACCTGCTCGATCCAGAACGCCTCCAGCTGCTCCGTGAGCGCCTTTTGGCCGGTTTTGGTGTCTTGCCATTGGCGACACTGAGTGTGTCATATACTCTTTCATTTCGCTTTGCGTATTTCACTTGCGTGCAACCTGTGATGACTTGTGTCCGCTGTCCTTTCACCTGGACTCTGGATTATTGCCTCTCCAATTCGTCATTGTCTGTTCCGGATTTTGTTCAGTTGATGGGTCCCTTAGAGGCCCATGAGCAGGACTGTTCCGTTGCTGGCTGTATGGCGCGTGCGGCTGCACTGGGGATTTTGGCGCAATGGGATATCTGGGCGGCTGCCCAGGATCTCCTACAACGAAGCTGTTTCAATTATCACGCAAGCTGTCCCGCATTGCTTCTGGATGCTCCCTTTGTTGAGGAGCATTCCTGCTCTTTTGATCTCATGAATTGGATGGCATCTGTGTTTTTTGACGATTCCAATGATGAACTCCTGGAGGGTATGGCTTTTCTCTGCACTTACACTTTCATGGATTGACCTGCCCTTCGCCGTTTGGGCGCTCCCTGTGCTCCAACGGCTCTGTTTTTCCTCTGATGGGCCTCAGTCCTGGCCGCTGGACTGACCAGGGGAGGGTGTCTTGTGGATTGTTACCTGCCTTGTTATGTTGGCCTAGGCCTGGCTGCCATGCTGCTTTTCTTTGCGCACGTTACACTGAGCCGGGCCTCCCTCGCCCTTTGCTCGTGCCAAGTTCTTTTGCCCTGTCTGCATTTTCTGTTGTTCACCTTTTTGGGCTCAGTCTGCACAAACATGTACAAGGTCGCATAACAATGTATTTTGGTTCTTCCTGATATGGCCAGTCTCGCGCACCCAGACATAACATTAGGTGCGATTGCCATGAAGAATTTGGTATGCTTTTAATACTGTGGTTTACTAGCGCTTAACACACTTGGAGAAATCCCTTTCAGTGAGAAGAGCTATGATGTCCTGCTGATGTAATTCTGCATCTAGAGACTGAGGTATGGGGGTTCGCTAGTCAAAGCCCAGAGGTCTTCTATTATTATAATAAACTATCTTACTGCAAGGGGAGGGTGGTAATGTTATTTATACGTTTATCCACTGAGCTCTGAGATGCTTTCCCCGTTTGTATTCTATGGAATTGTAACCATGCTGCTTATATTAGTCATATGCACTATGCTATTAGTACTGACACGTGTACTGTACATTAGAGCACGTAAGTTGGAATAAACATTTTAACCTATCCAGTGTCTCTTCCTACGCACCTTGTGGACAAGTACGAGTGAGTGACGAAAGAGTGTTCTTGCTTCTGCGAGTCCTGAGATAAAGATACCGTGTTCTGGGTTGTCCAATCATTGGTACTTGGGTGCTAATGGGATGCTAAGCTAGTTGGGTTGGGGTTTTTGGGTGCTACGGTATATGGTGGCAAACCACTGTATTCCGGGGTCCCATTTTCCTGTGCATAGCTCTGTGTATGTGCAGAAACCTTATGACACCTCAACATGTTGTCACAGTCACATACAGATTCACTTTAAGGGGACAACACAGATACTGACTCCAGAATTCCCTCATACTATGGCCATGAGCTACTGATGTCCACCATGTTGTGCTTTGAAGCACAACGATCGTTGCACATTGTTGTCAGATGTGTAGTTCTCACAATTTCCAAGTCAGGCACTGCACACATCGACGAAAGCACACTAAGATGAGGCACACTGCTGTTTACTTCCCGGTGATGTCTATGACACCCATAATGCAGCAGATGTCATAAGGCCACATCTCATCTTGCACTGCCAAGGGCCATTATATTAAACACATGAGAAAGTACATGTAGCAAAAATGCATGACAGCTGCACTCAACACAGAGGCCACTTACAAGCCATTGCATCACACTAGAAACATCACAGAGCTCTGCACTGGCTCAGGGTTGGGATACATGCAGTCACTCACACCCAAAGTCACCCTTCGCAGAATACTCACCCCCAACTTGCTGCTGATGGGCCCTCAAACGTCCATCCAGCTCTGGCTGTGTCACTGCCAAGATGCGGGCCATTAGTGGTGTCATGCTCCTGCGCGCCAACCTTCCAGTCCGAGGGAGCAGCCCCAGCGTCATCTCTGCCACGTTTTTGCTCAGCCGGTAGATGTCATCCCACCTCTTGTGACAGTGTGTGTGCCATCGGTTGGAGACACCCAGAGCCCGCACCTTGCGTGCAATGGCCCTCCATAAGGCCTTACGCTGACGGACTTTTAGCTGCAGGCATGGGAGACAAGAAGCGGACGTTTCAGTGTCACTGGGTTATGTACCACTGTATCTCAGTACAGGAGCATGCACAAGCTTAGCAGAGCTATACAGATATGTTTAGCATAGGCCATACAGCATGACACGTAGTACATCAGCATCAGATAATCACATAGAAATGCATGCAGGTATGAGGGTGGACACAGTACCTGGCCATCTCATACACATGCAGAATGCCAGCACAGAAAGCAATGTGAAGAAGGCCCTCATCTGCGATGCATTATGTGAGGGAGCAAGACATACATTACATTTAAAATGATGTGTCGGGGCAGACTCACTGTGACCAACACCACACACCGCTCAATGTCCTTGGCCTGTGAATGGCTCACTGTGTCATGGAGGTCACATTTAGGGACATGATCTTACATTCTCACACCCTTCTCACAAGGTCAGTCTTGTGCAATCCACAGGCCTAAGATAGAACATTGATGAATAGGGTGGCAGACAACACATATGTCTCACTCTGTCCATTTACTGATGTGTCCCGGTCAAATTGGGCAGTGTCTGTGCAGGCCAGGGGGACTCACACTGAGGTAAAACGTGGGCCATCAGAACATTCACATGCATGTACAATATGAGAGGGCAAACAGTGCCTAAACATGCGAGTAAGTACACATAATGAAAACAAGGGAAGGAGGATGTTTCAGGAGTACATTAATATGATGTGTCATAGGTGCATTTCCACCAAGAGTGTCACCCTCAGGCATTTCAACTTGTGCATAATGCTTACATATCCATGGTGGCAATATTAACAAGCATTTGCAATGCAATCGGTCTCGCCTTTGGGACCTTATATACAATATAGGAAAGAACTAAAGACTTGGATTTTTGGAGCCCCAGATGAACTTTGCCTCTCTCTCATCTAAGAACTTCTGAGCAGCCGCTCATCTTCCTTACCAGCGCCAGGATGCTCCTTTCGGAGTGGCAGTTAGCGCTTTACAAATACCAATTTTCATTTCATTTCATTTCATATGTATTTAGCTATGCAGCACATTAGCCTGGGTGATGAAACAACTACTGTTCTTTAACATGGAGGGAAAGCACCAAAACGCGTGACACGCCAGGTATGGGAACACATGGAGAGAAATATTGCCTTTCATCGGGAAATGGTATAGTAACAGATAACTAAAAAGATGCTCATGGACTTGCAATCTGATGACTTCCAACCCCATTACACCCACTCATACCATTACACCCACTCATACCATTACACCCACTCATCCTTCAAAGTTCACAGTCATCACCTAATATTCAAGTGCTCGGAGAGGATATAGATTATGAAGTGTGACCTCAATGCAGTGGCTCTTAAAAACAGAGGGTGGATAAAGACTCCACTGACTTCCACGCACACCCCGCATCACCACATTACTGGTAGCAGGAAAGCTAAACTGCCCAAGTAAGGCTCAACAAACACGGTAGACAAAGTTATCTTAAGCTAATGTTAGCGCGAACAGTCTCTGAAAAGTGACTGGCTGCTGTCGCTCCAACATTCCACTGAAATTGCAACCAGCAGGGTGTTCTCCGTCACAGCACCCGGAAGTATGCCCAGAGGTGGTTTGTTTTCTTTCTCGTCAGTATCTAGACATGCAATCACAGGAACGCCATCAGAGTGTGTGGAGAGCTACACAATATTTATACATTTTAAACTCATCTACACAATGTATTTTTTTCGGATACAGATGTCAGAACGTGCGAGTTAGTTTAAAACCGTAGAAAATGTAGTGGGAGAGAACGCTCATAAAACCAGAGCCTATAAGCTAAAATGTTATGGTGCAACAAACATTTTGAAATGTTAAAAGCGGAGTTACTCTTGTTAAGAAATGAAGCTGTGAGCAGCAGTGACTACTTAAATCACAGATCTTTGCACATGGTGCAGTCCAAGTTCTAAAAATTAAGAGGTATAAGAAAAATATAACATGGGATGCGGAAACATACTGCTGTATAGGTGTCTATGCAGAGCGCTCCGTAATTAAATACATAGAAGATTATGTTGCATAGACTGGTGAGCAAAGCCACTCCTGTTAAAATCGGGCGGTGGTGGTGCTATAGTTGTCATTCAGTTTATGTGCCTTCATCCTGGATTGTATCTGCTAATTAGTTGATCCCTTATTTGTTTTCAGAACTTGCATCATCATGCCTGTAAAAATGTCTCACAACACCTCATGCATTCATCTACTTTGCAGAGGTGGCCTACAGCACCCAGTTTAATCACCGATATGCAAGTATGTTTGCAGCTAGGGTACACACAACTTATGATCCACCTCTTTGCAGAAGGGGTGTTCCACTCGGGCCGGTCTTAGGTTTTGCTGTTAAAATGTTCAAGCACATGCATCACACTTCCCTCTTCTAGTCAGGAATAACCAGGCAAACACACACAACATGCCCCTTCCTTCTCTTCTTCTCGGCCCAGACAAATATCCGGGAGAACCCAGTCACGGGGCTGGCTCCAGCCCCATACGCTTTCCTTTGGGATTCTTGTAGTGATGGCGATGGCTCGAGCACAGTCGGATTACAAACCACGTGATCCAGATACCAGCCCATATGCCCCCTAACAGTATCCATGCTGCTTGTGTACACACACAAACCCTCTTCTGTCCCCGCGTACCCATGTGTCATTGGCACGGTAAGCTTAGACATCCACAGGCCTTGGCTACCTCCATAAACCATAATGGTCAAGCTCAATTTGTGTATTTTTTTTTTTTTTGCTACGTGTCCCTTTAATTTAGCACTACGAGCACTTGGCTTTTCTCATTCAGTTTACAGACTTCAACTACCGTTCTTAAAATGCGCTCCCAAACGCGCCCGTCTGCTCTATTCACATTCTTGCTGCTATGCTCGTGCTCTAATTTATCTTGAAACCTGTATGGCCTTTTATTATTCAGCAGATGCGGCTATTAACATCTGCAGAGTGCAACTCGAGCGTCCGGCACGCTGCATTTAACGGCTATAATTTAATCTGTGTGGAAATATCTTACGTGTTTGATGACGTGCGCTGTTTAATAACTGTAAAAAAATGCAAGCTACACGCATATTCTGAATCTTTTTTCCAGCAGAACCGTACGTCTTATCGCAAAGTGAAAAATACATTGGAAAAGAAATAATGTTTTTTTTTTTAAATCGACGGATCTGCCTGTCTGGAGTATTGCAAAAAAGCAGAATACAACAATATGAGCAGCTCTGGTGAGATGTGACAGTGGTGGCACAATTTAGACGAGAGAGAGCGTTTGGGTGATAGAGTGTGTGTGAGCGAGAGCATGTGTGTGAACGAAAGTGTGCGTGATTGAGTGTGTGTGAGAGAGAGCGCGAGCGGGCAGCAGAGATTTGTGCTCATGCTAATGCCCTTAATATCAGCCGCGGGCAGGTATAAATGAATGTACAAAATGGGCACTTAAAACCTCCATCGGAAACTAATTGTTCCCCGTTGCTGACTGACAGCGGCACTCACAAAAGTCACAACACTGCGAAAAAATATTTCAACAATATGAATTTCCAGATCGTTTTTGGAGTCCCCCGTGGCCCCTCAGAGGCGCATCTCTTTCAGGCTGGACGAAAACTCACTGCTATAGAGTTATAGCGCACAGAGTGTCGAAAGTTACAAAACAAGAGGCAGACTCTTGGCGCGCATGCACGCGATGTAAAGCATCACGCGCATGCGAGAGTCTGGACAGGTCAGGCAAAAGGAAGTGCGAATGCAGGCAGCCAATCAAATGAAAAAAAAGCATTTACAAATGCAATAGGACTCGTATTTACGTGAGTCCTATTGCATTGTAAACAAAAATGCGGGCGCCGAAGAAGGCAGGAACGGGAGTGGGTGGGGGTGGCCAGAGAAGTCACGGACTGCGGGAGGGAACAGGGGGAGGCAGGGGAACAAAAGAGTTGCTGAAGTAAAGGGGCTGATAGCCATGGAAGGATAAAAATGACGTCATGGCATTAAGGAGGCGGGACTAATACGCCGGCAACCAATCAGAATGCAGCATTTCAGATTTGAGCCAATCAAAAGCATGGGCAGAAAGTGGGCGGAGCTTCCCCCACAATACTGTATACAGCATCTCTCGACGAGACAGCGCATGCGCTGCCTAGCCGAGACCTAAAAATGGACACACATCCTTCAGTAGCCTCTGGACGAAACACATTTGTAATGTCACAAATGAACATGTGAAAACCTCATGGACTCTGACATCCATTAGCACAGGCAATGTTTGTTCTGACTTCCACTTTCCAAACCAGCATTGTTACTGTATGGCTGCAAAAACACTGCATGTCCCTCCCATCCTGAAATGCAGCCATGGATCTGTGGAAAATAGGCTACAAATTACATTGACATGAAGTCAGCATGCTAGGCAGTGTATCACACAAACTTGAACTCACAGGCACATACTACAGCAGATCAACTTCATGTGTGCACTCTCCAAATTTCACTCTGAAACACTTACCATTACATCAGGAGCACCATATAGCCTCCCATACTGTGAAAGCACCTCGTCCACCAGGACCTCCAGCTCCTCTGTGGTGAAGGGACGGGCCCTGATGTTCTCAGTTCTCGCCATCACTGGGTCCAGGAGACAGGTACAGCAGCAGTTGTTGGTGATGAATGTCAGGCAGCAGTGTCTGGATGCAGTGGAAATGTGTGGCTCGCTCCCAGACATATATAGCCCCCTGGGGTTGTTTCAGTAGTACTCAGATGCTGCAATTGGTGTTCAAGATCAGCTTTTTTCAAATGTAACCAATGACTGGCCCGCGGTAGCGGAGCATGCCTACTGCGATTTTCAAAATTGTATTTCACTACCGCGATTGCGGTTCCCATTGGCTGAATGGGCATGGGCATTGGCGGTGTCACACCGCGGGGCCCAGGCGGTCGCTACAGCAATCGTGCATCTTACAATTGTAACCAATGACCGGACCCGCAGTAGCGGAGCACGCCTACCGCGATTCTCAAAATTGTATCTCACTACCGCGATTGGGGTTCCCATTGGCTGAATGGGCATGGGCATTGGCGGTGACACACCGCGGGGCCCATGCGGTCGCTACCGCGAATTGGCATCTTCACCTTGGTGCCAATGGCCGTGATTGCGGTGGCAGAGCACGCCTACCGCGATTTTCAAAATTGTATTTCACTACCGCGATTGCGGTTCCCATTGCCTGAATGGGCATGGGCATTGGCGGTGACACACCGCGGGGCCCATGCGGTCGCTACCGCAAATTGGCATCTTCACCTTGGTGCCAATGGCCGTGATTGCGGTGGCGGTGCACGCTTACGGCACCTATGGACACATCATGCTGTGGCAATGTCAATGGCCAGTTCTCAGTATTGAACAGTAGACACATACTATGAATCATGCCACCAGATAGTGTAATTCAATGCTAGTGTGACATTTAACTCACTGATGACTACACATGCCATGTCCGGGCACAGGATTAAAACGTTGGTGTGTACTCCCTCACATGTCACTTATGATGTTGTTGTGCATGTACACAGATCTGTTGTGTGATGGACTCTCAAATATGTACACATGTCAATGTGTGAGATGGCTAAGCAACCCACAGTAATGATGGACTGACTACATAATGTGCATATTTCACTGTGTAGATTGCTGGACTCATGTTTATACTAGATCTTTATGCACACACTGTGCTCATTGTGTTGGTAATGTGTGCCCTGTCCGACTTACGCAAGAAGGTGTGGCAGGTACAGCAGCTATGTAGAAGCCAGCAGTGTTGCTGTTTCAGACATGTGCTGTGTCAACTACTCTCAGGGCTGGTGACACAAGATGTTGGAATGTACCTTTTGGCATTCACATAGTCTGAATCTGTTTTTGGGGTACTCACTATGTAAATACTGGACACTTGTACAACTACTTTAGATCAAGGTGTCCCTACATGTGACTTGTGCTGTAAGCTGTAGTTTTAGGCCAGTCATTGTTGGCGCTGTGTCAGTCAAAACGTAAGATGTTGGACATATCTCATAGGGGAATTGAATTGACATGTGTCCCCTTTCATCTTACCTAGGAGGCGACCAAATGTGCATCGTCCAATCACATTGCTTGCGGACATGGAGGATGAGGACATCATATGGAAATTCCGTTTGGATCGACCTACCCTTCAAGACCTATGTGCCCAGTTGGAGCCCCATCTGAGGCCTCACAAAACCTATCCAACTGCTTTGACACCAACATGTAAGGTGATGGCGGCCCTGCATTTCTTTGCAACTGGTTCGTTCCAGTACACGATGGCCAGCGCAGGTGGGATGTCTCAACCAATAATCAGCATGGTGCTACGTGATGTCCTGTCCGCTATGATGACCTACAATGACAGCTACATCCATTTTCCCAGGAGACATGAATTGGCAGCTATGAAGGGTGATTTTTATGACCTTGCCCACATCCCTAATGTTGTTGGTGCCATCTTCCCTCTTTTCGCACGCCTAAGCACTAAGTACGCCGCAATTTCACCAGCCGCATTTGCGTTGGGTCATCTCACCAAATGTCACCCTTTATATACCCTCACTCGTTTAACCTGTCTTGCTTATTTCGACTAGCAGTGCTAGACATGCTCTCTTCTTGGAGGGCCGTCTTACCGAATGTCACCTTTAATGCTCTCACGCGATTTACTTGTCTTACAAATTGTGACTCGCAGCACCAGACATGCTTTATTTATTAGGGCTAGTCACCCCGTGCACCATAATTGAGACACAGCGAGCTTTCCGTATACGGTGATAATTATAGCTAAAGGCATACCTGTTTCACTCGCAATCATACCAGTGGTAGTCACGCCCGATTCCGCATATGAGACTGTTGTCACCATTCTCTTTTTCCGCTTTTATGTACATACTACATCGCTTATACCAATCCTTAACACGCTGTCCTTTTTCCCCCTTTTTACTCCCCATTGTCGTTTTTGTTGTCTTTATATTATTAGTTATTACAGGCATATGTTCACAGGCATGTCATTTCAAATGTCCTGATGATGATCCAAGTATGTTCTTTATGGATCGAAACGCCGTCGACTTTATATACACCTTATACACTTTCGCAATTTAGTATTTATGTGTAAAGGTGTTTCATATGATTTGTTTGCTACATTGTTAACGTGTGTCTTACAAACAATTCTTTTTGCCTGAGCCTTTTGTTTGTATTTGTATGCTTTCCTTGTCCACGTTGGATGCAGGCTTGTGTCCCACGAGAAATTTTCCTTTCTGTAATTCATATATATAGTAACCTATTGAACATTAAACAACTGTCCAGCTGGATAGTTTTGAAAAATATAGCACTGATCGGGTCTTGTTAGATTTGGGGGTCTCTAGTTGGCAGAGGTATGTACCTTTGTCCAAATAGGGACCCTTGAGTCTAGTCAGGGAAAGTAGGTACACTCCTGAAATAACCCCTGCTCACCCTCTTGGTAGCTTGGCACGAGCAGACAGGCTTAGTTCAGAGGCGGTGTGTAAAGCATTTGTGAACACATACAGTAATCAAGTGACAACACTACAAACGGACACCACACAGGTTATATATTTATAAAAATAGGTATACTTTATATAGATTGATCACAAGACCATAAACGACAAAAATAATCCACGATACTGTTAAGAATACTTAGTTCTGATCAAAAAGGCTTAATTCAAGGTTCTGTGCGAGTCGGTAGCCTCCTCCGGCTACGGCGATGTCGAGAACAAACAGAGTCTAACAAATCCAGCTGACCGCGTCGAGACGGGCCAACACAGCGTAGACAGACTCGGTCACAGTACCTTTTACTTGAAGCGGCAGGCACGGGTGTGCGAGCCGGATGGCTGTTCGTCGCGGTCGCGATGCAAAAATGGAAGCGTTGCAGGACGCGTTGTCCCTCGATGCGGTGCAGGCAGCGGCTCGTTGACGTCGTCGAGACGGAGTCGGTGAGACCAGGGCCGGGCGTTGCAGGGCGAGACGGTGCTTCGATGCGGTGCTGGCAGGTTGCGGTGCGGCGACGAAGCCGGATTCAGGAGCTGGCGTCGATCAGTCCGGACAGCGGTGCGAGTCGGGCGGTGCATCGCAAAGCGTGCGAGCGGTGCCCAACTCCGGTGCGGTCACAGGACTCGAACTCAGCAGCAGTGACCGTGTCGGTCGGACCAGTTCGATTCGGCGTAGCGAAGCGGTGCAGGACGCATTGCCCCTCGATGCGGTGCAGGCAGCGGCTCGTTGACGGAGTCGGTGAGACCAGGGCCGTGCGTTGCAGGGCGAGACGGTGCTTCGATGCGGTGCTTACAGGACACCGAGTCGGTCACAGCTCCCTACCTCTGTAGCCACTGAAACAGAGTTTCCAGCAGCAATTCACAAAGGGGTGAAGTCCAATGGTCCTGGGACTTCGGTCAGGGGGCAAGCTCTCTTCCAAGCCCTTGGAGATCCTTCACAAGTTGATGAAAGTCACAGCAAAGCAAAAGTTCCTTTCTCCTTTCTTTGGCAGTCAGGCAAACCACTGCAGGCCAATCCCCAAGCAGCACTTCAGGCTTAGGGATAGTCTCTCCTCAGTTTCTTCTTGGTTCCGCTCCTCAGCAAAGGTTTCTTCTTGTTCCCAAAAGTGATCTAATTTTCCTGGGGTCTGGGTGCCCCTCTTATACCCTGATTCTCTTTGTTCTCTGGAGGCAGAGAGGCCTCTGCCTAGTCCAAAACCAGTTCTGGTCAGTTCTGGAGCACTTTGTTTTTCTGACTCCTTCTTTCCTTTCAGAATGTGGGGCAGAGTGCTCAGCCGCCCGGCAGGAGGTGGAGCCAGCATTGTGGAAGGCAGGCACAGCCCTATTCAGACCCAGGTGCAACTCCTCCCTCCACTCTGGATGCAGATCTTTCTATTCAGCCCTGTGCTGACTCACCCTGTCTCCTGTAGCCACCCCCAGCCCCTGTCACTCAATCTCCAGACAAGGAATACACAACCTAGCAGAGGCAGGCTTGGATAGTTAGGCAAGAAAATACCCACTTTCTAAAAGTGGTATTTTCGAACACAGAATGTTAAAACCAACTTCACTAAAAGATGTATTTTATCATCCTGAGTTCAGGCATACTAAATTCGATTTTCTACCATGTTCCCTGGGTCAGTTCTGACTATAAGGTGTAATAGTCAGTCTGCCCATTCTGGCCTATGGGGAGCAGGTAGCCTTGCAATAGTGAAAAACGAAAATGGCTGTAATTCACTATTAGGACATGCCACACACACCCGGGCATGTCCTACCTTATACTTACAATGCACCCTGCCCTAGGGCCTACTTTAGGGGTGACCAACATGCAGTAAAGGGAAGGTTTAGGGACTGGTAAGTGGGGGTACTCACCAAGTCGACATGGCAGCCCTAGGCCACACACAGGCTCTGCGATGGCAGGCCTGAGACACATTCTACAAGCCGCTTCGGTGGGTGGCACAACCAGTGCTGCAAGCCCACCAGCGGCATTGGATTTACAAGCCCTGGGCACACTGAGTGCACTGTACTAGGGACTGACAAGTAAACCAATCATCCAATCACGGAGTCACTAATACATATATCAATTAACGATAGGGAGCACTTGCACTTTGGCACTGATTAGCAGCGGCAAAGTGCCCATGAACATCTAGTCCAGCAAAAACATATCGGCAACAGTGGAGGCATTACGAAAAAATGGAAGGGAGACCCACGCCAAGGATGCCAGGTCTAACACGTGTCCCCTCCAGCTGAAATGTGGGGAGAACTATCCTACCCCTAGGGAGTTCTCATCGCTAAGGCGGAAAAATCTGGACAGACCATCAGCATTGGCGTGTTCTGTACCAGGGCGGTGTTCCACCGTAAAGTCCATCCCCTGTAGGGAAATGGACCACCTCAACAGCTTTGGATTCTCACCCCTCATCTGCATCAACCATCTGAGGGGCCTGTGGTCTGTCTGAACCCGGAAGTGAGTCCCAAACAGGTATGGTCTCAGCTTCTTCAGTGCCCAGACCACAGCAAATGCCTCACGCTCAATAGCACTCCATCTCTGTTCCCGGGAAGTAACCTCCTACTGATGAAGGCTACAGGTTGGTCTAGGCCCTCCTCATTGATCTGCGATAGAACAGCCCCTACACCATGCTCTGAAGCGTCGGTCTGAACAATGAACTCATTGGAGAAGTTGGGTGCCTGGAGCACAGGCGCCGTGCACATGGCAGTCTTCAAGGTGTCAAAAGCTTTTTGACAGGCGTCAGTCCAAATCACTTTCCTGGGCTGCTTCTTGGAAGTCAGCTCTGTCAAGGGGGCAACAATGCTGCCATACCCCTTGACGAATCTCCGGTAATACCCGGTGAGTCCTAGGAAGGCTCTCACCTCTGTCTGGGTCTTGGGGGCTCCCAAGCCAGAATGGTATCAATTTTCGGTTGAAGGGGCGCCACCTGGCCGCTCCCAACCTGGTGTCCCAAGTACACCACAGAACCCTGCCCAATCTGGCACTTACTCGCCTTGATTGTGAGGCCTGCCCTCCGCAGCGCCATCAACACTTCCCAGAGGTGGCGCAGATGTTCTTCCCAACTGGCACTGAACACTGCGATGTCATCCAGGTAGGCGGCACTGAAATCCTCCAGTCCAACCAACACCTGGTTGACCAACCTCTGAAAGGTGGCTGGGGCATTCTTCATCCCAAAGGGCATCACCCGGAACTGGTAGTGCCCATCTGGTGTGGAGAATGCTGACCTCTCTTTGCCCCATCAGTCAAGGCGATCTGCCAGTACCCAGACGTTAAGTCAAACGTGCTGAGGTACCGCGCAGCCCCTAACCGATCTATGAGCTCATCAGCTCTGGGGATGGGGTGGGCGTCAGTCCTGGTGACGGAATTGAGTCCCCTGTAGTCCACACAGAACCGGAGTTCTGGTGTGGCACCAGGCGCGGCAGCCTTTGGAACCAAGACCACTGGGCTGGCCCAAGGGCTGTTAGAGGACTCAATGACCCCTAGCGCAAACATCTTGGAGACCTCCTCCTTGATGCAGGCTCTGACCCTGTCAGTCACCC
Source organism: Calotriton arnoldi (assembly GCA_963921515.1). Lineage (NCBI taxonomy): Eukaryota > Metazoa > Chordata > Amphibia > Caudata > Salamandridae > Calotriton > Calotriton arnoldi. The sequence continues at coordinate 1,051,424 of CAWUFW010006583.1, forward strand.
TGTAAGCCTTGTGCTTCACAGGAAGACTGTCCCCAGTGTCCACATCATGGACGCACCAATGAGTGACACTGGGAACCAGGGAGAACAGGTCAGGGAACTGTCCCAACAGTTGGCGACAGTCACCCTGCTGCTCAGGTGTTAGGGAGGTAGAGAGGTTTACTCCCTCCACTGATCCATCTTGCTCTCGGGCTGACAGGAGGTCAGGAAGAGGCTCGGTCTCCTCCTCCATTCCATCATCTGTAGCTAAGAGCATGCCCACTTGGGACCTCTCCAAGTGGGGCTTCAGGCGGTTCACATGCAGGACCCGCAAGGGGTTCCTGGGAGACTGCAAGTCCACCAAATAGGTAACTGGACTCTTGCGCTCCACCACCGTAAAAGGGCCGGTCCACCTGTCCTGGAGCGCACAGGGCTCCACAGGGGCCATGACCCACACTTTCTGACCAGGCTGAAGCTCTACCAGAGTGGCATTCTGGTCGTACCACCGCTTCATCTCCTCCTGGCTGGCTTCCAGATTTGCCTCAGCAAGCTCTCTGAAACGCCTAGTCTGGTTCCTGAAGGCCAGCATGTAACTGTATACATCCTGGGGAGGTTTCCTGGGAGATTGCTCCCAGCCTTCCTTGACCAAACTCAGAGGTCCTCGCACCGGGTGTCCATAGAGGAGCTCAAAGGGACTGAACCCTAGAGACTTCTGTGGCACCTCCCGGTATGCAAACAACAGGCATGGTAAGAGGACGTCCCATTTACGCCTCATGGGTTCTTCCAGACCCATAATCATGCCCTTGAGGGTCCGGTTGAATCTCTCAACCAGACCATTTCCTTGAGGGTGGTAAGGAGTGGTGAACTTGTAAGTTACACCGCACTCCTGCCACAGGGACTTCATGTACTTGGACACGAAGTTGGTACCTCTGTCAGACACCACCTCTTGAGGGAATCCCACACGTGAGAAAATTCCCATCAGTGCCCGTCCCACCACGGGGGCCGTCACTGTCCTCAGAGGGATGGCTTCAGGGTACCGGGTGGCATGGTCCACCAAGACCAGGATAAACCTGTTGCCCATGGCTGTCTTGGGGTCCAGTGGCCCCACAATATCAATACCCACCCGTTCAAAGGGGGTGCTGACCACAGGGAATGGCTGGAGAGGAGCCTTGTGCTTCCTCCCACTCTTTCCACTTGCCTGGCAAGTCTGGCATGTCCTGCAGTGAGTGGCGGCACTCCTGCGCATCTGGGGCCAATAGAAATGGGTAACAAGCCTGTCAAAGGTCTTGTCCTGCCCCAGATGTCCCGCTAACGGTACATCATGAGCCAACCCCAGTAGGAAGGCTCTGAAGCGCTGGGGTACCACCAGCACACGGGCTGACCCAGGCTCAGCAACCTTAGGCTCTGAATACAGGAGACCATTCTCCCAGTAAACCCAATGTGATCCAGACTGATCACCTGCTGCCTGGTCTGTGGCCTGTTGCCTCAGACCCACGAGAGAAGGGCATGTGTTCTGCTCCTTGCAGAACTCTTCCCTGGAGGGTCCTCCTTCTTGCTGCCAATGGGTCAGCTCAGGTAGGTCCCCCAGTTCAGCTACCTGTTCCCCTGTAGGTTCCAGGGCATCCCCCTCAGGGTCTGCCTCCTCCTGGACCGTGGGAACTTCGGGGGCCGGTTTCCCGCGCCCCTGCCTCCTCTCTCTCCGGCAGGCACCTGGGCCTCCCTCTCAGGCTCCAGGTCCTCTTGAACCCCTTTAGCTGCCATTGACCGGGTGGTCACACATGCCCAATCAGGCAAGCCCAACATTTCTAAATGCGCACTCCGCTCCACCTTAGCCCAAGGTGAGCTCTCCAAATCGTTCCCTAACAAACAGTCAACAGGCATGGCTGGCCTCACAGCTACTTGAAGAGTACCCGAGACCCCCCACTCAAAGGGAACCTGAGCCACCTTGCAGTGACTCTCTGTGTTGTCAGCGGCAACAACCGGATAGAATGCATCAGGGATAACCTGCTCTTTAGACACCAGGTGACACTTGACAGCTGTCACACTGGCTCCGGTGTCTCTCAGAGCCTCCACCCTATGGCCATTGATGGTCACCCACTGCCTGTATTTCTTAGTGTTCTCAGGCAGCGGGGTCCTAGGGACCATCTCAGAGTCTCCTAATGAGACAAGGGAAAACACTGTGGGATCCCCCCACCTTGGGCACCCAACTCCTCCCCCAGGGCTACACTAGCCAACTGCCGGGGGACTGCACTGGTGGGTGCTGGTTTTCCATGCAAAGGGCAACGAGGATCGTTTGCCTTGTGGCCAGGGCGCCACACTTGTAACATACCAGTGGTCCCTGGGGAACAGGGGGGCCTGTTAGGGCCACTGGCTTCTTCTCAGGGGAGGCTGGGAACCTTTCCCTTGGTTCCCTTGGGGTTTACTTTGGGGCCCTTTATGGAACTCCTTCTGTTTACCCTTGTCCCCCCACTCTTCTGCTGGGGACCCTGCCCACCCTTGGCGGAGTCTCCCACGTGACCCTTGTGGACCCGGGTACTCACCCAGCGGTCCGCCTCCTCAGCAAGCTGCCTAGGGTTAGTCAGCTTACTATCAATCAGGTGCTGGCGTAGCTCAGGAAAACAATTACCGGACAAGTGCTCCCAGGCAATTAAATCAAAGAGCGCCTGAAAATCAGTCGCTTTGCTACCCTTTACCCAACCATCCAAGGCTCTGCAAAAGAAGGTCACATATTCAACCCAGGTACTGCTTTCAATCTTACTACAGTTCCTGAACCTTTGCCTATAAAGCTCAGGGGTCAAACCATACCTAGTCATTAAGGCATCCTTCATGTGGCTGTACGAATTATAGACTTCAGAGGGCAAATCCAACAAGGTATCCCGCCCTTCACTAAGGAACCGTCCCCACAACCCCGCTCCCCAATCCTTCTCAGGGACCCGGTGGGAAGACATGGCTACCTCATAGGCTTTGAACCACTGCCCTATGTCATCATTTTTAAAAAACTCCTTCACCACATCTTTGGGACTATACACCCTAGCTTCAACAGGCACAGGCGGTACACTGCCACCAGAGGGAGTAATCTCTAAGCTCTTGGCCTTCAATTCCAACTCCCTCAAAACTTTCTCATGTTCAAACTGCATTTTCTTTTCCTCTAGGGCCAATTTCCTAGTTTGCATTTGGAATTCTAACTGCCCATTCAGCTTGAGCTTGGTCAGCTCCATTTCGTGCATCCTACTCTCTTTCCTGTCCTCCAACTCCTCTGGAGACAGTCCTCTGGCAGAAACACTGCTACCTACTGGGGAAGGTAATCTTCTAGCCCCTAGACCCAATAGCCCCTCCAGCTGCCCTTCTGCATTCTCAGCCCCCTCCACAGGGGCACTCCTTGATTCGACCCAGGCCCTAAGCGCCTTTTGAAGGTCCTCCTTCCTGGAGAGTCCGGTCATGGACACTTTGAACTTCTTGCAGAATTGCTTGAGCTGCTTAAGGGTGTAGCATTCTAGCCTCTCCTCTTCCCAATCACACTCAACAGAGGCTACTGATGCTGGTTTCTCCATAGTGACTGAACTTGGCATTTGCAAAAATAGGAAATCCCAGAAAAAATGCTATAAAAGTATGTGGTTGCGTTTTGGTCTGCACTCACTAAGTAGTGTTCACCAATCACTGTACATGAGTCACAAATGCAAGTCCAGAATCCTCACCGCTGACCACCAATGTTAGATTTGGGGGTCTCTAGTTGGCAGAGGTATGTACCTTTGTCCAAATAGGGACCCTTGAGTCTAGTCAGGGAAAGTAGGTACACTCCTGAAATAACCCCTGCTCACCCTCTTGGTAGCTTGGCACGAGCAGACAGGCTTAGTTCAGAGGCGGTGTGTAAAGCATTTGTGAACACATACAGTAATCAAGTGACAACACTACAAACGGACACCACACAGGTTATATATTTATAAAAATAGGTATACTTTATATAGATTTATCACAAGACCATAAACGACAAAAATAATCCACGATACTGTTAAGAATACTTAGTTCTGATCAAAAAGGCTTAATTCAAGGTTCTGTGCGAGTCGGTAGCCTCCTCCGGCTACGGCGATGTCGAGAACAAACAGAGTCGAACAAATCCAGCTGACCGCGTCGAGAAGGGCCAACACAGCGTAGACAGACTCGGTCACAGTACCTTTACTTGAAGCGGCAGGCACGGGTGTGCGAGCCGGATGGCTGTTCGTCGCGGTCGCGATGCAAAAATGGAAGCGTTGCAGGACGCGTTGTCCCTCGATGCGGTGCAGGCAGCGGCTCGTTGACGTCGTCGAGACGGAGTCGGTGAGACCAGGGCCGGGCGTTGCAGGGCGAGACGGTGCTTCGATGCGGTGCTGGCAGGTTGCGGTGCGGCGACGAAGCCGGATTCAGGAGCTGGCGTCGATCAGTCCGGACAGCGGTGCGAGTCGGGCGGTGCGTCGCAAAGCGTGCGAGCGGTGCCCAACTCCGGTGCGGTCACAGGACTCGAACTCAGCAGCAGTGACCGTGTCGGTCGGACCAGTTCGATTCGGCGTAGCGAGCGGTGCAGGACGCGTTGCCCCTCGATGCGGTGCAGGCAGCGGCTCGTTGACGGAGTCGGTGAGACCAGGGCCATGCGTTGCAGGGCGAGACGGTGCTTCGATGCGGTGCTTACAGGACACCGAGTCGGTCGTGAGAGTCGGTCACAGCTCCCTACCTCTGTAGCCACTGAAACAGAGTTTCCAGCAGCAATTCACAAAGGGGTGAAGTCCAATGGTCCTGGGACTTCGGTCAGGGGGCAAGCTCTCTTCCAAGCCCTTGGAGATCCTTCACAAGTTGATGAAAGTCACAGCAAAGCAAAAGTTCCTTTCTCCTTTCTTTGGCAGTCAGGCAAACCACTGCAGGCCAATCCCCCAAGCAGCACTTCAGGCTTAGGGATAGTCTCTCCTCAGTTTCTTCTTGGTTCCGCTCCTCAGCAAAGGTTTCTTCTTGTTCCCAAAAGTGATCTAATTTTCCTGGGGTCTGGGTGCCCCTCTTATACCCTGATTCTCTTTGTTCTCTGGAGGCAGAGAGGCCTCTGCCTAGTCCAAAACCAGTTCTGGTCAGTTCTGGAGCACTTTGTTTTTCTGACTCCTTCTTTCCTTTCAGAATGTGGGGCAGAGTGCTCAGCCGCCCGGCAGGAGGTGGAGCCAGCATTGTGGAAGGCAGGCACAGCCCTATTCAGACCCAGGTGCAACTCCTCCCTCCACTCTGGATGCAGATCTTTCTATTCAGCCCTGTGCTGACTCACCCTGTCTCCTGTAGCCACCCCAGCCCCTGTCACTCAATCTCCAGACAAGGAATACACAACCTAGCAGAGGCAGGCTTGGATAGTTAGGCAAGAAAATACCCACTTTCTAAAAGTGGTATTTTCGAACACAGAATGTTAAAACCAACTTCACTAAAAGATGTATTTTATCATCCTGAGTTCAGGCATACTAAATTCGTTTTTCTACCATGTTCCCTGGGTCAGTTCTGACTATAAGGTGTAATAGTCAGTCTGCCCATTCTGGCCTATGGGGAGCAGGTAGCCTTGCAATAGTGAAAAACGAAAATGGCTGTAATTCACTATTAGGACATGCCACACACACCCGGGCATGTCCTACCTTATACTTACAATGCACCCTGCCCTAGGGCCTACTTTAGGGGTGACCAACATGCAGTAAAGGGAAGGTTTAGGGACTGGTAAGTGGGGGTACTCACCAAGTCGACATGGCAGCCCTAGGCCGCACACAGGCTCTGCGATGGCAGGCCTGAGACACATTTTACAAGCCGCTTCGGTGGGTGGCACAACCAGTGCTGCAAGCCCACCAGCGGCATTGGATTTACAAGCCCTGGGCACACTGAGTGCACTGTACTAGGGACTGACAAGTAAACCAATCATCCAATCACGGAGTCACTAATACATATATCAATTAACGATAGGGAGCACTTGCACTTTGGCACTGATTAGCAGCGGCAAAGTGCCCATGAGCATCTAGTCCAGCAAAAACATATCGGCAACAGTGGAGGCATTACGAAAAAATGGAAGGGAGACCCACGCCAAGGATGCCAGGTCTAACAGGTCTATATTCATTTTCTGTTAAATCCAATTTTGTTTAAGGGACCACTGTTTTTTTAAATAGCCAATTACCCAAGGTCCCTTGCCGACCGTACCTGGGTTCCCTTGTTACATATAACATGTTAAGCGCAATCGCTAGATTGCAAGGGTTAAGTACACCAGTCCCCCTTCGTGTAAGTGGGTCACTTTCCTAGCTTCCTTTCCCCCCACAATTGTCCTAATTCCTCATTTTCGTTTTTCTGTACTCCTTTCACCAGCCGCAGGCTATGTCTGACCACACACCCCTATATCCTGACGATTATATTAAAAAGAAATTGGAGGGCCCATCCCTATTCATTGATTCTGAGGAAACTCCAGCTAACACCAACACTTCCCTATCTGAACAACTAGAAAAACACAAGAAGAAATTTGTGCGTCTTCAGTTAATGATACGTATGTTAACGGAGTACCTTAAAGCCAACATTATTCCCGCTGGGAATATCCCAGGGGTTTTCACTGATATCCCGAAATACATCACCAACTTCAGTTATATAGGCACCACATGCTCCAGACATTGGATGGTGCTTGGCATCGACACAGCTACTGAAGAACTTAAGAAACTCACTGACGAAATAAATGATACCAAGAAACTGATCAAAGAGAGTAACTCTACATCTGATTGCAAAAAGTTACTAGAACAGGTACAAAAAACTGTTGATGAGTTCCATCGATTGGAACAAAATAAAAAATCAATGAAAGTCAAGAAGGATATAAAGTCTTTCTCTCAAGAAAGAACATACCCTTACCTGAATAAGGACTTTTACACCAACAGGTCGTACCTCAATTTCCAAAACACCAGACCCTGGGGGCGCTTTAACAGACGGAACAATTTGGTCGGCTTCTCAGATACATCTGCAGACTCTTCAGACAATTCAGACCAAAGTGAAGGCCCAACCACTTCGACTCGAAACCCAAACACTCCTTTTTTAGGACGTGGCCAACCAGACCCCACAAAGAGGGGCAGGGTCAAGCAACAACAACGTTGGCACAACCCACCAGGAGAACGGCAGACACGCCAGAAGTTCTATCAGTGGTAACCAACGCACTAGTACCTACCACTATGAACAATAACTTATCCATTCCGATCTTTAATCTCTCCAGACACCAACTGTCAGATCACGAACAATCACTATTGAGCAAGGGACTTTCATTCGTGCCCACCACTCATCCTAACTTTCTTGATTTACAGACAGAATTATTGCGATTTTTCCGCAAAATAAGACTACATAGCTACTTTCTGCTCAATCCCAAACCCACTAAAAGTCCTAATACCCCTTTACATCCTCCTTCCACCTTTTCTCCATTTGCCAGCATGATTCCTAACGAAATCCTAGCGTTCGAAAAATTGATTCTAAATGAAGTTACACATCTCGAGACCACCCGACCCTTCATTCCATACAACATCACAAGGGATGAGAAAACAGCCATAATCACTCTCAAAGAAAATGACACCCTTGTCATCAAACCCGCTGACAAGGGGGGAGGCATAGTCCTACGAGAGATCGACGCATACGCAAATGAAATCAATAGACAATTGGCAAACAAAGACCACTATTGCAAATTGCCAACTAATCCAACCAGGGAACTCCAGAAATTGATTCTACAAGTCACCAATGAAGGCCTTGAGTTCGGGTTTCTGAGCAAGTATGAGCATCAATTTCTCAACACCAAATCTCCCTGGACACCGGTTATTTATACATTGCCCAAAATGCATAAAAACCAAGCCAGTCCACCTGGCCCCCCAATAGTATCGGGATGTGGCTCCATTTTAGAACCACTTGGCCAGTATGTTGATTTTTTCATCAACGATTTTGTCCCCAAGACTGACTGCTATATCCGTGACAGCATGGCCATGATTAACATCGTAGAAAACCACCCATTCAACACCTCCTCTGATACCCTATGCACCATGGATGTAGAATCACTCTACACCAACATTCCCCAGATTGACTCACTATTGGTGATGGAAAATGTACTCAACACTCGCCCTCGCCCCCATGCAGTCCCGACAATTTTCATACTCCAGTTACTAGAGATCTGTCTGACCAGAAACTTCTTCCTCTTTGGTACTCAATACTACCAACAGGTTAAAGGAACATCGATGGGGGCTGTTTTTGCCCCCAACCTAGCCATACTATATATGGATAACCTTGAGGTCAATCGCATTTTGTCACCATTTAATCCCTTCCACACTGGGATTTCAATGTGGAAAAGATACATAGATGACATCTTTATGATCTGGCAAGATACCGAGAATAGCCTATTACAGTTCCTCCACTGGTTAAATAATAATTGTGATGGCCTCAACTTCACGCTGACACATAACAAGGAGACTATCCCATTCCTTGATCTCAACATCACTCATAAAGACGGAGTACTCATCACCAGACTCTTTCGTAAACAGACTGAGCGCAACACTCTATTAAGATATGACAGCAACCATCCCCGTGCCCTCAAAGATTCATTGCCATACTCCCAATTCTTACATATCAGAAGGAACTGCACGCTTAAAGAGGACTATTTTAGCGAAGCCAAAGTTCTCTCCAACAAACTGACCTCACGTGGCTATCCACGGCGGCTAGTTCGTAACTCTATGAAAAGAGCCTGGTACTGTCCGAGAGATATCCTATTAGAACCCAAAGCAAAGCAATCTGAGAATCGTCTAGTTTGTGTGACCACTTTTTTACCGGTGTCAAACTCTATACGCAAAAGCATCCTAAAAAACTGGAGGGTCCTGAATGCAGGTATATTGAATCTAGCACGCCCTCTATTTGCATTCAAGAAAAACAAAGATATCAAGGCTCATCTTGTCCATGCAGCTTTGCCCAACATGAAACCAACAGGAACACTTAATGAACACTGGGGCCTTGCCCCTCTCACAGGTCATGTTAAGTGTGGTAACTGCATAGTGTGTGACCTGACCATTGAATGTAAAGAGTTTACTTTTGGAAGAATTAAAATTGCTTTGAAAGCATTTTCAAACTGTAATACCTGCAATGTTGTGTATGCTATTTTATGTCCTTGCAACAAAATCTATATAGGACAGACCACTCAGAAAATACGCATAAGGATCTGCCAACACCGTAGTAGGCTTCATTGCAAAACACCGAACGCCCCCCTTGTGGACCATTTCCAAGCAACAGGCCACACGGAGAACGACATTCGATGGACAGTCATCAGTGTGGTGAAAGCCCCTCCCAGGGGTGGAGATCTTTCCAAACTTCTAAACAAGGAGGAACTCAAAGGGATTGTAAAGACTAACAGTATACATTCTGGCCTAAATCGCCTTGAGGATTGGGCCACGCTAATATAATCCAGTGTATAGCACACCCATGTAATTTCAATACTTTGTGTTCAGTGTGAGGTCTAGGAAAATTGTAAACTCTTGATAGCCTGTAGTTGGTTTTAATCGTATTGTCTTTTCTCTGTGCATACGGTCTCCTCTGTGCGCGAACTTCCCCTCACAACTCTACCTTTTAAGCAAGGCGTAAAATGCACCAAAGGTATTGCCTTTCCGCCAATCTTTAATTTCACCACGCACTGTTGAATACCACTCTAAGATGGCCGCCGCAATTCTTTGCCATCTCCTCTTCTATTCCCTTCCCCGCATCACCTGACCATTCCAGCCTATTAGATCTCGTTTCATTTAAATAGCCGGCACTTGATGCCGAGCACTTCCGCCTCCTACAACCGAGAGGGATCCCCATGTCCCCTTAGGAACCGGACGCAGGTAAGCGTGCGAGCGCTCATGAACTTGGCACTCCGTGTAACACAGGACCCGTATCCCCTTCCCCCTAACCCGTTCCCTATTCTTTCCCTTCTCTATCAGACTACATTACAACTCGACCACGGAGATCGCGAACGCGGCTCCTCTTTAATTTCCTCAGCGCCACTGCGGTGGCTCTACAACATGTGACTCTGCCTCCTCGTACTACTACCCACTTTTGGTAAGTCCAGCAATGCCCGCCTTTTTACGACTCTTCCCTTCCTTTGAGTTTCCACCTAATGAACTCTCCTTGATTCATTATGGCCCTTTGTCTTGTTTAGGACTACTCATCCCCTGCTAATTTTGGTCCGGTTCCTTGTCAGGCTCCCGCAAATTATCACCTTGGTAAGTCCCGACATGAGCCCCTTTAGTTTTTTTTTTTTTCCCTATCTATCGGACCGCAGCCCCTTTCCTCACAGTGGTTTTCATTTTCACTAGGCGCAATCCAGTACCACCGCGTACTGCTGCAACTGCGCCTCCCACGACTCCGGTTTGATCTTCTACACCGGTTCGGCGCAAGATACCCTGTAGGTCTCTCTCCCCCCTTCTTCTCTCTTTTCGCGCGCCTAAGCACTACGTACGCCGCAATTTCACCAGCCGCATCTGCGTTGGGTCATCTCACCAAATGTCACCCTTTATATACCCTCATTCGTTTAACCTGTCTTGCTTATTTCGACTAGCAGCGCTTGAAAGGTTTGCTGCTTACTTTGTATTTTAATACTCCACTGCTGCTATTTTAAACTAAACCTTCCATACTGTTTGACTCGTTTTCCGCTGCTATTGACATTTGGGGCTGAAAGGGTTTTAAATTGTATTGTTCTTATTTGTGTTACTTGGAGTGTGTTAAACTCCTTTTACTTTGCCTACGCTCCTCTCGGTACGTGGCGGCCATCTTTTTGGGACACGTGTCGGGGCGGTTAGCGTTCCACTCTTTTACCGCCCGGCCATTTCACTATTTAATGGACACGGGACGGACGCGCAGCGCTTGAAAGGTTGGCTGCTTACTTTGTATTTTAATACTCCACTGCTGCTATTTTAAACTAAACCTTCCATACTGTTTGACTCGTTTTCCGCTGCTATTGACATTTGGGGGCTGAAAGGGTTTTAAATTGTATTGTTCTTATTTGTGTTACTTGGAGTGTGTTAAACTCCTTTTACTTTGCCTACGCTCCTCTCGGTACGTGGCGGCCATCTTTTTGGGACACGTGTCGGGGCGGTTAGCGTTCCACTCTTTTACCGCCCGGCCATTTCACTATTTAATGGACACGGGACGGACGCGCAGCGGACGCGCGCAGCGGGCGCGCCGGGGGCATGCCGAAGGCGCGCCTAAGGTAAGCCCGTCTGCGCCCGTCCGAGCCCGGCCGGGTCCAGGGGCCAGGCTAGTTGGACCTATAAAACCAGGTACCTATAATTACTCACTGTTTCAGTTAAAGCAACTGAGGACTATTAAGTGTCCTGACTGCAGTCTTCTTGATTTCGAATTTATGACTTCACCTTGCCCCTGTTGTGGATTCGCATTTAAGCCTAGTAAGGCTCATAATCTAGCTTCTGATAAGTCCCAGGTGACTCCGTTGGCTAGTTGCCGTAAGGAAGTGAAGAATGTCTTCTCTTTTCTCTATATCAATTGTCGTTCACTTGCTAAGCACAAGCTAGATATTTTGGACCTTCTGCTTAATTAGCAACCAGATGCCATTTTCCTTACCGAAACTTGGCTTCACGGAAGCTCTGGACCTGATATAGCAATTGCTCTGCCCCCTAATTATGCCCTTGTTAGAAGAGACAGGGGAATTAAAATCAGAGGAGGTATAGCTATTATTTTTAAGAAATCGTTCTCCTGTAAATTTGATAGTCTATCCTTCCAGGACTGCGAGGCTGGCCATTTCAGACTTGTTTTAACCCCCAATTTACTTTTTCTGGAATTTTGCTCTATCGGCCACCGGGGCCTGCAGGGGCCTGGGCTGTGTCTTTTCCGGGTCTAATCCTGCCTTATCTTGTTGACGCTACTAATTTCACCATATTGGGTGATCTCAATTTGCATCTTGATGAAATAACCTGTGCCACTAGTGCGACTTTCATCGCAGACTTTGCTGCGGTTAACCTGATGCTCTGCAATTCGGGACCCACGCATGCGGCGGGCCATCTACTTGACCCCATTTTCTCGAACCTGCATAATATTCACTGCTCCCCAACTTTGCCTGTTCTGTGGTCTGATCACTTTCTAGTTGGCTTCCAAGTTTCTGTTCACTCTCGTGATCCTCCTCCAACGATCTCTGGTCTTACAGCCAAATCGAGGAAATGGGGAAAATTGAACTCTGATATGTTCAATAATATGTTAGCTAAAACTGCCCCAACAGTTGGCTTTTCATTTGCAAACGATGTTGTTGCTGTCCAAAATTGGATTTTTAATTCGGTAGAGGCTTGCCTTCCTCTATCTGCTATCAAGGCTAATAACCATCGTCCGCCTGCCCCTTGGTTTACAGAGATCTTAAAAGCGGAAAAAAGCAAATGTAAAAACTTGGAGAGGCGTTGGAGATTGACATATGCTCCTGAGGCCAAATCAATTTACAAAATGGCTCTAAGGGCTTATCATATACTTTGTAAGTCTGCACGCTCTGATTATGTGACTTCAGCTATCTCCAGAGCACATAATAATTCTAAGCATTTATTTAAACTTGTAAAAAATCTGTCTGGGGCTGACTGTTTGCCTGCTTCGCCTTATTTGAGCGCTCCACACTGTGAGGAGCTTGCCACTTTCTTCTTGAGGAAAGTTGAATTAATTTATGATTCATTTCAAGAATCTACACCTAATAATGCCTCACAGCTTTCCGGAAATCTTCTTTTTCCGACTAATGAGGAGTCTGCACAATCTGATTCGCGTGATAATCACTTTGATAACATTGATTGCTGGGCACCCCTAGACATTGATTCCTTTAGGCGAATATTGGGCAGCCTTAAATCAGGCTCCCCTAGAGACCCCATCCCTGTTACTGTGCTTCAGAAACTTGCACCTTCATCCTTGTCTTTGATCATGGAGCTGCTTAATGCCTCTTTAGCAGAGGCTACTGTTCCATCTATTTGGAAAGACGCAATGGTTTTGCCATTGTTAAAGAAGGCCACGGCTGACCCCACTCAATTAGCTAATTTTAGGCCCATTTCTCTCCTTCCTGCTTTCTCCAAAATTCTGGAAAAGCATGTCAATTCACAATTGACATCTTTTGTGAGCTCTCAAAACTTCCTTCATGGCTCTCAATCTGGCTTCAGAGTGGGCTTCTCTACTGAAACCGCTTTGCTTGGGGTCACAGATATGGTGCGCCAGCAAGTTGACGCGGGTGGTACTGTGGCACTTATACTTTTGGATTTAAGTGCCGCATTTGACACTGTATCACATTCTGTGCTATTGCATGCGCTTCAATTACTGGGAGTGACTGATAAAGCCCTCAAGTGGCTTGCTGATTTCCTGACTAATCGAACGTTTCAGGTTTTCTCGCCGACAGCATGTTCCGAGATTCACAATTCACCTTATGGGGTTCCCCAAAGCTCGATCCTCAGCCCTTTACTATTTAACATTTATGTCAGACCTATGGCGAGGATTGCTGAGGAAGCAGGGTTGTCTCTTTTTTCATACGCCGATGACACCCAGATTGTGTTCTCCCTCTCTGTGGATGGAGCCCACAATCCTTCCTTACTACAGGCCGGTTTGAGGAACATTGCAGGTTGGATGCATACCAACCTGTTGAAACTTAACGGCGAGAAAACAGAAGTGCTGATTGTGGGCCGAAATAAAGACTTGTGGGGTTCCCATCACTGGCCCACTGAAATGGGTCCTCTGCCCCAGCCTAAACATCAAGTTCAAAACCTGGGTGTCTTAATTGATGACCAACTGTCCATGAAGCAGCAAGCAGTGAGAGTAGCCTTGACTTGCTTCACAATCCTTAGATGGCTAAAAAAAATCTTATGGATGTTGCCTTCCTCTACCCAACGTACTGTGGTCCAGGCTCTCATTACCTCAAGACTGGACTACTGCAACATCTTGTATCTGGGTGCCGCCAAGGAGGTGCTACGCAAGTTACAACTAGCGCAGAATGCTGCTGCGAGGCTGCTTTGTAGGATACCTAAAACTGCTCCCATTTCCAGTTCAATCCGGGATCTCCATTGGCTCAGGATTGAAAGCCGCATTAAGTTTAAGGCACTGAGTCTCATGTTCAAGATAAAATCTGGAACGGTACCTCCCTACTTGAAGACTCTTGTTCATCCTTATGTGCCATCTCGTGCTCTGCGCTCAGCTACCCAGGCCAAGTTTATTGTTCCTAGGACGAGATTAGTGCGCATGGGCGATCGTTCCTTCTCTCATTTGGGACCCTCCTTATGGAACTCCCTTCCGTTTGATCTTCGAATTGAATCTTCGTATGAGAACTTCCGCAGGGGTTTAAAAACTTGGTTATTTAACATGTAGACCCCTCTGTCTGCGTTGGCTCCTTTCAGGCGGAGCCGGGAAACCCTAGGGTAGATGTGCGCCTTATAAAATTAAAATAACATAACATAACATAACATGCTCTCTTCTTGGAGGGCCGTCTTACCGAATGTTACCTTTAATGCTCTCACGCGATTTACTTGTCTCACAAATTGTGACTCGCAGCACCAGACATGATTTATTTATTAGGGCTAGTCACCCTGTGCACCATAATTGAGACACGGCGAGCTTTCCGTATACACTGATAATTGCCAGGTAGGTCGCTCCCCCGCCACACAGCTCCGCCTGTGGTGTCCTGCTCGCTGCTGCTGGTAAGCTCGCCCCTCTGCTTGTGGCCTCGGTGCCCGTTTTGCCTTCTGTTTCCCCTCGTTGCCCCCATCTCTCTGCGTCCATTTTGCATTCTGTTCCCCTCGCTGCCCCCATTTCACTGTGTCCATTTTTCCTTCTGTTCCCCTCGCTGCCCCCATTTCACTGTGTCCATTTTTCCTTCTGTTCCCCTCGCTGCCCCCATTTATCTGTGTCCATTTTTCCTTCTGTTCCCCTCGCTGCCCCCATTTCACTGTGTCCATTTTTCCTTCTGTTCCCCTCGCTGCCCCCATTTCACTGTGTCCATTTTTCCTTCTGTTCCCCTCGCTGCCCCCATTTCACTGTGTCCATTTTTCCTTCTGTTCCCCTCATTGCCCCATTTATCTGTGTCCTTCTTGCCTTCTGTTTCCCCTCGTTGCCCCCATTTCCCTGTGCCCATTTTGCCTTCTGTACCCCTCGTTGCCTCTCTCCACTCCCGCCGCTGCGTCCCCTGCGGCCCCGCCCCCCTGACTGCCCATTCGCTGCCCCTGCCTCCCGCCTCCCAGCTGCTCCTCCCTCCCACCTCCCCATATATGGCGGCCGCTGCGCGGCCGCGCCGCTGGTGCGCCAAAGGCGCGCCTAAGGCAAGCCCGTCTGCGCCCGTCCGCGCCTGGACCGCGCCCAGCGCCAGAACCCCTGGGCCGTGCGCCCCCCGCTCCAGCCTCGAGGACCGACGCCGATACGATGCCACCACACTCCACGCTCTCAACCCCGGACAGACGCACAACTGCTTCAAGGCCGCCCCGAAACGCACCCATGGTCCCTTCACCTGCCGGAACTGCAGCTACACCAGCCTCAGAGCCACCGAAGCGCCCGCCAAGAAGGACCTCAACCACCTCCGATGCATCCTACTGAACACCCGCTCCGCACGCAAACACGCCGTCGAGCTCTGGGACCTGCTCGACACATCATCACCAGACGTCGCCTTCCTGACAGAGACCTGGATGAATGACTCCTCTGCCCCCGACATCGCCATAGCCATCCCAGACGGCTATAAGATCACCCGTAGAGACCACATCAATGCAGTAGGAGGAGGAATCGCCATCGTCCACAAGAACACCATCAGGGTCTCGACCAGCACCGACGACACTCTCAGCACCGCCGAACACATGCACTTCCAGATCCACACGGACCCCAACACCACCCTTAGAGGCACCCTTGTCTACAGACCCCCTGGGCCCCGACCCCAGTTCAGCGACTCCAACGCCGACTTCATCAGCACGCACGCCCTGACCTCTACCGACTACATCCTCCTCGGAGACCTGAACTTTCACCTGGAGAACAACAACGACAGCAACTCCACCGCCCTGATCGACAACCTCGCCAACCTCGGTCTGAGCCAGCTCGTCACAACACCGACCCATTCCACCGGCCACACGCTTGACCCCATCTTCTCCTCAAGCTCCCACGTCTCCTTCAGCCACACCACGGAACTCCTCTGGACCGACCACCGCTGCATCCATTTCACCTTCCAGAAACCCACCACACAGCACTGCACCCAACAGATCCCACGCCGCTGCTGGAGCAAAGTCACCGAAGACCAACTACGGGCAAACCTCGCTCTCAGCCCTCCCTCCGACCCATCCAACACTGACGACGCTGCCTGCAACCTCAGACGATGGACGACTGTGCCAACACCCTCGCCCCGCTGAAAAAACTCACCTACAGTGACACCACCAAAAGAGCCAGCTGGTTCACCTCGGAACTCCTAGCTTCCAAGCGTACCTGCCGGAAACTAGAGAAGAAATGGCACAGTGATAAGACACCGGACAGCCACGCAGCCCACAAAGACGCCATCCGTAACCACCACCACCTCATCAAGTCTGCCAAGAGAATCTCCTTCAAAGACCGCCTCGACAACAACGCACACAACAGCAAGGAGCTCTTCAACATCGTGAAGGAACTCTCCAACCCCAGCTCCAACACCAACGACATCCCGCCGTCGCAAGCCCTGTGCGATTCCCTCGCCACCTTCTTCCACCGCAAGATCGCCGACATCCACGACAGCTTCAACACCCAGACAGCCCCAACTAAGATCGATGCACCAGACCCGCCGCACACCATCGACCACGACCCCCTGCCAGCCTGGGCCAGCGTGAACATCGATGACACCATCAAGACCATGAGCACAATACACTCCGGCTCCCCGTCAGACCCTTTCCCGCACCACATCTTCAACAAAGCCAGCAGCTCCATCGCACCCCACCTGTGCAACGTCATCAATCTCTCCTTCGAGACCGCGACCTTCCCAGAGAGCTGGAAACACACAGAGATCAACGCCCTACTCAAAAAACCCAAGGCGGACCCGAGAGACCTCAAGAACTTCCGGCCCATCTCCCTGCTTCCGTTCCCAGCCAAGGTCATCGAGAAGATCGTCAACAAACAGCTAACCCGATACCTCGAAGAAAACAGCATCCTGGACCCATCCCAATCGGGGTTCCGCAGCAACCACAGCACTGAGACTGCCCTCATCGCCGCCACCGACGACATCAGGATCCTGCTGGACAACGGTGAGACCGCAGCCCTCATCTTGCTGGACCTCTCCGCCGCCTTCGACACTGTCTGCCACCGCACTCTACGCGCACGCCTCCACGACGCAGGGATCCGAGACAAGGCCCTGGAATGGGCAACCTCCTTCCTCGCCGGCAGAACCCAGAGAGTCCGCCTCCCACCATTCCGATCCGAAGCCTCCGAGATCATCTGCGGCGTACCCCAGGGATCATCCCTCAGCCCAACACTGTTCAACATCTACATGGCCCCGCTCGCACGCATCGCTCAGACAGCACGACCTCAACATAATCTCCTACGCCGACGACACTCAACTGATCCTCTCCCTCACCAAGGACCCCCTCGCCGCCAAATCCAACCTCCATGAAGGAATGAAGGCCGTCGCCGATTGGATGAAGATCAGCCGACTAAAACTGAACACGGACAAGACAGAGGTCCTCATCCTCGGCTCCAACCCCTCAGCCTGGGACGACTCCTGGTGGCCAACGACACTAGGAGCAGCCCCGACACCCACCGACCACGCACGCAACCTGGGAGTCATCCTCGACTCGACGCTCTCCATGGCCAAGCAAGTCAACGCAGTCTCCTCCTCCTGCTTCAACACCCTCCGCATGCTTCGCAAGATCTACAGGTGGATCCCGACAGATACAAGAAGAACAGTCACCCAGGCCCTCGTCAGTAGCAGACTTGACTATGGGAACGCCCTCTACGCGGGAGCCCCGGCCAAGCTCATCAAGCGACTGCAACGCATACAAAATGCCTCCGCACGCCTGATCCTCGATGTACCACGCCACAGCCACATCACCCCCCACCTGAGGAACCTGCACTGGCTCCCCGTCGACAGGAGAATCTCCTTCAAACTCCTCATCCATGCACACAAGGCACTCCACAAGACTGGCCCAGCCTACCTCAACAGACGACTCCTCTTCTACGTCCCCAACCGCCAGCTCCGCTCCGCCGACCTCTCCCTCGCCACCGTCCCTCGCATTCGAAGAACTACCACCGGCGGCAGATCCTTCTCCCACCTCGCCGCCAAGACCTGGAACACCCTTCCACTAAGCCTACGACAGACCCAAGACCTGCTGACCTTCAGGAGGCTACTCAAGACCTGGTTGTTCGACCAGTAGCAGCACCCCCCCCTTTTTTCTCCCCAGCGCCTTGAGAGCCTCGCGGGTAAGTAGTGCGCTCTACAAATTCTGTGATTGATTGATTGATTGATAATTATAGCTAAAGGCATGCCTGTTTCACTCGCAAACATACCAGTGGTAGTCACGCCCGATTCCGCATATGAGACTGTTGTCACCATTCTCTTTTTCCGCTTTTATGTACATACTACATCGCTTATACCAATCCTTAACACGCTGTCCTTTTTCCCCCTTTTTACTCCCCATTGTCGTTTTTGTTGTCTTTATATTATTAGTTATTACAGGCATATGTTCACAGGCATGTCATTTCAAATGTCCTGATGATGATCCAAGTATGTTCTTTATGGATCGAAACGCCGTCGACTTTATATACACCTTATACACTTTCGCAATTTAGTATTTATGTGTAAAGGTGTTTCATATGATTTGTTTGCTACATTGTTAACGTGTGTCTTACAAACAATTCTTTTTGCCTGAGCCTTTTTGTTTGTATTTGTATGCTTTCCTTGTCCACGTTGGATGCAGGCTTGTGTCCCACGAGAAATGTTCCTTTCTGTAATTCATATATATAGTAACCTATTGAACATTAAACAACTGTCCGGCTGGATAGTTTTGAAAAATATAGCACTGATCGGGTCTATATTCATTTTTCTGTTAAATCTAATTTTGTTTAAGTTTAAGGGACCACTGTTTTTTGAAATAGGCAAAAACCCAAGGTCCCTTGCCGACCGTACCTGGGTTCCCTTGTTACATATAACACGTTGGTGCCATTGACTGCACTCATGTTGGCCTGGTTCCACCACAGGCACGTGAGCACATCTACAGGAACAGGAAGCATTTCCATTCCATTAATGTGCAAGTGGTATGCCAAGCAGATATGATAATCTCCCATGTCTGTGCCAAATTTCTAGGATCAGCACATGACTCCTACATACTGCGTAACAGCATTGTACCACAGCTGATGGCAAATCTGCATCCGGAGCGTGCGTGGATTGTGGGTGAGTACGCAGAGTCAAGTAGCGTGCTGTATGTGTGACATGCTGTCCTCTGCCACAGTGATATTACAAAATTGGTCTGTGTATCTCACACCTAGGTGACTCTGCATATCCCAACCGGCCTTGGTTGCTGAGCCCACTGAGGAATCCCAGGACCCCAGGTGAAGTCCGCTACAATGAGGCCCATGGGAGGACACGTCGTGTGGTGGAACGTACTCTTGGGCTTCTGAAGTCTCGATTTCGGTGCCTGGACCGGAGGGGCACTGATCTCCGAAAAAGGTGTGTCAGATCGGAGTTGCATGCTGCATGCTCCACAACCTGGCCTTGCACAAAGAGATCCCCCTGAATCTGGACGATGATGAGCAGCAGATGCCCCTGCCTGCAAACCCACACATGTCCAGTGAGGAGGATAGTGGAGAGGAGGAAGGTGTCGACCTGCGTCAACAGCTCATCAACCGCTACTTCCCTTGAGTGTGAGTGACATTGTACAACAGTGCCATTGTCTGCTGTCTTTGATGGTAGTAAAAAGGCCTAGGTGAGCTTTTTGACTGCTGCCTGTTGTTGGCTCTGTGCTGATGGCTGATGTTTGTGGCACAGTGTAGTCATGTCAAAGTAGAATCTCTAGAACGTCTAAAGAATCACACTGGATTCTTTAAAAAGCCCTCACTCACCAACCTAGTTGGTGACATGCTTCATCATTGGGCCCACCAGGAAGACCGAGGGGCCGATTCCGATTCGGGCAGGAAATCTCTCCAACCGAGCCGGACCCAGAGAGATTTCCGACCGAATCGGACTCTAGCAGCCCGACCGAACGAGTACGATGCGTACGCATGCTATCGGACTCGATTCGGTCGGACTCCCATTGAAGTCAATGGGAGCCGGTCGTACGATGCGTACACGGGCTCCCATTGACTCAATGGGTGCGTCACGAACAAGGGCGCCCCCTACAGCGGGTACGCGTCAATGCGACTTGCGCCGTACATGCATGGGTAGGGGGGACCCATGGGTCCCCCCTGTGTGCGACTCGCGTGGCTACGCGTGGAGGGGGGTCCGACACGGACCCCCAAAGTCCGGCTCCGACTGCTCTTTGGAGCCGGACGGCGCGAGTCGGTCGGACTGCTCGAGGCGCGCATCGTACTTGCTCGGTCGGGGAACGTCTCCATTGCGCGGTGCGAGTCGTGTCCGTGCGAGTCGGTCGGAGCGGTTAGGACCCGCGAACGAGTCGGTCGGCGATTTCGCGTACGCTCGCATCGTACTCGCTCGCCCGGACGCATGCACGAATCGGTCGGGAACGAGGCCTCCGAATCGGATCTGGTAAAGCCGAATCCGATTCGGTGCCCTACCGGCCGAGATCGGAATCGGCCCCCGAGTGTCTTCCCGGTGTGCTACGACGCCAGAGTTACTGCGGAGCTGGTTTTCAGTGAAAGTGGTGATAACTATAAGTGTATTTAAAATTGTCTAGATTGAAACCAAAAATATCTTTAATGAGTGGTCAATCTGACAAGGTTAAAAAGATATGTGGGGGGATGTAGATACTGGATAAAATGACCAGTTACATCCCTTTTTCACTCTATGATCTCTGGTTAGGGTGAGCCTTAGAGTGCTCATACCGCCGAGGTCGCCACTTTGGTCCTGACGAATGCCTGGCTACTACTACCATTAAGGCAGGAACATGTTGACCATGTAATGTGGGATGTAACTGGTCATTTTATCCAGTATCTACATCCCCCTCACATATCTTTTTAACCTTGTCAGATTGACCACTCATTAAAGATATTTTTGGTTTCAATCTAGACAATTTTAAATACACTTATAGTTATCACCACTTTCACTGAAAACCAGCTCCGCAGTAACTCTGGCGTCGCAGCACACCGGGAAGACACTCGGTCTTCCTGGTGGGGCCCAATGATGAAGCATGTCACCAACTAGGTTGGTGAGTGAGGGCTTTTTAAAGAATCCAGTGTGATTCTTTAGACGTTCTAGAGATTCTACTTTGACTCTCCTTGTTTGCTCTGCATTTAGTTAAGGCATACTCTCCTTTGTGATTGTTATCTATTTGAACTGGGGGACGGAGAGTGTTCTCATATTTCCCTTCCTCTCCCTTTGTTAATTAACAGTGTAGTCATGACCAGCCACATGACGTCTATGTTGGTGTTGTTTCTCATTGTAATGTGTGCTGGGTTGTGTACCTTGATGACTAGTGTTGTGTACTGGCTGTGATGCCATCACCTGACAAGTAAATCTCGTTCTCTTGTGTCTTTCTAGGTCCCTTCACCCTCTCAGTGCCTCATCACAATCAGAGCTTCTGGTACATTGGATTCAGAGTCAAAATTGTACATCCTGTGATAAACATGGAGCTGACACAAAGACATAGGTGTGTAAGGAGTGTTTATTTACAAAGAGTGTTTGTGACAGACAAGTGATGTTTGAGAAAATGGTGCTAGGTGAATTAATGAGTTGTCAGTGATGGTAAACGAGACAATAGAGTAGTCACCACATTGATGAGGTGACACAGTCCAACAGACACCTGCCATCAACATGGTAGTGTGGGTAAGGATAGTCAACAAAGTCAATGTCAAGATGAAGAGAGGTGCCATCATGGCTGGCTCTTTGACTTGCGTTTGGCTGGTGCTTTGCCACTTGATCCTCCCGTGGTGTTTCTCAGACAGCCCCTTTTGCGTTTTCCAGGAGGGGCCTCTGCTGCGGGCTCAGCGGGGTCTGAGGAGTCATCTTGTTCCAGCTCACCCCTCTCTGTGGGTGCAGATGAGGTGGTGGGAGTATTAACCTGCAGACCACTGGAGGGAGGTTGAGCTGTCCTTTAGGCCACATGACTGTCCCTCAGAACCCCCACAAGCTGGCCCATGAGGTCCACGATTTGGCCCATACGTGTGTCCAAGGACCTCACCAGCAGGCGGAGCTCATACAAATCTTCCAGAGCCTGGCCCATGTGTCCCTGGGTTTGTTGATATGCCCCAAGGACTCTGGCGATGTTGGCCAGGGCTTCGGTCCCAGTGTCCTGTCGATTTTGTCCCTCAGTTGCCCTCCCACCTGCCCTGCTGTACCGGACCTGTGGCGTTACCACTCGACGCACACGCAGACTCTCCCTGCCCTCCTCTGATTGTGGGGTGGTGTTGGTATCCTCTGAGGCAGGGAGAGTGTTGCAGGCAGCACTGGTGGTGGTGGTGGTGGTTGAGGCTGCATAGGTTGTTGCAGCAGGGGTCAGCATGGTTGTTGTTGCTGAGGTGGTGGGGACAGTGGGGCCCTGGGACGTGCTGCGCCCTGGCAGTGCTGATGGGCCAGGTTCGGGCTGCGCATCCGATGAACTTGTGGAGTATGCATCCGAGAGTCCATGTTCCGGGAGGGGAGACTGACTCTGCAGGTCGGTGTTGTCATCTGCATCAGTCAATTGTTTATCTCCTGTTGAACAGAGGTGAAATGGTCATTGAAGAGCACCCCACATGCTTGGTGTTAGACGTTTGGATGTTACATGTGATACACCACACAGTTTACATTGCAATCACGTGGTATGGCTGCAAGATACTGAGCATCATAACAAGATGTTAATGTACATACATTACTTGTCCATGGTGTGACATGTCAATAGATACCATGTTCAACGTACAGATTGTGTGATTACAAGGACATGTCCTCATCTAACAACTAGCAGCACAACAACTTTTGTGAAGCGTCTTTTTGGTTTGCTCTGCATGGAAGACGTTACATCTGAGCATGAAGTAGCCATTGTAATCTAAAGCATACCTTTGTCATAACATGTACTTTACTTTCTTTTTACAACTGACCAAACATGTTTTGTGTTCATATGGGCCTTGATGCTCTGCCCCATGGCACTTACACATAGCATTCAGTGCTGTGCAAGATTGTGTCCTGTTGGACTTGGCCCTTTTTGGCAGGTTCACCCCTAAACTTTTTGCCTTGTCTGTGACCTGGTGTTGGTGATTTTAGGCCTCTGAGCACTTTCGCACTGTGGTCCAGTGGAAAGTGCGTGCGCTCTCTGTGTACTGGTGGTGAGATTGGCCTGCCCTCCCATAGGAATGCATGGGGGATAAGTGTGTCCATGGTAATTCCTGGTATGAGAGGAGCAGTGTGGTCAAGACTGGTATGTATGGAATTGTGTGAATAAATGCTGCGCAATGGTGTGCGCAGATTTATTGTGGTTATTTTAGAAATGCCACTTTTAGAAGTTGGCATTTCTGTGTGCTCTGTGTCTGCCTGCCTGATGTGAATTGCATGTCTGGCTTGTGAGTGGCAGGGGCTGGGAGGTGTGTGTGGCTCCAGAAAAGGCAGGGTGAGTCAGCGCAGGGCTGAATGGAGAGATCTCCATGTAGATGGGAGGGAGGAGTTGCACCTGGGACCTGAATAGGGCTGTGCCTTCCTTCTACAATGCTGGCTCCACCCCCTGTGGTGTGTCTGATGTCCCTAGCCTGTCCTGTGAAAGGAGAGAGGAGCTGAGCAAAACAAAGTGCTCCAAAGCTCCCCTAAACCAGTTCTAACTGGTATCCCCCAAGCCCTGCACCTTTAGACAAAGGAATTCTGTGTATAAAAGAAGGGGCTGTGACCCCATGAAAATGTTCAGTTCTTGGTTGCTGTTCCTGCGGGGCGTGCTGCTGCTGGGGCCCAGGGGGGGCTGCCATGAGGGCTTGCCTCCCTGAGCCCTGCATTGCCCCTTGATGCCTGAAAGGACTTTTTGTAATTCTAGCACCTCGTGTGCGCTTTCTTTCGAATTTCCCCAAAGAGAGGAAGAGCGTGGGCTATGCAGCGCTGTGCTGCCCATCCTTTTGGGGGGGAATCCCGACGTGAGGGATTCCCCCGTGATGCTGCTGGAAGCGGGAGCCCACCCCGTGTTGGGAATTGTTTGCAGGTGCCCACCCCGCGTTTTGAGCTAATTGGCGGGTGCCCACCCCGCTTATGGGTGATTTCACGTTGGAGAGCGGGTGCCCACCCCGCTCTCATGCTATTTTGGATAGCGGGTGCCCACCCCGCGTTTCACCGCCGCGGCCCGTGCCGCGACCAGGAAGCCAGGCAGCCTTGCCTGGTTGTGGGCGGGGCATAGCTGCCGGCTGACCAATTCCAGCGCGGCCAAGAAAGGAGGTGAAGGAGCCTCGCGGGCTCCATCTCAAAGTCCTGGTCCCAGGAGGGGGCCGGGTGAAGGAAGGAGTGCGGCCGGAGCAAGCAGCAACCCCGCAGGCCGCCGCAAGAGGAGTCTGGTGAGTGGAGCTGGTGCGGAGGGGGCGCGAAGCACATTGTCGGTGCCTGCCCCTCCGCGCTGGGGGAGAAGAAGCGGAAGGCGCCCTGGAGCCTCTCGGGCTCCACCTTGAAGTCCCGGTCCCAGAAGAGGGACCGGGCGAAGCCAGCTGATCGGCGGGGCTCCCGTGAGTGAGGGAAGCCCCGCGCCAGGAGAGAGGAGACCGGAGGAGTCCCCGCGCAGTCCGGTGAGTGGCCGCCGCCTGCTGGGTGTTGGTGCCTTTCGAGGCACGTTGCCGGTGCTTGGGGGGACTTGGGGCATTGCTGGGCACAGTTGTAGTGCCGGGCCCCTATGTTTCTTTACAGCTGCCTCGCTTGCTAGTGGGCAGCTGCAACGTTTGGGCATCTTGGTTTTTAGAGCCCCTGAGGGCCACAGAGGCCCGGGGCATATCGAGGCTGTTGGAACCGGGGTTACCGAGTCCGACACGGTAGCATGGCGTGAAGCGGGAAAGGCACGCAAAGGCAATGTGTAAGGCAGTTGTGCAGCACACTCTCACTTTGACTCACAAATGCGAACGCAATAACATGACACCACACCAGGCTTTTGTATTTAAAATCAAGATCTTTTATAAATAAATTAAGTTGGCATCAGATAAGGCAGGTTAATTCAGATCTACATTCAAATTCATTATATTACTCAACTGGTGCACATTTTAAATAAAGCTGCATAGCTCATCAACATTGTAGGCCACTAAGAGGCCGCAGGAATTATCTCCTACACGTAGCACTTAATAATGATCTCAAGGTACGTTAATAAAACATAGGCCTAAACATACAGTTCACTTTAGCATATTCAATTATTTAAAAGAAGGCTTTTCACGTTACATTTAAATAGGCCTGCATTAATCTAGGCGCACCCACATTCAGTACAGTGGGCGTCGCAACTCCAGTACACCTGTAATATAAAATACTTCAACTCTTGGCGGTGTACACTTCAGCTCAACTCCATTAAACACTTTCCCCTTGTGGTAAAGACTTGACAGTTAAAACCATGGCCTAGGCAGTAATTATAATAGGCATCGGCATAAATTATTAAATACTGTGGGCATCATCATTACCTGAATGAACTATGTGGGGAATCCCTCAACATGTCCTGTATTCTGGGGCTTCTAGGTCCCTCAGGGGTTAACTCAGGCCAGGCCCACTCCTCTCTGGGGCCTCGCCTCGTAGGACTACAATCTTAAGGGTTAATAGTGGCCCCCGGCCCCCAGTGGCGTCTTATGGGCCCTAGGGGCCTCCAGGGCTCACCTGCGGTGTGGTCGTTGGTCGCGCTTCAGGGCGACTGGCGATCTTCCGGGCCGGCCCATGTTCTGTCGGGCGGGGCCCGGTCGGGGGTGCCTCGGCCTTCTGGCCGGTGTTGCGGGTCGTTGCGGGGGCCGGTATTGCCTTCCTCTGGCCCCCGGGATTAGGGAGTAAGTATGCGGCTTGTTGCGGGGGCCGGGATCACCCTCCTCCGGCCCCCGGGCTCAGGGTAAGTGCAGGTGGGGGCTCAGGGTTGCTGGGGAAGGGAGCGGGAGCCGGCAGTCCTCTCCGGCCGGCTCCCCGTCTCCCTCTGCACTGCCGGGGCTCTTCCCGGGCTTCCTTCGGCACTGGGCGGGACTGGGGGCCGGCGCCCAATCGGTGCGCGGCCTTCCCGGGTCACGCCGAGCGACCCCTGGTTGCTCGGCAACGGCGTCTGCGGGGCCTGGAGGCCTCGCTGAAGATCGTGCTAGCGATTTCTTGGGCCGCTTCGGCGGCGGTGGCAATTCTTTGGCCGCGACGGCGGCAGGTGCAATTCTTGGGCCGCTTCGGCGGCGGCGACGATTCTTCAGCCGCTTCGGCGGCGGCGACGATTCTTCAGCCGCTTCGGCGGCAGGGGCAATTCTTGGGCCGCTTCGGCGGCGGAGACGATTCTTGGGCCGCGACGGCGGCGGGGGCAATTCTTTGGCCGCGATGGCGGCGGGTACGACTCTTTGGCCGCGACGGTGGCGATGAGGGCCCAGGGCCCAGTCTCTGGAGGCTTCGGTGAGGGCGCGGACGGCGCTCCTCACCTCACACACCTAAGGGGCTTCCTTTACCTCAGCGCTTCCCCCGATGAGGGCGCGACGGCGCACCTCACCACACGGTGCCTCTTCTCAGGCGGCCGCGGCGGTGATCTCCATCATAAGGTCAGTGACCTGAGGGGCAACAGAAAGCAGGGTGCACCAGCAGCCTGTGGGCAGGGCTGACTGGCAAAGTACTTGGGGGCAGCCCTGCAACAGGCAAAAGTGAATAGGGGGTGAAGGTTTAGCGCTTCAGGGTACGGCGCTTTACCTGGTGATCCCCAGTTGGGCAGTTCTAGGCTTTAGGCCTTGCTGGACGGTCAGGCCTCCTCAAGTTAAGGGGTCTTGCGACTGCGTCAGCTTGGTTGCTTCTTAGGCGCTTCTAGTTGTAAGTTTCTTGTCAGAAGTTCCTTGTTATAGGTTCCTTGTCAAAGTTTCCTGTCAGAAGTTTCTTCTTATGAGGGGGGATGAGTTGGTGGTCTGGGAGTGCTTGGTGTTCCTCCCCGCATGCTGAAGGTGGTTCCCTGGGTCCCCTCACACTGGGCAAGGTCAGTGGGTGGTGGGCGTTCCTCAGCTATCTTACTACAGCAGGGCCTCAGCCCTGTCAGCAGCAGTAGTGTAGGTCTCCCCCTAGGCCCTAAAGCCTATACTCCGGCGGAGGTTCTCCCAGGTTCAGTGGTGCCTCATCAACTGACTAGAAAGTTTTCCCTCCAAGCCTTTTATACTCCTAGGTCAGGTGACTCTCCCAAAGGCGGCAAAACATAACTCCTCCCACAGCCCGGAAGGTTCTGGAACCTTCTACATGCCTGGCTATGTGGCCCAGAGGCGGGGATGGAATGGATACTGTATCCCTATACCCCAGCCTGACCCTGGCTACTAGTGTGTATGCGTGTCAGGCCCCTCTGCAGTAGCAGGGGCCTGTGGCAGCCATCTTGAGTGAGAGAGAGCACCTGCACCTCAGCACTGGCTAGCAGTGGCAAGGTGCCCAGAGACCTAGGTCCAGTAAAAATATGGTGGCAAAAAGGAGGCGAAAAAGGAAAAAAATAGGGAAAGACCACCCTAGGGCTGACAGGTCTAACAGAGGCACATTGTCGGTGCCTGGGCGGTCCCGCAAGAGAGCGGGCCGCCCCAACGATGGGGGCATGTGATTTAATGCCACTAGGAGGGTCCAGAGGACACAGAGGTGCCGGGCCCCCCTCCTTTATGCAAAGTGCCACGAACTGGGCACAATTGAGAGAGAGTCCCTGAGAGGGACCAGAGGCACAGAGGTGCCAGTGAGTTTCCCAGCTGCCCAGCAAGTAGTGGCCAGCTGCTACGTTTAGGTTTGCGCAGTGGCGCACCCTTGACTTTCGCTGCCTAGGCAGCAGCCCTGACTCTTTGGACATAGGGCATTTGAGCCCCTTTTGAGATGGCCAGTTGGCCAGGGGGACTGTTAGGATTATAGGGCACCAGGCCCTAATGTGATTGTGGTGCTAGGAAATGTAATATATGTACTTTGCTTTACGCACCCTGTTTATACCTCTAATGTACTTTCATGATTATGAGGTTTTGCATAATGTGTTTATGCTTGTGATTTTATTATTACCTAAGGCGTTTAGGTTGTGAGTTATTCTCTACTGTGAGTTATGCCCCTAATGTGAGTTATACTTAGAAGGTTAGGGTCTAAGAGTTTAGACTGATGAGGTTGGCGTACAATAGATTTGGCGCCTATGTGATACTGTGCATAATGTGGTTTATGTTACAGGCTGATGCTGAGTACAGTGGTTACCAGTGATTACTGGTTGTACGTTGATGATATGTTCTACCTTTATTATCTTTACTAAGTGATGGTTCTGACAGTGGCCCACGTGGCCCCGTCATGTGTACATAATCCCCTGTAAATATGACCTAGCACCAGGTGGCACGATGTATATTATGTGAGTACTATTCTAATGTGTTTTCTGATAATACAAAGGCTATTTTTATATATAACCTTGTGTGGAGTTCCTTTTTGTAGTGTGCCTAGTATGTTGTTGCTGTGTGTGTGTTGCGCAAACGCTTTACACATTGCCTCCGGGATAGGCCTGACTGCTCGTGCCAAGCTACCAAGGGGGTGAGCAGGGGTTATTTTGGGTGTGTAACTCCCTTGCCCTGACTAGAGTGGTGGTTTCTGCTTGGCTTTGGCGCAAGCCTTAGCCAACCAGAAATCCCATTTCTAACATTGGTTGTCAGCGGTGAGGATAGGACTTGCGTTTGCTCAATACCGCAGCGACAACTGGTTGCACTACAAGCTCTGCATTTTAGATAGTCACATGTTGGGGATTATTGTCTCTGAGTTTGTTTTAAGTGTCATTTCTTTTTGAAATGTGTTTTATGTTGCACTATGACTTGGGTGTCCTGCCAAGGACAGAAACCAGAGAATCTGGAGGAGTTGACTGCCCCTGTGCTGTCTGCTATTTCTAGGGTTGGCCTACAGTGGTAACTTAATTGGCATGGAGTAACTAGCTCGGGAGGGTAGATTATCCCCTAAGTGCAGTGTGAGTTTTCTGGATTCCCCAGTAAGGGTGGGATCCAGTGGTGGCAGCAATATGTAGTCCAGTGCAGGAAGTCCCGCTCCCAGTTCCCAGAGTATGGTACCTGGTTCCCAGTTAAGAGGGGTACAGGTTGAAATTCAGGGGCAGTAAGATGCTGTCTCACCAGTCTTGGGGGGGGAGTATGTGGATGAGTGTTCTGGTGCACTGGACGTTTGGGTGATTGGTTAGCACGGTAAATGGTGTTAAAGGGCTGTTCAATCTGTTTTGTCAGCGAGAACATGCCCCGTAATTGTTTTCCGGAGTCGCGCCAGCACCTGTTGGAGTGTGTGAGTTCTTTGATTAAAGGGAACTTGCATTGGGGAGTGAGAATAGAGGAATGGTGCAGTCTTCCAACCCAGAGTGGTGGAAGTGGTTCAGAGTAGCCCAGCTAGGTGACCTTATAGTGAGGAGGTTGTAGGGACTCACATCCTGTCTCGCAGGAGAAGGAGTGAGATTGGGCTGTGTCCTGAAGTGCCCGCACCTCAGTCTCCAGTACTGGTTGGTTCTTAGAGGGAACACCAGGTAGGGAGCCTAGTCTGTCCTGTTGGACCATTCTTCGAGGGGGATCTCCCCGTGTTCGGTGAGCTGGGAGTGCCTGTAATCAGACCTACATCAGTTCTAGTGTCTGGCAGTACCGCTCCAGTTGGGAGGGTGCAGAAGTCCAGAGTGAGGGGTGAGAGGGGGAAAGAGTCCCCAGTGGAAGAACCAGTGGGTCAGGAGCCAGCCAGAAGGGCTGAGTTCCCATTGATTGGCCATGGTGACGCCACTTCTGTCCTGGGGCATCTTTCCTGTCCTGGGGCACTGTCAAAGGGACAGGAGGTCGTGAGCTCTGCGCCAGGTTGCTGGGGCATCTTCACGCACTGTCAAAGGGACAGGAGGTTGTGAGCTCTGCGCCAGGCAGACTGTCACACGACACATTAGGTATGTGTCACCCTCAGGAAGTCCTGGTTCGCCGGGCAATTGTCCAACCAAAGGGTACCGTCCCTGGGTTGGGAGGCCAGGTTCAGGTGTTTCCTGACCTGGAGGGAAGGGCAACTGTAATCAGTGTCCTGACCGGCTTGCCTTCTAGGGGTACCACTCCAGTTGGGGGGGTATAGGGCTCTGGAAGGGGGTGCAGAGGGAGGGAGTCCTCACCTCTGACCCCGGTGCAGACAGTGAGTTTAGATCCCAGGTGGTAGTTTGGAACTACACTGAGAGGGAGAGTGGAGAATGGCTATTAGGTGCCAGGGGTTACTGCCCCCCACTCTGTGGATTGGCAAGGACCAGTGGTGTCTGGATGACCTAGGGCCTGGTCCTGGCCTTGGACAACTAGGGAGTACCAGTGGGGTTGCCTAGTTGGGCCTGAGAGTTTTTTTTCCCAGAGGGAACCACATGGGTTCAGAGTTGCGTAGAACCAGAGGGTGTCCCTGCAGTGCGGGCCCGCGTCCGTGTTCTATCGCCCCAAGCAGGGAAGCCCATCACAGTGGTGATTGGTCTACCCTGCATTTTGGCTGAAAGGGGGTTGTGTTGGACTTGGCCCTTTTTGGCAGGTTCACCCCTAAACTTTTTGCCTTGTCTGTGACCTGGTGTTGGTGATTTTAGGCCTCTGAGCACTTTTGCACTGTGGTCCAGTGGAAAGTGCGTGCGCTCTCTGTGTACTGGTGGTGAGATTGGCCTGCCCTCCCATAGGAATGCATGGGGGATAAGTGTGTCCATGGTAATTCCTGGTATGAGAGGAGCAGTGTGGTCAAGACTGGTATGTATGGAATTGTGTGAATAAATGCTGCGCAATGGTGTGCGCAGATTTATTGTGGTTATTTTAGAAATGCCACTTTTAGAAGTTGGCATTTCTGTGTGCTCTGTGTCTGCCTGCCTGATGTGAATTGCATGTCTGGCTTGTGAGTGACAGGGGCTGGGAGGTGTGTGTGGCTCCAGGAGGGGCAGGGTGAGTCAGCGCAGGGCTGAATGGAGAGATCTCCATGTAGATGGGAGGGAGGAGTTGCACCTGGGACCTGAATAGGGCTGTGCCTTCCTTCTACAATGCTGGCTCCACCCCCTGTGGTGCGTCTGATGTCCCTAGCCTGTCCTGTGAAAGGAGAGAGGAGCTGAGCAAAACAAAGTGCTCCAAAGCTCCCCTAAACCAGTTCTAACTGGTATCCCCCAAGCCCTGCACCTTTAGACAAAGGAATTCTGTGTATAAAAGAAGGGGCTGTGACCCCATGAAAATGTTCAGTTCTTGGTTGCTGTTCCTGCGGGGCGTGCTGCTGCTGGGGCCCAGGGGGGGCTGCCATGAGGGCTTGCCTCCCTGAGCCCTGCATTGCCCCTTGATGCCTGAAAGGACTTTTTGTAATTCTAGCGCCTCGTGTGCGCTTTCTTTCGAATTTCCCCAAAGAGAGGAAGAGCGTGGGCTACGCAGCGCTGTGCTGCCCGTCCTTTTGGGGGGAATCCCGACGTGAGGGATTCCCCCGTGATGCTGCTGGAAGCGGGAGCCCACCCCGTGTTGGGAATTGTTTGCGGGTGCCCACCCCGCGTTTTGAGCTAATTGGCGGGTGCCCACCCCACTTATGGGTGATTTCACGTTGGAGAGCGGGTGCCCACCCCGCTCTCATGCTATTTTGGATAGCGGGTGCCCACCCCGCGTTTCACCGCCGCGGCCCGTGCCGCGACCAGGAAGCCAGGCAGCCTTGCCTGGTTGTGGGCGGGGCATAGCGGCCGGCTGACCAATTCCAGCGCGGTCGAGAAAGGAGGTGAAGAAGCCTCGCGGGCTCCATCTCGAAGTCCCGGTCCCAGGAGGGGGCCGGGTGAAGGAGGAGTGCGGCCGGAGCAAGCAGCGACCCCGCAGGCCGCCGCAAGAGGAGTCTGGTGAGTGGAGCTGGTGCGGAGGGGCGCGAGGCACATTGTCGGTGCCTGCCCCTCCGCGCTGGGGAGAAGAAGCGGAAGGCGCCCTGGAGCCTCGCGGGCTCCACCTTGAAGTCCCGGTCCCAGAAGAGGGACCGGGCGAAGCCAGCTGATCGGCGGGGCTCCCGTGAGTGAGGGAAGCCCCGCGCCAGGAGAGAGGAGACCGGAGGAGTCCCCGTGCAGTCCGGTGAGTGGCCTCCGCCTGCTGGGTGTTGGTGCCTTTCGAGGCACGTTGCCGGTGCTTGGGGGGACTTGGGGCATTGCTGGGCACAGTTGTAGTGCCGGGCCCCTATGTTTCTTTACAGCTGCCCCGCTTGCTAGTGGGCAGCTGCAACGTTTGGGCATCTTGGTTTTTAGAGCCCCTGAGGGCCACAGAGGCCCGGGGGCATATCGAGGCACATTGTCGGTGCCTGGGCGGTCCCGCAAGAGAGCGGGCCGCCCCAACGATGGGGGAATGTGATTTAATGCCACTAGGAGGGTCCAGAGGACACAAAGGTGCCGGGCCCCCCACCTTTATGCAAAGTGCCACGAACTGGGCACAATTGAGAGAGAGTCCCTGAGAGGGACCAGAGGCACCGAGGTGCCAGTGAGTTTCCCAGCTGCCCAGCAAGTAGTGGGCAGCTGCTACGTTTAGGTTTGCGCAGTGGCGCACCCTTGACTTTCGCTGCCTAGGCAGCAGCCCTGACTCTTTGGACATAGGGCATTTGAGCCCCTTTTGAGATGGCCAATTGGCCAGGGGGACTGTTAGGATTATAGGGCGCCAGGCCCTAATGTGATTGTGGTGCTAGGAAATGTAATGTATGTACTTTGCTTTACGCACCCTGTTTATACCTCTAATGTACTTTCATGATTATGAGGTTTTGCATAATGTGTTTATGCTTGTGATTTTATTATTACCTAAGGCGTTTAGGTTGTGAGTTATTCTATACTGTGAGTTATGCCCCTAATGTGAGTTATACTTAGAAGGTTAGGGTCTAAGAGTTTAGACTGATGAGGTTGGCGTACAATAGATTTGGTGCCTATGTGATACTGTGCATAATGTGGTTTATGTTACAGGCTGATGCTGAGTACAGTGGTTACCAGTGATTACTGGTTGTACGTTGATGATATGTTCTACCTTTATTATCTTTACTTAGGGGCCGATTCCGATTCAGGTCGGACAGCTCAAAAAGAGCCGCCCAGACGCTTACCTCCCGACCGACCCGTCCCGGGAGCCGGTCAGTCCTGCCGATCAAGTACGATGCGTGCATGTGCTGAAAACTCGACCGACACGAACTCGCCAAATAAATACTCAATTCACCCTACGACCCGGTCCCGTAAACGCAGAATCGACTCGCACGGGGCTAGGTTAGAGCTGTTTCCGGCCGGACAAGTACGATGCGCACTTCCTATGCGCCGAGCGAGTCGACACGTACGGCACGTCACAGCATCCAAAAAAGCTGCATGAAAGGAACGTTTCGCGCCACAACACGATCCCCGGACACGAGACGTACAAGCCTGCAACTGGGACGAAACGAACCAACGACCAGTGCAGACGAGACGGTGTCGACATGAATCCCATCGCACAGGCCATACCGATCCTCTACATCCATGGACTGATCCGGAACAGACGCCAACGACGGAGATGGTAAGAGACACCCCCCCAAACAAACAGCTGACACGTACCAGTAAACCTGTGACAAACACCCAGGCCCCCCCTTGCCCATCACCCCCACCCATAGGGGGCCTCTTGCCTGTCACCACTCCCACCCCCACCCATAGTGGGCCTCTTGGCTGGGACTACTCACACCCCCACCCATAGGGGCCTCTTGCCTGTCACCACTTCCACCCCCACCCATAGGGGCCTCTTGCCTGTCACCACTTCCACCCCCACCCATAGGGGGCCTCTTGCCTGTCACCACTTCCACCCCCACCCATAAGGGGCCTCTTGCCTGTCACCACTTCCACCCCCACCCATAGTGGGCCTCTTGGCTGGGACTACTCACACCCCCACCCATAGGGGGCCTCTTGCCTGTCACCACTCCCACCCCCACCCATAGTGGGCCTCTTGGCTGGGACTACTCACACCCCCACCCATAGGGGGCCTCTTGCCTGTCACCACTCCCACCCCCACCCATAGTGGGCCTCTTGGCTGGGACTACTCACACCCCCACCCATAGGGGGCCTCTTGCCTGTCACCACTTCCACCCCCACCCATAGTGGGCCTCTTGCCTGGGACTACTCACACCCCCACCCATAGGGGGCCTCTTGCCTGTCACCACTCCCACCCCCACCCATAGTGGGCCTCTTGGCTGGGACTACTCACACCCCCACCCATAGGGGGCCTCTTGCCTGTCACCACTCCCACCCCCACCCATAGTGGGCCTCTTGGCTGGGACTACTCACACCCCCACCCACAGGGGGCCTCTTGCCTGTCACCACTTCCACCCCCACCCATAGGGGGCCTCTTGCCTGGGACTACTCACACCCCCACCCACAGGGGGCCTCTTGCCTGTCACCACACCCACCCCCACCCATAGTGGGCCTCTTGGCTGGGACTACTCACACCCCCACCCATAGGGGGCCTCTTGCCTGTCACCACTCCCACCCCCACCCATAGTGGGCCTCTTGGCTGGGACTACTCACACCCCCACCCATAGGGGGCCTCTTGCCTGTCACCACTTCCACCCCCACCCATAGGGGGCCTCTTGCCTGTCACCACTTCCACCCCCACCCATAGGGGGCCTCTTGCCTGTCACCACTTCTACCCCCACCCATAGTGGGCCTCTTGGCTGGGATTAATCACACCCCCACCCATGGGGGCCTCTTGCCTGTCACCACTCCCACCCCCACCCATAGTGGGCCTCTTGGCTGGGACTACTCACACCCCCACCCATAGGGGGCCTCTTGCCTGTCACCACTCCCACCCCCACCCATAGTGGGCCTCTTGGCTGGGACTACTCACACCCCACCCATAGGGGGCCTCTTGCCTGTCACCACCACCAATAGTGAACGGTGTGAGTACCACTACCAATGCCCACACACATAGGATGGGTGATGTGTAACACATACCCCATACCCCAACATAAGGACTACAAAACAAAGGATATCCACAACAACCTCATGACCACAACATGTAGTCTGTGTACAATACCCACCACAGTGAACATGACCATGTACACACAATGTAACTCACAACACGTGTCTGCAATACCATAGTGTGGCTAACACAAGCCAAGCCTCACATGAGCACTGCAGTAATGTCCTCAACACCCATCACTTGAGTGTACAAAAGGTAACTGTGTGGTACTAAACAGCAGCATATGTAGAGCACTGTGCTAATGGGGTCTCAACGCCCATCAGCACAGTGACATGAAGGTAAGTGTGGGGATCACACATGCAGCATATGTAGAGCACTGTGCTAATGGGGTCTCAACCCCCATCAGCACAGTGACATGAAGGTGAGTGTGGGGATCACACATGCAGCATATGTAGAGCACTGTGCTAATGGGGTCTCAACCCCCATCAGCACAGTGACATGAAAGGTAAGTGTGGGGATCACACATGCAGCATATGTAGAGCACTGTGCTAATGGGGTCTCAACCCCCATCAGCACAGTGACATGAAGGTAAGTGTGGGGATCACACATGCAGCATATGTAGAGCACTGTGCTAATGGGGTCTCAACCCCCATCAGCACAGTGACATGAAGGTGAGTGTGGGGATCACACATGCAGCATATGTAGAGCACTGTGCCAATGGGGTCTCAACCCCCATCAGCACAGTGACATGAGGGACTCCACTCCTGTGGAAGGAAAGCTGTGCCATATGTTGTCCATGCAGGCCACCAGCATGTCAGCAGTATACTTTGTCACACAGCTAATATATACCACACATTGGTGGCCCTGGTAACAGCAGCCTGGGCACGGGAGGGTCCCCTGAGTCAACTGCACAGAGTCAACACACATGTAGATGAAGTAGCACTGAGGACACAGATGAGTCCATCCACATAGATGCATACACTTGCATGTCCATTGGAGATGGCCACACAGTCAGTGAAATGGGCCAATTGAACCATGCTAAGGCCAACAGGTGTGCATGTGTGTAAGACACTGATGAGACATTGCTAACAAAAGATAGATAACACATTTCCAAAGACCATAATCATGACCCCGTCGGATTGCTGCAAAGGATGACATGGATACACACCCCAACAGGACATACCCCCCATGGGCCACATGGTCTCCAGCACAGTGACACTACATTTCCCAGCCATGGAATACACCATCACTGGAGCAAGGGCATGTCAAGTATCAACAACATCATGTACATCTGAAGCAAAACCACTAGTGAACAAAAAGGAGCTTTTATTCAGCCGAGTTATTTGTGAAATGGAAAATCAAGAAGAAAAACATGAAGGCCTATGGCCAGTCCATAAACAGACCCAACAGGGTCAAGTGTCCAAATGCCACATTTGGCATGCCTGCACTGCCAACGGAAGGGGACATACCCCTGGGAGGGGCATACATAGAGGCCAGCCAGGCACCGCAGGTACAGGATCATGGGTCTACAGAAACAGGCAGGGAAGGGCTGGTGGGTGCAGGAGCGGCAGCTGCAGCGGAGGAGTCTGACAGGGTGGGTGCCGGCACGACTGGGGGGCACAAGTCAGGATCAGTGGGTGCCGGCACAACTGGGGGCACAAGTCAGGAGCAGTGGGTGCCGGCACAACTGGGGGGCACAAGTCAGGATCAGTGGGTGCCGGCACAACTGGGGGCACAAGTCAGGAGCAGTGGGTGCCGGCACAACTGCAGTGGGCAGGTCAGAGGTAGTGGACACGGAACCCACTGCAGTGCCCAAGTCAGACCGGGAGGGCAGAGACTCCACTGCAGTGCCCATCCCCAGGGGAGCAGGAAGTGGATCCGGTGATGTGGGCAGGACGGAGGGGAGGGCACGCCCTCCACAGCAGTGCCACACACAGGCTGAGTGGGGTGTGGGGCGCTGGAAGAGCAAGAGGCAGGTGGGGAAGGCCTGAGCATCTTGGGGATGCGGTAGCGGTGGGTGGGTGAACTTGGGGCAGGGTGTGGTGGTGGGACCTGTGGAGTGGGAGCCTGGGGTATGGCGGGTGGAGACTGTCTGGTGGAGTGTTGGGCCGGTGGTGGGGTCTTGCTCTTCCGTGTGTGGGGGACCTGCGGCGTGGTGTCTCAGCCTGCCTCCGCCTGGGGGAGGGTGTCTGGGGGCGAGGGACACCCCCTCTGTGTGGCCGGACCCCTCTTCCCCTTGTGTGCTGGTGTGGATGGATCAGTGGGGAAGAGTCCGAGGTCGACCAGGAAGAGCCTCTTTGCAGCTGGGGATGCAGTTGAGGCAGTGGAAGGGGCCGTGGAAGGGGCTGTGGAGGGTGAGGCATCGGAGGACTGCGGAGTGCCTGTGGATGCATGTGTCTGTGTGTCTGACCCATCCCCGGTGAGTGTATTTTCAGTCCCCTGAGTATGCGTGCGTGCATGTTTAGACTTTGGCTTGGGGGTGTGTGTAGTGCCTGGGTCTGTTGTGTGCAATGATGGTGCAGGTGTGTGTGTGAGTTGGACAGGTAGGGTGCTGGGAGTAGGGGATGGGGCAGGGGCAGGAGGGGGAGGGACTGCTGGAGGAGGGACACTGCTGCCGTCAGTGAGGAGGCCATGCCCTGACTGGTCCTCTGTAGGGCAGACATGGATGATGACATGCCCTCCATGTACGACACCAGCTAGTTCAACAGACCCGTGTGCACATGGAAGACACGCAGCATGGATGACTGCCCCACATGGATCTGCCGCAGCAGGTCGACAGACTCCTCACTCAGGGCTGCAGGGGACACAGGGGTAGGGGTGCGGTGCCTGACTGGAAGGAGACATGCCCATGAACACGGGCGCCTCCACGGACCTTAGATGTGGGAGCCATGGGGAGGGCAGTGATGGTGGGGGCGGGGACAACCTCAACAGGTGTTGGATGGTGGCTGCTGCCACCCGCCTCCACAAGGAAGTCCCCGTCACTGCTGCTGTGGTCCTCAGCTGCGGTAGTGTTTGCCGAGGAGCCCACAGACTCACTCCCCTCGCCCTCCGTGCCACTGGGTCCCTCCGACTCCTCAAATTCCGACCCAGTCTGGCTCTCTGGCTCCCCCTGGTCCGTGGAGCGGTCTCCCTCTGTGTCCGTGTCTGTATCTGCACAGGGAAAATAGAATGAAAACACATTAGTCATCTGCACTGACCACACACACCACAGAAAGTACAGCACATCAGTGGCCAAGTGCGGGCATCAATCAGTTGAACTTTGCTAGGAGTGCTCACACAGATTTGCATAGGCCAATGGTTAGTCTGAGAGTCGAGCATGGCATTCACATCCCTCCTGCCCTTGCACCCATCTGTCTTGCGCATGTAGGATCCCTACACCCCACTGCAGACACATGCACCACCTACCCATCACTTGACGAGACCTGAAAATACGTAGTGGTCTGTCAACATGCACACATCACATCTGCTGACAATGGACCTGTACATTTGCCTGGACGTAGGGATGGCCAGTGTTGCATCTGAGAGGCTTGGGCTGAGTACATGCACCAGACATCCTGATCCCCGCAAGTCCTGCATACCTTGGCACAATGGAGTGCATGTTGCACATGACACACTCCTGCTGGATCACCCCTAGGTAGTGTAGTCCCATGGCTCAGCCATGCCTGTGAGATCATACATCACAGTCTCCAGTCACAGGGGGCAGGGCAGCCCTACAACAACTGTCACCACTGTGTCACATTCCCAAGACATGGGGCCTGCAAACTCTGTAGCTGACAACTACACATGACCATCCACAGTAACAACAGTGTCTGGATTCTGATGTGCCCACCCCAGATCCATTGGACGCATGAGAGACATGGGACAGGGCACTCTGAAGCTGAGCAACTCGCACTCTGCTGTGAATGACACCCAGCTGCTGGAACTACCCGGTTGCAGGCACCATTGTGCACGGTCAAGTCATCACATCCATACATGTCACAGAGGTATTGTCTCACATGGGCACATCTCAGATTGCATGCTGACCCCAAAACCATGTACACACCAGTGGGCCTGACAACGGTGCCACAGCACAATGACACAGGGGCAGACACCTGAGGGAACTGTTCACCTGGCACAAAGTGCCAACCGAGACACGGGAGTGGGAGTACAGACTGTAGCAAGCCCTGGACTAGCCATGACTGTCCTGCTCCACGTGGAACAGGTGATAGCCATGGACAGTAGGCAGGTGGCTGTGCATATGTGACACACTTGAGGTACATGCTCCAGAGGCCCCAACAGTTTACCCAACCAGCAGCATGGGTGTGTGCCGAATGCCCCAGGCACATGTGGTGAGCCCGAGCTGTCAATTGGCCACATGACAGGAGTACATGCAGATAAATACCAGGACCCTGGCATGTACTGTACAATGGTCCCACCCTTGAAGCACAACACTGAGTCCCCTGAAGCAATGCTGGCCCACATCCCATGCACCTTCACATGTAAGGGCACAGTTCCCACGTGACACTATGCCCAGACAGAAACAGCAACACCTGGCAAACAGATGAGAAGGGGGCAAGTCACCAGAGAGGGACATGGCTCCTGGACTAACTGAACAATGTACTGGTGAGGTGTTACCAGGCCAGAGGGGGCACATAGCATGTCAGACACAGCACTCAGTACAGTCATGTACTCACCCCCTCCTTGCTGCTGTCTGGCCTTCAGCTGCCCATCCAGGTCCGGGAAGACCACCGCCAGGATCCGGAGCATGTGGGGGGTCAGGGTCCGGTGTCCGCCCCTCCTGCGTGGAGGCGACAGCTTCAGCTGGACCCGTGCGATCCTCCGGGTCCAGCCCCGAAGGTCCTGCCCCCTCTTCTGGCAGTTGCGGATCCTGCGCCTGTAGACCCCCACGGATCTCACCGCCCGGACGATGCTCCTCCAGATATCATGCTTCTTCTGGGCAGCAACCTGTGAGGATGACAAAGTGCAGAGGACATTACTACACTGGCAACATATTAGTGCAACACACAGGCAGTCACACATGTGGGCATCAGCAAGGCTAATGAAGTACACAGGTGGTGCAACTATGGTTGAGGGACCGGTGTCCAGCACACACAGCTTTGAGACATGGCCTGGGAAGGGGACCTAGTGACAATACACCTTGCACTGCATTGCAACTGTGCAGTACATGTGGGTGCCCCATTTGTGGCAAGAGCAGTAGTCAGTGGGTAACCAAGCCACTGGTGTACACACTAATGCTGCTGCTGGTCAGACCAGAGGCACAATTAGCAAAGCAGTGGACAGCACACTCACCTGCTCCCCTGGTTTCCCATAGAGCTTGGTGTACTGCGGCAGGAGCCCGTCCAGCAGGGCCTGGTTCTCCTCCTCACTATAGGCTGGGGCCCTCTCCACAGTACGTGCCATCATTGAAGCCAGAGGAAGCAGAGACAGCAGCAGTGATGATCTTGATGTGCTCCAGTAGCATGTGGTGCAGGCAAGTGGGTTCTCTGGGGGCCAGGCAGCCTTATATCTGTGCTGTGGAGGCATGTCTGCCCTGGGGTACAAAGGGATAGGTCCAAAAGCTTGCATCCTATGAATTTGGCCAATCCATGGGATAGCACGACTCGTACACGCCTTCAGCATCATTTAAAACATCACCTCCATGACACACTGGCAATTGCAACAATGTTGTACGACTCCAACTGAATTTCCTGCACACGCCTCGTTCAAATTTCAGATCCGCGTCCATCACCATGACAGCTCATGGCCAATGAGGGTGCAGGGCCCGGCAAATGACTGTACTACGCGGATTTTGAATGGCAACACACACCCGTCTCCATCAGATTCAATGGGCAAGACATGCGCGCAGCTCGGCCATACACGACGGACGCGTCACACGCGTTTGTCGCCATTGTGATGTATGTCCCTGACATGCGCGCGGCTCGGTCATACACGACCGATGCGTCACACGCGTCCGTCGCCATTGTGATGTATGTCCCTGACATGCGCGCGGCTCGGTCATACACGACCGACGCGTCACACGCGTCCGTCGCCATTGTGATGTATGTCCCTGACATGCGCACGGCTCGGTCATACACGTCCGACGCGTCACACGCGTTCGTCACCATTGTGATGTATGTCTCTGACATGCGCACGGCTCGGTCATACACGACCGACGCGTCACACGCGTCTGTCGCCATTGTAATGTATGTCCCTGACATGCGCACGGCTCGGTCCGAACAAGTTATTTGGGTTTTGGGGACATTGAACGTGTCGGTCAGCCTTGCTGTCAATTCCTGACAGATGCCATCCTCTGTCACTAGCTAGGGACTATGGGGCACACCAATGGCACCACTGCCTGTGCCACAGTGTGTCCCCAGTCATGTATGGCTGCCTCTTATGTGTGTGTCTGGGGGCACAGGATGTGTTTGGTCGTGTGCCACTTGTTGACAAGCACTCCCAGGCTGGACCCGGATGTGGGTGGACACATACATGTGTGGTGTGCCCATTGCCACAGGGGGTGCAGCAATGCAGTACAGGACATTGGCAATGGACACAGTCCCAGCCAGGATGTGCGTGTGTGTCGTGTCACATGTACCCTGTCTCATCAGTGTTAGTAGCTTCAACGCAGGGTGAACCAGTGTCGACATTGTGATGTCCATACACTATCTGTGTGCATGTGGTGTGATCTGTCAGTGATCCAATGTGAGCTGATCCACACATCACATTGGTTTGTACATGCACAGTGTTGTTGTGTGGGGGTGGCACAGACACCTACATATGTCCACTTGTGGCGACAGGGCACATGGACTGTGGCTAACATGCTTGTTGTGTGTAATGTCAACGATACGTCACATCATGCCTGTGTAACTGTCAGTCAGGGAGCTGTGATGTGGAGAAAATATCTGTCCTCACTAGTCACTGTGGGCTTTGTGTGGTAGGTGGCAACAGGGCAGATGTACTGTGCTAGGGCCCATTGCTTTGTCATGGCACAACAGGGGCCCTGTCATGTGCACATCTTGGGCTTCAATGTGCGTTGATGCCATGTATGGGACATTAGTGTCTGTAACCTGTGGCAACCACCTCAGCTCATTGTGTTATGTGTTTGTTTATGATGGGCTGTGTTGCTGTGGCTTTGTGACATTGCTGGAGGGTGTGCCTTCATCCTTTGTTTCTGTCTGTACTGCAGGGCCCCAAATGTACCTAGGCCATTCCCGGACCTGGCAACGATGGTGGAACGTGAGTCCATCAGAAAGTACCGTTTCACCAGGGCAGTGATTGAGGAGTTGGCAGGGCAGTTGGGCCCACACCTGCAACCTGGCCGGCCATACCCGACGGCACTGACCCCCAAGGTGAAGGTGATGGCAGCCCTTCATTTCTTTGCGACGGGTACCTTCCAGTACACTGTGTCTTCTGGTGGAGGGATGTCGCAGACAATGTTCAGTCGGGTGCTTCGGGATGTGTTGGAGGCCATGTTACATTTCCTGGACCTGTACATCTATTTCCCCACACCCCAACGACTTGCAGACATAAAGGGTGACTTCTATGCCCTGGGGAGGATGCCAAATGTCATAGGCTCCATTGACGGGACACATGTGGCTTTGGTGCCACCACAGGCACATGAGCTGCCATACAGGAACCGCAAGCATTTCCACTCCATCAATGCTCTGGTGGTTTGTTTGGCGGACATGACAATCTCCCATGTGTGTGCCCGTTTCCCTGGGTCTGCGCATGATGCCTATGTGATGAGGAGTAGTCGTGTCCCTAGACTGATGTCACGGATGCAGAATCTACGTGCCTGGCTTGTTGGTGTGTACTGACTTTTCCTCATTGTGTGTGCCTGCCAATTGTGTGCTACCTGTTTTTCTCCAACTCCTCTAATGTGCATGTGTCTGTATGTAGGTGACTCTGGATATCCCAACATGCCATGGTTGCTGACACCCCTGAGGAACCCTGTGACACCAGCCGAGATGCGCTACAACCAGGCACATGGTCGTACCAGGAGGGTGATAGAGCGGACATTTGGACTCCTGAAGAGCCGCTTCAGGTGTTTAGACAAGACAGGAGGTGCCCTCCCGTATGCCCCTGCTAAGGTGTGCCGGATCATCATCGTAGCATGCATGCTGCACAATCTGGCAGTGCGAAGGGAGTTGCCCCTCATCCAGGATGACAATGACCAACACCCGCCACCTGTGGAGGATCCTGGCCTGGGCCAGGATGCCAGTAGCAATGATGAGGCTGCGGAGGATGTCCGCACACAGCTCATCAACAACTTCTTCTCCTGAATGTGAGTATACAGTGATGTGTTGTAAATGTGTTGTGTGTGCATGTTTTGTGTGTGTGGTGCACCTTGCGTGTGGCTGTGTGCTACTTGTGTGGATGCCTGCAGTGATGTGTCCATCCAGTTTACCTGTACTCCCCACCAGTTGTGTGATGATTAGTATTTTGGGGTGGTGTAGTCTGTGATTTGTGTTTGCCATGTGTGTTGCAGTTGTATGGCGTCATGCAGTGTTAACAATTGTGTTTCTGTCTGTCCTTCACAGGGTACTGTGGCTGTTGTTTGGTGTACAGAGACCCCTGATGCCCATGCTCCACTGCCAGGATGGAGTCGTTAGTGTCCCGACGAGTGATGTGCCAGGCACCCCAGGACTTCCGTAGTTATCCACTTGGTGACCGTGTGCCCACTGTCAGGTGTTGCTAGCTTGCATGTGTGTAATAAGGGACATGTGGCAATTGCCTGACAGTAAACTGTGCTGCACCTCCTGATGTGTGTTGCTTGTGCCTACACATCAGACTGACATTGACGTACTGCACTTGTGGGCCTGTCACCACTGACTCAGGTTGGCTGTGTAGTTTGTGCATACCACAGGCTTGCTTGTCAACATTGATGTTGGCAATGAATTGGTTGGACGTGGTGGGCATGTGTAAAGTAGACCTGGTGGTGTGTCTCCCACATATGTGGCACATTGGCCTGACTGACATGACAGTGTACTCATCACAGTACAGGTTTGCATGCACAGTGTTCTTCAGCACATCCAGATCTACATGCCACTGGCAACCTCTCAATCACCACAGAGTCACGTCTTGTGTTTAGGTGAATTTATTAGCACATAAGTGGGGATGGTGCTCAGGATTGGGAGTGTTGTCCGTTGGCTTTAGAATCCAAAGTTCACAGATAACAAGTTAGGAGTGTTGGTAGATGAAATGTCTAGAGTACAGTCCACAGTCGTTAAGCACATTGTTCCAACTCAGACCCTCCATGTCATGTGGGGAGTACGATGTCGTACAACAAGGTGAACGGTTTGCACACAAAGGTCACTGTCCAGAACAGGTGTTGGTTTCCTGGGGGATGTGCATGGGCATCTTCGTCTCACTTGTTCCTCACCGGACGACCCCTCTTCTTCTTCTCAGGGGGAGCCTCACCTGCAGGCTGCTGCCGTGCACGGGGGCTTCCACCAGACCCCCCTCACTCCCTGTGGCAGTGGCAGATGTTGTTGCCCGAGATGTAGTCGTCGCACAGGGAGGTGGGCTCAAGTTGGTGCTGATCTGGCGGAGGCAGGTCAACATTTCCCGGTGCACCACTGCTATATCTTCCATGGTATCACACTTGGACTCCATATTTGACAGGTGTGTTTCAACACAGGACATGTGGGAGTCCAAGCGGGCATGGTGGGCAGCCTGCTGTTCTTTGATGTCCGTGAGGATCCCCACTACCTGGCTTAACCCTCCGGTGCTCTCCTGGTACGCATCCATGATGCGTTCCAGGTGGGTGTCATCCTGCAGACCCGCACCCTCAGTGGAGCCTCTGCTCGGCTCCCACCTCCCACCACCCTCGCCACACGGCCAGCACCTGTGGTGTTCCGCACAGGTGTCACAGGGGGACCTTGGATGTTGTTGCTGTTGTCAGGTGCCCTGGTGCCCTGTGA
This sequence comes from Calotriton arnoldi, assembly GCA_963921515.1. NCBI lineage: Eukaryota > Metazoa > Chordata > Amphibia > Caudata > Salamandridae > Calotriton > Calotriton arnoldi. The sequence continues at coordinate 1,096,390 of CAWUFW010006583.1, forward strand.
CTCTGTGCCGTCTGATGGTTCGGTGGGTCTGTCCGTGTTGGCAGGGGTGGCTTGCGGTGTATCAGCAGTTGCAGGGGTGGTTTCAAGGGGGCAGGTGAATGTTGCTGAGGGGCTGCATGAGGGCCGAGACCGGAGGGGCCAGCTTGGGTGTCGTCCGACGAGGTGTGAAACTGTGCGCCACCGGAGCCAGGTGGGTCCACCGGAGCCTGGGACTGGGACTCTTCCTCGTCTGTGGTTGAGTCCACATCTGCCCCTGTGTTTGGAAGGAAGACACAATGTTAGAGATGTATTCATGGACATCAATGGTTCATACACATGACATTGGGCACTGTGGTTGGTGTTGCATGCCTGTCCATTGCATCATCCTACTTTGTCACTGCGGGAGATTTCCATTAGTGTGGTGCATTCACCTGACACCCTGAGGCACTTTGGTTGTCAAGTCTAGCTGTCTGCCTGCCTGGCATCTTAATTGCACGCTGGATTGTACTGTGCCATTCCTGCACTGGTGCTGACACATGCCTGACACAGGTGTTTCATCCCTGTCAACATTTGTGCTTTGACGCTGGCATCCTTGCAAAGGCACCTAGTTTGGGATCTCTGTTTGGGGCATGTGTGATGCCAGTTTGTGTCAGTCAATGTGCATCACATTAGTGTGTCTGCACAACCTGGTCACAGTCCAGCATGCCCGGGTTGTCCTGATGTTCTCTTCTGTGTTGTCTGTGTCCCCAGTCCACATCCCATTTCACACAGGTGATGGTGTCACTGTTGCTAATGGAGTTGTGTGTGAGTTCTGTGTTTGCACACATGCTTTGTGATGTCAATGTCCTCCATGGTGGTATGGACTGTTCGCTGCGGCTGTCTTTCTTTACTAGAGTCGTGACCAGAGGTGTGTGTTCGGTTGCTTCAGCTGTGACTTGCATGCCTGCTCCAGTGCAGCCCATGTTAGTCCTTGTGTCCCCAGTGTCCATGTCAGTGAGTGCTGTGTGGTGTGGATGATTCCTACAATACTGGACAATGTCTGCGTTTCATGTGGCTGACAACGGGTGTTTGAGTGTATGTCAGCATGCTACAGTGTGAGGGATGTTGGTAGGTCCATTGTAGTCAGTCAGGTGTCCCCTGTCACTGCTGTGTATGTGAGTTGCTGTGTGTTTGGATCTCTGTGGTAGGTCTGCATTTCTGCACTTGTCAACTACAATCCGCGCCTACCTGTCCAGGCCAGAGGGGGTCCCTGGGACACTGCATCCCCGGAAGTTGAGTGCAAAGGTACATTTGCAATAGCTGGCAGTGTGACTGTGATTGGGTTGGTCGATGCGTGTGTGTGACTAGCAGCCTACTCATACATTGTATCCATGTGTCAGCCATCTTGCCCTGCTCTTTGGTTTGGCAGTGTGTGTTCCCAGGGCGGCTGTTAGTTTTTGCTGGATAGATGTGATTTGCAGCTGCCTCAACGGTTTTCAGTGTCATTGCAGTACCTCCTCCTCCCCCAGGGATCAGGCAATTCACACAGAGACATGCTTCAATGTCGGTGAGTGTGGGTTGATGTTGAGGTTGTGAGTCAGTGGTGTAGTGGTGGTTGTACACAAGTGGCAACAGTCCCTGTACGTCACACAGCAGTAGCCAGTATGGTGGGTCTTGGGTGTTGTTTGCATGAAGTGTGGGTAAATGCCTTCTCCCAGGTGAGTTGTGTGGAGTTTGTGTTGAGGGGTGTGTGACAGCACATGGTGGTGGGCATGGTCAGAGCTGGCAGTGCTTCTCCCTCCATGGCCAGATGGGCCACTATTGTGTATGCTTCCCTTGCAGGGAGTGGCAGTTGACTTTCAGGATGTCAGGCATCAGGGTCCTGCATTTGGTATGTGCACATAGCCCATCAGGGCCTTGTGCTCCCCACAGCAGGACCCAGTGTCAGCCATCTTGAGGGTACATTTCCACTGCCTGTGAGGTGCGCATGGTTAGAAGTGGTGTTGTTGGTCCATTTGTGAGGGGGACTATTGGCTGTGACTACAACTCCCATCATGCTTTTGGCTACACTGACTTCCCCAACATCCCCGAGCTTCCTTCCTGTGGGTCAGGTTCCCTGTGAGGTGGTGTGACAGTGGTGGCAGACTGTGTGGCAGTGTCTGTTGGGGTTTTGTGGCACTGAGTTGCTCTGATTTTTGCTAGGTTTGTACACGTGATGACATAGTTCAATGTTGGTATGAGATAGCAGGTGTTGTGTTGCTGTGCCAGGCATATGGCTGTAGGGATGACTTTGTTTGTGTTACTGTGGCTTTGTTGACGGAAGTTGTTTTGCCTGTCCCCTTGACGGTGACATGTGTACATGGCCCCACAATCTTGAGTCTCTTATTTGTGTACTCACCAGGCTCTGGGATGTCAGTCAGACCATGTATGCTCTCCGGTGGTAAGATGGCCTGCAACTTCTCCTCCCAGGACCGGAAGTAAACGGGTTTGGCAGGGGGCCGCTGCCGGTGTGCTTGCTGAGCTTATGGTCCTTCTCCAGCAGCTTCTTGACCCTCCTGCGCACGTCATACCACCTGTTCTGGCAGTCGTCCTTTGTGCGCAAACAAGGTGCTTGTGCGTTCACCTTGTTGACGATTCTCTCCCACATCTTGGCCTTCTGGGACATGGGGGTCTTCTGTACCAATGTGCCAAACAAATGTGGCTCTACTCTGATGATTTCATCTACCAACACTGTCAACTCACTATCTGTGAACTTTGGATTCTTCTTGGGGGGCATGGTGGTGGTGGTGGTGGTGTCGAGGGTGGTGGGTTGGTGGTGGTGGTGGTGGTTGTGGTGAGGGGGTGGATGTGGGAGTTGGGGTAGTGGTGTTGGGGTGGGGGTGGTGGGGGTGGTAGTGGTGAGGGGGGTGGATGGGGGAGTTGTGGTAGTGGTGTTGGGGGGTGGGGGTGGTGGTGGTGGTGGTGGTAGTAGTGGTGAGTGGGGTGGATGGGGGGTTGGGGTACTGGTGTTGGGGGTGGTGGTGGTGGTGGTGGTAGTGGTGAGGGGGTGGATGGGGGAGTTGTGGTTGTGGTGTTGGGGGGTAGGGGGGTTGGTGATGGTGAGGGGTGAGTGGATGGGGGTTTGGGGTAGTGGGGGGTGGTGTTGGTGGTGAGGGTGGGGTGGATGGGGGGTTTGGGCTCGTGGTGGGGTGGTGGTGGTGGTGATTGGTGTGTGTGTGTGTGAGGGTGCAAGTGAGGTTTGTGGGTGTGGGTGTGTGAATGCTGTTGGTGAGATGGCAATGGTGTGTGTCAGCAGAGTTGTGTGTGTGGAGGTTCTCAGGAAATGGCAATGGCTCATGGGAGTGATTGGTGGCCTTTAAATATGTTGAGTTGTGGGTGTGTCTCTCTTAATTGATTTTTTTTTTTAATATATTTTCGTTGTCAGTGCTTGTTTGGTCATTTTTTTGTGTTTGGTCAGCTGTTGTTTGTGTGTGTGTACGAGATGTTCTTCTGACCGTGCCGGACGCTTCTGGTGAGTCGTACAGGCTTCTCCGAGCCTTTCACGCTGTTGTTATGCTGTGTTGTGTATGTCGTGTGCGACTCGGTCAATGGGCGTTCGACTCGGTCGTGGGCGTTCGTTTCGCTCGCGGGAGTTCGAGTCGGTCGCGGGCGGAGTCCGTTGGTTTGAGTGTTCGTATCGTGTGCGTGTCGGTCGTGCGGCTTGTGCTCTATGCGAGTCGTTCTTGTTTCCCGCGTATGGCATCGTACTTTGCAACTCATACATCACGGGTACGTGTCGCTCGGCTCCGTTCCGGGAACGTGTCGGACGGTACTGCTCAAGGGCTTTTTCCGGCCGGAGGCTATTTTTCCGTACGGCTCCGTCGTCCGGTTCATATTCGGGAGAGTCGGTTGGAATTCACAGGCTTTCCATCGTACTGCGCGGGTCGTACGGCGGCGAGACGTGTCGGTCGTTACTTTATCCCGGGACGTGTCGGTCGGTTCACTTTACAAACGGAATCGGAATCGACCCCTAAGTGATGGTTCTGACAGTGGCCCACGTGGCCCTGTCATGTGTACATAATCCCCTGTAAATATGACCTAGTGCCAGGTGGCACGATGTATATTATGTGAGTACTATTCTAATGTGTTTTCTGATAATACAAAGGCTATTTTTATATATAACCTTGTGTGGAGTTCCTTTTTGTAGTGTGCCTAGTATGTTGTTGCTGTGTGTGTGTTGCGCAAACGCTTTACACATTGCCTCCGGGATAGGCCTGACTGCTCGTGCCAAGCTACCAAGGGGGTGAGCAGGGGTTATCTTGGGTGTGTAACTCCCTTGCCCTGACTAGAGTGGTGGTTTCTGCTTGGCTTTGGCGCAAGCCTTAGCCAACCAGAAATCCCATTTCTAACATGCCCTGAATATCTTCAACATGTGATTTGGTGAGTCAAACAAAAATTTCTGTGACAGTTACATACACATTTTTGTATGCACAACGGAAGTGGCTATTGGATCTATGACAAGTTGGCTGACATGTGAGGGCTGGTGTGGTCATATGGCTCCATACTTTTTGAGAGTAATGGCAGGGTGCATGCACTGTCTACCACCTGTTCTGTGACACAGTTGAGGGGAATTGCTGCCACATGGTTCGGGGGGTGTACCATCCTGCTGAGCTGTGGGACAAGGGTGCCTGGTGGGAGTTGTAGTGAAGTCTTCCCACCCACAAAGACCCCTCCCTGTTGAGATGGCTACCTACCTGTTAGGTGTAGGTGAGCAATGCAATGGCTGCCACATGGCTGTGGGCGTGGGGAGTGCTCCATCCTGCTCAGCTGTGGGACAGGGGGGCCTGGTGGGAGTTGGAGTGCTGGCTTCCTACCCACATACCCCCTCCTTGTTAAGATGGCTGCCTCCCTGTGAAGTGGAGCAGAGGAAGGGAATGGGCTACACATGGCTCTTGGATGGGGGAGTGTTCCATCCTGCTCAGGGGTGGGACAAGAGAGCATAAGATGGCTACCTACCTGTGAGTTTGAAGGGAGCAATGCAATGGCTGTCACATGGTTGTGGGTGTGGGGAGTGCTCCATCCTGCTGAGCTGTGGGACAAGGGTGCCTGGTGGGAGTTGTAGTGCAGTCGTCCCACCCACAAAGACCCCTCCCTGTTGAGATGGCTACCTACCTGTTAGTTTGATGAGTAAAATGCAATGGCTGCCACATGGTTGTGGGTGTGGGGAGTGTTCCATCCTGCTGAGCTGTGGGACAGGGTGCCTGGTGGGAGTTGTAGTGCAGTCTTCCCACCCACAGAGACCCCTCCCTGTTGAGATGGCTACCTACCTGTTAGGTGTAGGTGAGCAATGCAATGGCTGCCACATGGCTGTGGGCGTGGGGAGTGCTCCATCCTGCTCAGCTGTGGGACAGGGGGGCCTGGTGGGAGTTGGAGTGCTGGCTTCCTACCCACATACCCCCTCCTTGTTAAGATGGCTGCCTCCCTGTGAAGTGGAGCAGAGGAAGGGAATGGGCTACACATGGCTCTTGGATGGGGGAGTGTTCCATCCTGCTCAGGGGTGGGACAAGAGAGCATAAGATGGCTACCTACCTGTGAGTTTGAAGGGAGCAATGCAATGGCTGTCACATGGTTGTGGGTGTGGGGAATGCTCCATCCTGCTGAGCTGTGGGACAGGGTGCCTGGTGGGAGTTGGAGTGCAGTCTACCTACCCACAAAGACCCCTCCCTGTTGAGATGGCTACCTACATGTTAGGTGTAGGTGAGCAATGCAATGGCTACCACATGGTTGTGGGTGTGGGGAGTGCTCCATCCTGCTCAGCTGTGGGACAGGGGGGCCTGGTGGGAGTTGGAGTGCTGGCTTCCTACCCACATACCCCCTCCCTGTTAAGATGGCTGCCTCCCTGTGAAGTGGAGCAGAGGAAGGGAATGGGCTACACATGGATCTTGGATGGGGGAGTGCTCCATCCTGCTCAGGGGTGGGACAAGAGAGCATAAGATGGCTACCTACCTGTGAGTTTGAAGGGAGCAATGCAATGGCAGCCACATGGTTGTGGGTGTGGGGAGTGCTCCATCCTGCTCAGCTGTGGGACAAGGGTGCCTGGTGGGAGTTGTAGTGCAGTCTTCCCACCCACAAACACCCCTCCCTGTTGAGATGGCTACCTACCTGTTAGGTGTAGGTGAGCAATGCAATGGCTGACACATGGTTGTGGGTGTGGGGTGGAGTGTACCATCCGGCTCAGCTTTGGGACAGGGGGGCCTGGTGGGAGTTGTAGTGCTGGCTGCCTGTACACATGCCCCCATGGTAATGTTGCTAGCTACCTTTGGGGTGAATCAGAGGGAGTAAATGTTGGATCTGTGAGACATGTGTTGGGGAGAGTGTGGTGCACATGAATGCATTTGGGCCTAGGAGGTGTCGCTTTGTAGTTGTGCAAGACAGTACATAGCAGTGTAATGGTAGACATTTGTTGGTACTTACCAGCCTCCACTCCCCCGGCTATTCCTGTGAGACTCTCAGGATGAGGTGTGGCAAGCACCTTCTCCTCCCATTCGGTGAATGTTCGTAGTGGAATGGGAGGGCCACCGCCAGTCATCTGAGCCAGCTTAATGTTCTTGTTGTTCCTCTCTTTCACCTTGCTCTTGAGGTCATTCCACCGCTTCCTGATCTCCTTCTGGGAGCGCGGGATGGTCCCTACTGCATTGACCTTGCTGACTACCTTTGCCCACATTTGAGTTTTGGTGGCTTGTGGTGTCTGTTGTTCCAAACAAATGTGGTTCTACTCTGATTACCTCATCTACCATCACTGACAACTCATTGTCAGTGAATTTGGGCATTTTTTTCTGTGACATGGTGTGTGATGTGCAAATGGGTTAAAGGTGCAGGTGTGAAAGTGGTGGTGGTGATGTGTGTGGTGTGTGTGTGATGTTGTGATGGTGTGATTTGTGCAGATTTGCCTATCCTTTGTGCTGTTGGGTTGGTTCCTTCAGTGGTGGAGTAGTGCAAAGGATTCTGGTCAGGGAAGGGGCTGGCTTTATACTCAGCTAAGTGGGTGTGTCAAAATGGAGTATTGATGTCAGCTGTGTTGTGTGGGTTGACCTGGGATTTGTATTTTTTACTTGCCATGTGGATGTGTCATTGGGGTGTGTTAGGTGTTTTTTGAGGCTGAGCCAGATAATGGGCACACTTGGTGGCCTTGTTGTGTGTTTTTTTTGTCGATCGCCATTACTGTTCCGGAGCGACCGCGGCGGTCGGAAGGCAACAGCCCTTCTGCCGGCTCTCCCATTCATCAATGGTTGCGATCGCGGTGGTCGGAAACTGTGGATCGTTCCGCTGTCACCGCAATGGTATCCTAATTTAACGTGCGGTTAATCCGCTGGCAGTGCGGCGGTTTGGGGTCTTTCTGCAGCAAATCCGACCGCTACGGATGGATTTTCACCTGCTCCGCACGCTACCAGCGGTCTTTCGTGGCATCGGTCCGCCGCGGTCGGATTTTTCTGCCTGTTCATCCTAATCTGACTGCCGGTTTTGCCGCGGTACCTGCGGACGGTTAATTTCTGCTAACACGGCAGTCGGAATGGTTTTCCGACCACCATCGTAATCAGCCCCATTGTCCTTTATTTAAAAAAAACAAAACGCGTGAACAACTCCATCCGTGCACCAAAGCCAGTACCTGTAAATAAAAAATAAACAATACCCACCCACAACAGAAATACAAACCCACAAGAACCAATATCAACATAAAATACACAAAAACACACGTAATGAACACATAAGTAAAACTACATAACATTATAATTCTATCTGACACTAAGTCAAACACATACAACACTAAACTACCAAAAAACACACCTAACTATCCCGAAAACGATCAAATAAAGCCCTAACAAATATATTCACACTACTACTAACTTACCCATACCTTAAAACTAAGCCTGGGCGTAGTTCGCGAAGTAGCGCTACGCGAAGCTACGCAAAGTGCAGTTCGCACTACGCGAGCTACGCGTAGCACTACGCGAACTGCGTAGTGCACTGTTCGCAATGATTGCACAGTGCCGGATGCTTGTCCGCACTGTGCAATCATTGAAAACGGCATCTTGCACAGTGCGAGCTGTCTTTTACTGCCGCTCGAGTAGATTTTTACTCGAGCGGCAGCTTTCTCAACGCGCACTGGTAGTTTCTCATCGCGAGCGGTCGCGAGCATACGCGACCACTCGCAATGAGAAACCTGACCTCCCGCGTTGAGAATCTCGCCGGGATGTCATTTTGCTTGCTCGCGGTCGCCAACTTGACGTTGAGGACCGCGAGCAAGCAAAAAATTACCGCTGCACTACGCTACGCGTGTTTGCACTGTGCTACGTGCAATTCGTGTTGTGCGAAGTAGCGCAAACTTCGCAAACTACGCGAGCGTAGCGTAGTGCTTTGCCCAGGGTTACTTAAAACTAACTTAAAAGTATATAAAACTAAACTTACCCGGACGGACGAAAAGCAGCTCCCAACCGCGAGGTTTCGTCTTGCAAAATGACCTAAAAACGAAAGAAATAGATACAAAAGTGAGAAAGAGTAAACAAAATGGCCGCATAATTAAAATGAAAAAAGGACTAACTCCCCATAGACAACAATGGAAAAAAATTTAAAAAATGTTTAAAAATATATATATAACTTTATGTATAGCAATGTTTTTTCCCAATGTTTAAAATAAACATATAAAAATGTAAAATATACATTACCTATTATTTTTCCCAAAAAAACGATAAGATAATATTTAATGTATATTAAAATATATGTTTACTCTATACACTGTTAATGTACAAATATTATACAAACATATTAAAAAATATATATGTATTGCTAAAAAAAAATATGTAAATATATTGTAAATATTTAACATATTTAGGGGCCGATTCCGATTCGGGCCGGAAATCTCTCCGACCGAGCCGGACCCGGAGAGATTTCCGACCGAATCGGACCCGTGCAGTCCGACCGAACGAGTACGATGCGCACGTATGCCATCGGACTCGGAGTCGGTCGGACTCCCATTGAAGTCAATGGGAGCCTGTCGTACAACGCGTACGCGGCTCCCATTGACTCAATGGGTGCGATGCGGACAAGTGCGCCCCCTACAGCGTGTACGCGGCGAAGCGATCGCGCCGTACACGCACAGGTAGGGGGACCCATGGGTCCCCCTGTGTGCGACTCGCGTGGCTACGCGTACAGGGGAGTCCGACACGGACCCCCAAAGTACGGCTCCGACAGCTCTTTCGAGCCGGAGTGCGCGGCTCGGTCGGACTGCTCGCGGCGCGCATCGTACTTACCCGGCCGGGGAACGTCTCCATTGCGCGGTGCGAGTCGAGTCCGTGCGAGTCGGTCGGTGCGGTTCGACACGGGATCGAGTCGGTCGGAGCGGTCGGGACGCCCGGAGGAGTCGGTCGGCGAATACGCATCGTACTCGCTCGCCCGGACGCGCGTACGGATCGGTCGGGAAATAGGGCTCCGAATCGGATCCGGTTAAGCCGAATCCGATTCGGAGCCCTACCGACCGAGATCGGAATCGGCCCCTAAATATTATTTTATTAAAAAAATATTCAATATACTAAATAATAAAATATAATCTTGTAAAATTTAAAATATATGTTTTCAAACTAATTTTAATTTATATAAAAAATATTGTTAAAATGTAAACAAAAATGTATACAAATCTTTTTCTTTTTTGTACAAAAAACAAATGAACAATACAAATGAAAATGTTTATTAATAAAAAAAATTGAAATGTTTTACTTTACCATTACATAACTATGCTACAAAAAATTTACAATTGTTGAACACTGTACCCCAAAAAAATATATATAATAATATATGATTTGTTTGACATTTATAAATAATAAATAAATATTACAAATGTGTTATACTTTTTAATAAAAATAACATCAATATATATGGTTTACTGTTTTAAATGTTATAATAAATTTTGAAACCAAATACAATATTAAAAATATAATTGTTAATGAAAATAGAAATATTTTTTCATCAAACAAATAATAAAAATAAAACTAACATACATCTATTGACTTATTACAACTTACAAATAAACTTACAAAATGCTGAATAATAACCAATAATAATTTACAACTCCAGCCCCAAATCCATGTAAACTCAGGTAAAGTGCTGGACAGTAAACCATAATAATTTACTATTCTAACTCCAATTCCAACTAAACTCAGGGAAACTGCTGGATAAGAAACCATAATAATTTACTATTCTAACTCCAAATCCAACTAAACTCAGGGAAAGTGCTGGATAGTAAACCATAATAATTTACTATTCTAACTCCAATTCCAACTAAACTCAGGGAAAGTGCTGGATAGTAAACCATAATAATGTACTATTCTAACTCCAAATCCAACTAAACTCAGTGAAAGTCCCGGATAGTAAACCATAATAATTTACTTTTCTAACTCCAATTCCAACTAAACTCAGGGAAAGTGCTGGATAGTAAACCATAAAAATGTACTATTCTAACTCTAATTCCAACTAAACTCAGGGAAATCCTGTATAGTAAACCATAATAATTTACTATTCTAACTCCAAATCCAAATAAACTCAGGGAAAGTGCTAGATAGTAAACCATAATAATTTACTATTCTAACTCCAAATCCAACTAAACTCAGGAAAGTGCTGGATAGTAAACCATAATAATTTACTATTCTAACTCCAAATCCAAGTAAAGTCAGGGAAAGTGCTGGATAGTAAACCATAATTATTTAATATTCCAACTCCAAATAAAAATGAACTCTAAACATCAAATGAAGAATATCCCCCCATTTTGATCTTTAAAATTAATAAATAATACTCCTTAAATAAAAACTACATCATTAAATTTAATTTATCTTTCAAAAATTAGATTACATTTTTAAATGTTATCAAAAATAATATGTTATTATAATTAATAATCCTTCACACAATTTTCGAAAAATTATTAATCAATTTTTATACTATTCAATAATTTAAACAATGTATATATAAAAGAAATTTAAAACTATGATTATTTTAAAATTTTTATACATTTTTTGAAATTCTTAATAAAAATGTATATTTATCTAAATTTACAATAATAATTTAACCACAAATTTAATTTGGAATTTTTTTGTGTAAAACTTTAATCACAAATAATATTTTAATATAATTAATAGTCCTTAACACAATTTTCAAAAAATTATTAATATAATTTTAGACAATTCAATAATTTAAACAATTTTTAAAAAAGAAATGAAGATTTATAAATATTTTTAAAATGTTGTAAAATTTATTAAAATATTATTAAAAATGTTCATTTAACTCAATTTACAATAATAATTTCGCCACGAATTTAATTTTGAATGTGTTTAATTTATAAAAAAATAAATAAAAACAAATATTTCCAAAATTCTTTTTTTAATTTATTTTACACATTTTTCAATAACTCAAAACCTAAATCCCATAAAAACTCTATATACAATAGCAAAAATTTATTTAATATTACTAAATATAATTAATACTCACTATATTTTTAAATTACTACCCACCCTTATCCCCTATAAACCCAACATCCCGCTCCTAAAATATATACAAATTATTAAAATATAATACATTTTTAAACAACATTTTTAAATTACTACCCAACCTTATCCCCTACAAACCCAACATACCACTCCTAAAATATATACAAAATATTAAAATATATTAAATTTTAAACAACATTTTTAAATTACTACCCACCCTTATCCCCTATAAACCCAACATCCCGCTCCTAAAATAAATATGAAAACAAATAAAAATGAGTTATTTAAACAAAATATTATTATTTAAATGTTATAAATTTACAAAAACTAACATAAAATAAAAATTAGAACATTAAAAAAATACATCAAAAACATACAATCGATATTACTTACATCGATATTTTTTACATCGATAATTTAAAATTCGATATTACTACATAACAGGAAATTCGATATTTTTTACATCGATATTACTTACCTCGCTATTTAACAGCAACGATATTCTTACCTCGATATTCATGCATGTCGATATTTCCACGTTGATATTCTGTCTCTGCACCCCATGTGAACCGCCTTAAGGTTTTCCATGATAAGGCTGACATCACCATGCTGATGGTGACTGATGAGGATCAGGAGACAGAGAGTGAACCTCTCCCTGACCTCCTCTCATACAGCCCCAAAGATGGGTCAGTGGATGGAGTTGTCTTTTTAGACACCCTCACTGCCCAATAGCAGACTAATTGCAAGCAAGTCCTACAGCAGTATGCAAAGCTCTTTTCCTTGACCCCTGGTCAGACAAACTGGTGTACCCACGATGTGGACACTGGTGACAGTTCACCTGTCAAAAACAAAATCTATCGACAGTCTGATCAAGTCAAGGAAAGCATCAGATGCTGGAGTTAGGGGTTATTGAACCCTCTGAGAGACCCTGGGCGAGCCCAGTGGTTCTAGTCCCCAAACCTCATCCACAGGGTGGAAAGAGAGAAATAAGTTTCTGTGTGGTCTATAGAGGACTCAACTCTGTCACCAAGACAGATGCTCACCCTATCCCAAGAGCAGATGAGTTGATAGACAAACTAGGTGCAGCCAAATTTCTAAGTACCTTTGACTTAACTGCAGGGTACGGGCAGATTGGCATGGCACCAGGAGCAAAAGAAAAGACAGCATTCTCCACACCTATGGGCATTATCAGTTTACTGTTATGCCCTTTGGTTTAAAGAATGCCCTTGCCACCTTCCAAAGGTTGGTGAATCAAGTCCTTGCTGGATTGGAATTCTTTAGTGCAGCTTATCTAGATGCTATTGCTGTCTTTAATTCCACCTGGCAGGATCACTTGATCCACCTTGGGAAAGTTCTAAAAGCCCTGCAAACTGCAGGCCTAACTATCAAGGCATCCAAATGCCAGATAGGGCAGGGAACTGTGGTGTACTTGGGCCACCTTGTTGGTGGAGGCCAAGTACAACCCTTACAGCCCAAGATCCAGGCTATCCTGGACTGGGCAGCTCCAACAACCCAGACCCACGTCAGGGCATTCCTTGGTTTGACTGGGCACTACAGGAGGCTTGTCAAGGGATATGGGTCCATTTGGCTCCCCTCACAGAACTTACCTCCAAGAAAATGCCCAAAAAGGTAAACTGGACAGTTAGCTGTCAAAAGGCTTTTGACACCCTGAAAGAGGCATTGTGCTCAGCACCAATTCTCAAAGCTCTAGACTATGACAAGCAGTTCATTGTGCAGACTGATGCCTCTGAGCTAGGGATAGGAGCGGTCCTATCCCAGACCAATGTTGAAGGCCAAGACCAACCTGCTGCTTTTATAAGCAGAAGGATTCTCCCCAGGGAGCAGCGTTGGAGTGCCATTGAGAGGGAGGCCTTTGCTGTGGTTTGGTCCCTGAAGAAGCTGAGACCATACTTGTTTGGTACTCACTGCCTAGTTCAAATTGATCACAGACCTCTCAGATGGCTAATGCAGATGAAAGGTGAAAATCCTAAACTGTTGAGGAGGTCCATCTACCTACAGGGAATGGACTTTGTAGTGGAACACCGACCTGGGGCTGCCCATGCCAATGCAGATGGACTTTCCATGTTCTTCCACTTAGAAAATGAAGACTCTCTAGGGAAAGGTTAGTCTCATCCTCTTTCGTTTGGGGGGTTGTGTGTGACAGTGCCCTCTTTCTGCATGATTGCCCCCACCTTTTGTTGAACTGCTGATGTGCTTTGACTGAGTGCGCCCTGAGCTCCTGCCAATCAGGTACCCAGGGCCTATGTTCTTTCCCTAAAACTGCATTGAAAACAAAACCCAATTGGCATCTCTGGCCACAGGTCAGCCCCTGGTAAATGGTACCACAGGTACCCAGGGCACTGTGACCAGGGAAGACCTCTGAGGGCTGCAGCACTTATTGTGCCACCCTTAGAGGCCCTGTACCATTACCCTCACACACTGGTTTTGCAGGCTGCGTGTTTTGGTGCAGAACAAAGTGAAGAGTCAACATGGCACACATCCCTGTGTGCCATGCCTACAACCCCCTGCCCTGGCATATATCAGTCACTCCTCTAGCTGGGTGTACTACACCAGTGGTGAGGGTACAGTGTTTAAGTCCATTCTTAGACATTGTAAGTGCAGTGCTGCCATCAAGAGTATATGGTGCTGGGAGTCTGTCATTACGAACTCCATAGCACCATAATGGATACACTGAAAACTGAGAAGTTTGGTATCAAACTTCTCAGCACATTAAACCCACAATGATGCCAGTGTGGGATTTAATGAAAAATGCACACAGAGGGCATCTTAGAGATGCCCCCTGAAAAACAACCTACCACTAGTGTCCAGTCTGAGTGGCTGCTTTCAGCTGCCATCACCAGACATGTTTCTGGACCCCTGGGTCGAGAGCCTGCTGCTCTCGGGGGCCTGAAGCAATGCACATCCTGGGACGAGGTGCCAATCCTCCCCCCCCCAAGATGGGCAGGGTCCACGAAGGGGAAGCTTCAAAGGCTTGCCGCCTTTGTGACCTTCCCCAGGCCACATGCTGCTTTCAGCAATGGGTCCCCACTGGTTCTGACCCCCACTTTGGGTGGGAAAACTGGCGGTAAAAACAAGTGAGGAAGAGAGGTGTACCCACCTCTGCCAACTCCACCCCTCAGGTGGGGGAGGCGAGGTGAAGCACAACTCTCAGTCCCCGCCATCTTTCAGATGGGGGACCCAGCCAACCAGGGTGAGGCTTATGCCCCCCTCCCACTGGAGGGTGGCATAATAGGTGGTGTACCCACCCCAGGGAAGGGACCCATTGGTCCCAACCTTTTACCTACCAGTAACGCCCCTAAATCTAGTATTTAGGGGCACCCCTGAACCTTGCTTCCTCAGACAAGAAACCAGAAGAAGAAAGGAAGAAGGACCGAACAGCCGTGCTGAAGCTAACAGGAGGAGGATGCCTACTGACTTGGCCCCAGCCCTACCGGCCTGTCCCCACCTGGAAACCTGCAGAAGCAAAACTCCGGTGTGTCCTGCAGCCAGCAGCCTCAAGAACCCCGAGGACCTGCACTGTCTTCAAAAGAAAAGACATTGGGGTCGATTCCGATTCGGGCCGGAAAAAGCACCGACCGAGTCGGAGCCGGAATTTATTCCGACCGACACGTAGCTGTGGCGCCCGACACGCCAAGTACGATGCAAAGCGTGCAAAATCCGACCGACACGTACCGAACCCAAGCCGAACGACCGAGCCGCACGGAAAACAGCAATCCGGCCGGTAAAACACACAAATCGAACCGACCGACACGCACCCGGAACAAATCCGACCGAAACGTACACGCGAACTCCAAACCGCAAAGTACGATGCAAGGCGCGAAAACCACGACCGAGTCGGACGGAGGACAAGCCGTACGACCGACACGCATACAAAACTGAGCCGAAGTAACACAAAACACCGCGACCGACGCGTACGCAGCATAGAAAACTACACAAACACAGAGTGAACGAAACGGAGAACACCGTACGAGACAAATGCAGGGTCCGACTCGGTCACAAGAACGTTTCCAACATGCACAGACAGTACAAAGGAAAAATGACACAAAAAAAGGCCAAACAAGCAATTACAAAGCCAATAAATACTGTGGGGGTGGGGACAGAGAACAAAGACACACCCACAACTCCACCCATATAAAGGACACAAATCCCAACCATGATCCTTTGCAAATGCCATCCCACTGCCAGCACCCAACAGACAGCAACCACACACCCACAGCTCATCCCTCACACAAGCCACACACCATCAGCACACCAACAAATACCTACCTCACATACACCCAGCAAAACACACACTCACACACCCTCACCTGCACACCAACACACACATCACTCACCATCACCACCCATCACCATGCCCCCCAAGAAGAATCCCAAGTTCCTAGATTGTGAATTGGAAGTCATGGTAGACGAGATCCTCAGGGTAGAGCCACAGCTGTTTGGCACACTGGTCCAACAGACCCCCATCTCCCAGAAAACCAAGATGTGGGAGAGGATCATCAACAGGGTTAACGCACAATCACCATGTCTGCGCACAAAGACCGACATCCAGAACAGGTGGTATGACGTGCGCAGGAGGGTACGGGACCTGCTCAAGAAAGACTACCTCCTGAGCCAATACACCGGCAGTGGCCCTCCTGCCAAGCCAGTATACCTCAGGCCCTGGGAGGAGAAGGTGCGGGCCATCCTTCCGCCAGTGAGCGTATATGGACTAGAGAACATCCCAGAGCCTGGTGAGTACACAACAAATGTACACAATATTCTGCCACAATACACACACACATCACTGTCAAGGGGAGAGTCAAACCATGCACTCATAGCAATTACACAGCAACCAGAACAGAATCATACCAAAATGTGTATGTCAGTCAGAGAAACACAACACATGCCATCTCAAAGTTACAGTCAACCGTGCCATCACATGTACAAACACAACTACAACTACAGCTAGGCAGTGGCACAAATAGAACTAACAAACACATCCAGACATGTAGCCACCACAACAACACCAACACACAGTGAAGACCACTGAAAGGAAGGAATTCTGTGTATGCTGGCCAAGTCAGTGTAGCCAATAGCATCATGGGAGTCGTAGTCACACATATTGCCCCCCCCCACAACTGTCCCATCAACACCACCATGAACCATGCGCACATCACAGGGAGTGGAGAAGGACTCACAAGATGGCTGACACTTGCAACTGCTGTGGGGAGCACAAGGCCCTGCTGGCAACTGTGCACCAACAAACAGCAGGACACCACTGACTGACATCCTGAGAGACAACTTCCACTCCCTGCAATGGAAGCACGTTCCATGGTGGGATATCTGGCTGGCTGGGTGGGAAGGAGGACTCGCACCACTGACCATAGTCACAAGCACCTCCCCTCACACCCCCCCTCAACACAAACTCCACAGAACCCACCTGGTAGAATGAAATGCCTCCCATCCTAACTCAAGATCCCACAAAGAACCACCACCCTGGGTTATGTTGTGTGAAGCACAGGGACACTCTTGGGACTTTTAGCCAAACAACTGCCAGGACAACACTCCCAGCCATCCTGTCAGCACAGCCAGCCCACCCCACAGGGAAGCAGAGTCAAAAGGAAGGAAGCATGGGCATGCTGGGAAGGGGGGTGGAGGCAATAGCATGATGGGAGTGGAGTGGTAGTCACAGATATTGCTCAGCCTCACAACTGGCCCATCAACACCACCCTGAACCATGCTCACATCACAGGGAGTGGATAAGGACACACAAGATGGCTGACACTGGCTACTGCTGTGGGGAGCACAAGGGCATGCTGGG
The DNA here is from genome assembly GCA_963921515.1 of Calotriton arnoldi. Taxonomy (NCBI): domain Eukaryota; kingdom Metazoa; phylum Chordata; class Amphibia; order Caudata; family Salamandridae; genus Calotriton; species Calotriton arnoldi. Next base: position 1,113,679 of record CAWUFW010006583.1, read on the forward strand.
AACTGCACACCAACCAACAGCAGGACACCACTGTCAGCCATCTTGCCATTGCCCTCACACCCACACACACTGAACTCCCCACAAAAGCAAGTAAGTATGGGAATGCTGGGAAGTGGGGTGGAGGCAATAGCATGATGGGAGTCGTCGTCACAGCTCTACATCCCCCACCACATGGCCCAGCAAGCTCACACTCACGCATGCACATCCCACAGAGAGTGGAAAGGCCCATCAAAGATGTCTGACACTGTTGCTGTGTCGTGGGGAGCACAAGGGCATGCTGGGAACTGCAGACCAACCAACAGCAGGACACCACTGTCAGCCATCTTGCCATTGCTCTCACACCCACACACACTGAACTCCCCACAAAACCAAGTAAGTATGGGAATGCTGGGAAGTGGGGTGGAGGCAATAGCATGATGGGAGTGGTAGTCACAAATATTGGTCACCCCCACAACTGTCCCATCAACACCACCCTGAACCATGCGCACATCACAGGGAGTGGAAAAAAACTGACAAGATGGCTGACACTGGCAACTGCTGTGGGGAGCACAAGGCCCTGCTGGCAACTGTGCACCAACAAACAGCAGGACACCACTGACTGACATCCTGAGAGACAACTTCCACTCCCTGCAATGCAAGCACGTTCCATGGTGGGATATCTGGCTGGCTGGGTGGGAAGGAGGACTTGCAGCACTGACCATAGTCACAAGCACCTCCCCTCACACCCCCCCTCAACACAAACTCCACAGAACCCACCTGGTAGAATGCAATGCCTCCCATCCTAACTCAAGATCCCACAAAGAACCACCACCCTGGGTTATGTTGTGTGAAGCACAGGGACACTCTTGGGACTTTTAGCCAAACAACTGCCAGGACAACACTCCCAGCAATCCTGTCAGCACAGCCAGCCCACCCCAAAGGGAAGCAGAGTCAAAAGGAAGGAAGCATGGGCATGCTGGGAAGTGGGGTGGAGGCAATAGCATGATGGGAGTCACAGTCACAGACATAGCTCACCCCCACAACTGTCCCATCAACACCACCCTGAACCATGCTCACAACACAGGGAGTGGAGAAGGACTCACAAGATGGCTGACACTGGCTACTGCTGTGGGGAGCACAAGGCCCTGCTGGCAACTGTGCACCAACAAACAGCAGGACACCACTGACTGACATCCTGAGAGACAACTTCCACTCCCTGCAATGCAAGCACAGTCCATGGTGGGATAACTGACTGGCTGGGTGGGAAGGAGGGCCGGCTGTCAACCAAATACAACCAATGCAGACCATGTTCACACCCCAACAAATACATAGAAATGCCCAAATAATGCAGGACAATGTGCCACACCAATATCAACCCCTGACTGTGACGACTTAGGACAATGCAATGTACAGGCCCGCACCCAGAGGCACAGTCACAACTGTCAGGTGTGTCAACCATTGATGCCTGCAGAAACATAACATACATTGTGTGTGTCTCCCAAAAACAGGTGATGATGGGGACACAGCAGCAGACGCTGAGGAGTCCCAGTCCCAGGCTCAAGTGGATGCGGAGCTCACTGGTGTCGTACAGCCTCTGCCCTCCTCGGACGAAGAAGAGCAACCTGGCACATCCGGTGCAAGTCTACATGCAGCACCAGCAGGACCAGCAGCTGCAGCACCAGCAGGACCACCAGCTGCACCCCCTGCACCCACCCCTCCAACGACTATCACCACAAATACCATCCCTGCCGACATGGACAGAACAAGGAGCAACACCAGCACAGGGACCCTGGACCAACCTGGGGCCATGGACACCACCACCCCCACCAACCCCAAGGTGGACCAGGGTCATCTGTGCGTGCCACTGCACGCACTGCACATGTCAGCAGGGGTGGTGGGAGGGGTGGGAGACAGAAGGTCGCTGCTTGCAGAGGTTGCTGGTGTGCATGATGACCCACAACTGGTACGCATAGCTGATGCATACCAGTCCAGCACCGGAGATCTCAGCCAGGTAGTGGGGCTCCTCAGAGACATGAAACAGCAGCAGGCTGCCCATCGTGCCCGCTTGGACTCTCACATGTCCCACGTGGAGTCACACATGTCCCGCGTGGACTCACACATGTCCCGTGTGGAGTCCAAGTGGGATGCACTGCATGAGATGACGGCGGTGCACAGGGACATTTTACAATGCCTCCACCAGATGAACAGCAACCAGTCCACACCTCCCTGTGTGCCAACAACATCTGGTGCTGAACAAACTGCAACTGCCACAGGGAGGGAGGATGACTCTGGCGGAGAGTCCCCTGCACCGCAGCAGCCTGTTCTTGAGGGGCCCCCCAAAGAAGAGGGTCGTCCGAGGAGGGGCAAGTGAGAGGCCGATGGCCAAGCGCAACTCCCAGGAAGCCTGAACCTGTTCTGGATGTTCACCTTTGTGCACAGACTGTTCACCCTGTTGACGGCAACACTACTCCCACACATTGCATGGGGAGTACAAGTTGGACCAATGTCTCAGACAACTGTGGCCCCGATACTGGGGATTTTGTCTACCAGGACTTTCAATTCACCTAGGAACTTCTGATTGCAAGATTTATGTACAGCACTACCCATCCTATGCACTATTCACACAAATGTATCACAATAAACACACTAATACACCATACTTGCCTCTGTTGTGATTCCAACGTGGGTGCTGTTATGGGGATGATGAACTGCAAAATTACACTGTGTATGCGAACTGCAACAGCAAGTACAACACAGGCATGTGAGTAAAGGCAACATGACACATATGAGGGAGACACACCACCAGGGCTACACAACACATACACACCTAGGCCATCTGACTCATTGCCTACACTGATGTTGCCAGGGAAGACGGTGCAATGCACAGACACCACACCCATTCCCAGTTGTAGTCAAGTAGCCCACAGGTGCAGTAAGCAAATGGCAGTCAAATGTGTGACCACAGACAACGCACATCACAAAGTGAAGCACAGGTTTATTACACAGTTGCAACATGTCGTAACCACTACAGATGCAAGGTAATCCCACCTGGCAGCGGGCACACAGTCAACAACTGTAGACGGAAGGAAGTCCATGGGTGTGGCGCACATCACCTGTAGGGACACAACAGCTACCACCCTGGAAGTGCAATCACGTCGTCGGTGGACACAGTTGACCAAACGAATCTGAAAGTACCCTGTGAAGGACAGAAATGACACACAGTCAAAAGCAATGGAGAACAGGACAGAACAGCAAAACTCATGCACAATACATGTTACAAGATACCCACCCAGAACCAAGTTAGCATGTCAACACTGTTGGGGAGTACAGCCCACCTGTAAGCACACATCGCAACACACATCCAGTCAAGTAGCCCATGGACACACTCCAACAGCACCAGAGCACCACCTACACATATGCCAACTCACATCATTGACATGACACCTCAGGATACTCACATTCAGCTAAAGAAGTTGGTGATGAGCTGTGTGCGGACATCACCCTCATCATCATCATCATCATCACTGGCATCGTGGTCCAGGCCAGGATCCTCCACAGGTGGCAGATGTTGGTCATTGTCATCCTGGATGAGAGGCAACTCCTTCCGCACTGCCAGGTTGTGGAGCATGCAGCAGACGATGATAATCTTGCACACTTTCGCAGGGGCATATGGGAGGGACCCTCCGGTCTTGTCCAGGCAGCGGAAGCGGCTCTTCAGGAGACCAAATGTCCGCTCAATCACTCTCCTGGTCCGACCATGTGCCTCATTGTAGCGCATCTGGGCTGGTGTCACAGGGTTCCTGAGGGGTGTCAGCAACCACGGCATGTTGGGGTATCCTGAGTCACCTAAGGACAGACAAGTGCACATTAGCTGACTTGGAAAAGTTGGCGGAATACTACAGATCAGATCACACACAATGGCACAAAGTCAGTACACACCGACAAGCCAGGCACGCTGGTTCTGCATCTGTGCCATCATCCTGGGGATGCGACTACTCCTCATCACAAAGGCATCGTGTGCTGAACCAGGGAAACGGGCACACACGTGTGTGATGGTCATATCTGCAAGACACACCACCAGTGCATTGACCGAGTGGTAGTGCTTGCGGTTCCTGTAGGCCTGCTCCTGGGCCTGTGGTGGTACCAAAGCCACATGTGTCCCATCAATGGAGCCAATGACATGCGGCATCCTCCCCAGGGCATAGAAGTCACTCTTCACATCAGCGAGTCGTCGCAGTCTAGGGAAATAGATCTACCGGTTCAGGAATAGCAACATTGCCGCCAAAACATCGCGGAGCACACGGCTCAACATGGTCTGTGACATCCCACCAGCAGTCGCCACAGTATGTTGGAAGGTACCGGTGGCAAAGAAGTGTAGGGCTGCCATCACCTTCACCTTGGGGGTCAGCGCTGTAGGATACGGCCGGCCAGGCTGCAAATGTGGGGCCAACTGCACTGCCAAATCCTCAATCAGCTGCCTGGTGAAGCGGTACCGTCAGATGCTGTCCCGTTCCACCATCGTTGCCAGGTCTGGGAATGGTCGATGGACAGCAGGAGCCCTGCAGTGCAGAGGAGAAGTAAGCAAGATTGTCAGTCAGCCCACATATGCCGCATTGAACACACTCAATATCCCAACATACATCATTATGAGGCACAACTACATGAAGTGTGCAGTTCCGTAAGGACATGTATGGTACATACATGGCCAACATCTGTCATCACGGTCCAACAAGTGGCATCAATAAGTCCCAGGTTGGCCCATTGGATATCATGAGGCCGTGTCACAGTTCCCATCTCCTGCTGCCGTGTCACAATCACCCCCACAGTGACATGTGAGGACAGATGTGCCCCAGGCATCACAGCTCAACGACAGGTACATTCCCAGGGACCCTGTATTGCCACATGGACACTGGCATTACATGGAGTATCATGTATACACCACAGCAAAACAACTATGACCCCCACAGGTAGTGGTCCCACTTGCCACTGCAGGACAGACATGGACGTCTGTGACACACACACGCACAACATCAAAGTCCATGCACACACAACGTGGATGTGGAGACTGTCTCCCATTGTGCACATGAAATCAGAGACATTGTAAACAGTACATGCACACAGACTGTGGAGGACCATCACTATTGTGCCACTGGGACACCCTGGCTCAAACATACCGTCCCACATGGGACTCACGGGGTATGTGACATGACATACACATACACCACCGTGAAATGTGACCATGGCACATGCACAGATATGAACAGTTGCACATCACAGTGGTCATGTACACGTAACACCCAGGATCCTGTCCCCATGAACACGTGCACAGCCTGGGGGTGGCTGCCCCTAGGTGACACCCACAGGACAACATGTATACCAACATACACACAATAGGAAATGCAGCCTTACATGCCTCATCATACAGTTTGGACAGGCTGTCGTGTTGTAGGTGTGCCCCTCACTCCTTGGGAGCTATCTGTGGCTGGCATATGTCCATCTGAGACAGGCATGGTGACATATGCCAGTCACTTGTACAGGGATGCGTTGAACAGAAATGGACCGATCGGTGCCCCCGGCCGGCCCATTGCATTCAATGTGTGTGGGTACGCGTTGTGCCCCTGTACGCGTTGATCAGCAATGGACCGATCGGTGCCCCCGGCCGGCCCATTGCATTCAATGTGTGCGGGTACGCGTTGTGCCCCTGTACACGTTGTACCGCAATGGACCGATCGGTGCCCCCGGCCGGCCCATTACATTCAATGTGTGCGGGTACGCGTTGTACCCCTGTACGCGTTGTACCGCAATGGACCGATCGGTGCCCCCGGCCGGCCCATTGCATTCAATGTGTGCGGGTACGCGTTGTGCCCCTGTACGCGTTGTACCGCAATGGACCGATCGGTGCCCCCGGCCGGCCCATTGCATTCAATGTGTGCGGGTACGCGTTGTACCCCTGTACGCGTTGATCAGCAATGGACCGATCGGTGCCCCGGCCGGCCCATTGCATTCAATGTGTGTGGGTGCGCGTTGTACCCCTGTACGCGTTGATCAGCAATGGACCGATCGGTGCCCCGGCCGGCCCATTGCATTCAATGTGCGCGGTGCAGCGTTGTACCCCTGTACGCGTTGTACCGCAATGGACCGATCGGTGCCCCGGCCGGCCCATTGCATTCAATGTGTGCGGGTACGCGTTGTGCCCTATGCGCGTTGATCAGCAATGGACCGATCGGTGCCCCGGCCGGCCCATTGCATTCAATGTGTGCGGGTATGCGTTGTACCCTATGCAGCGTTGTACCGCAATGGACCGATCGGTGCCCCCGGCCGGCCCATTGCATTCAATGTGTGCGGGTACGCGTTTTGCCCTATGTCGCGTTGTTCCGCAATGGACCGATCGGTGCCCCGGCCGGCCCATTGCATTCAATGTGTGCGGGTACGCGTTGTACCCCTGTACGCGTTGTACCGCAATGGACCGATCGGGGCCCCCGGCCGGCCCATTGCATTCAATGTGTGCGGGTACGCATTGTGCCCCTGTACGCGTTGATCAGCAATGGACCAATCGGTGCCCCCGGCCCGCCCATTGCATTCAATGTGTGCGGGTACGCGTTGTACCCCTGTACGCGTTGTACCGCAATGGACTGATCGGTGCCCCCGGCCGGCCCATTGCAATCAATGTGTGCGGGTACGCGTTGTGCCCCTGTATGTGTTGTACCGCAATGGACCGATCGGTGCCCCTGGCCGGCCCATTGCATTCAATGTGTCGCGGAGTGCGTGTGGTACCCCTATGCAGCGTTATACCGCAATGGACCGATCGGTGCCCCGGCCGACCCATTGCATTCAATGTGCGCGGTGCGGCGTTGTACCCCTATACGCGTTGATCAGCAATGGACCGATCGGTGCCCCGGCCGGCCCATTGCATTCAATCTGTGCGAGTGCAGCGTTGTACCCTGTACGCATTGATCAGCAATGGACCGATCGGTGCCCCGGCCGGCCCATTGCATTCAATGTGTGCGAGTACGCGTTGTACCCCTGTACGCGTTGATCAGCAATGGACCGATCGGTGCCCCGGCCGGCCCATTGCATTCAATGTGTGCGGTGCAGCGTTGTACCCCTATGCTGCGTTGATCAGCAATGGACCGATCGGTGCCCCGGCCGGCCCATTGCATTCAATGTGTGCGGTGCACGCGTTGTACCCCTGTATGCGCGTTGATCAGCAATGGACCCATCGGTGCCCCGGCCGCCCATTGCATTCAATGTGTGCGGGTACGCGTTGTACCCCTGTGCGCGTTGATCAGCAATGGACCGATCGGTGCCCCGGCCGCCCATTGCATTCAATGTGTGCGGGTGCAGCGTTGTACCCCTGTACGCGTTGTACCGCAATGGACCGATCGGTGCGCACCCATTGACAATGGCCTTGCCTGGCAACCGGACGCGTTTTCGAAATTCGAACGAGTCGGTTGCTGGAAATTCAGTTGGTCACCCACAACAATGTTGCAAAATCATGTATGTCATGAAGTTGAAGATTTGAAGGATGCCGTGGGCGTGTATTGGTGCTGCTATTCCATGGATTGGCCAGATTCAGAAGATGCAAACGACTTGGACCTATCACTTTGGACACAAGGGACAGTATCTGCCTCTCCAGCACATATATATTGCTGGCTGTTCCCCTGAGACCTCACTTGCCTGCACTACATGCTCCAGGACGACATCTGCCACTGCACTGCTGCTGTCTCTGCCCCTCTGGACCCTGCAATGGCACGTACTGTGGAGAGAGCCCCAGCCTTCAGCCCTGAGGAGAACCAGTCCCTGCTGGACAGCCTACTTCCACAGTACAGCAAGCTGTATGGGACACAAGGGGAGCAGGTGAGTGTTCTGTGCACTGCCTTTCGGAATGTGCATTTTGTCTGACTAGCAAGGCTGAAAGTCTGCACGCCACTGGCTAGCAGGCTCACTGAGTAGTTGTCACCCCCATAGTGTGTAGTGACATGCACTGGACAGGTATGGTGCAGTGACAGTGCATTTGAACAAGGTTTTACTTCCCATGCAATGATACCATGTAGTGACGTCTGGCAAACTGTCCATGGGCAGTGTTGCACTGCCTGCGTACATCATGTGCCCCTGTGAATGAGACATGTATATACAACTGTGTCATGCACGGATATGTTGCATGTGTAGTAATGGCCTTTTCACTTTGTCATCCTGACAGGTTAATGCCCATCGGAAGCAGGAGATCTGGAAGGACATCGTCCGGGCTGTCCGGTCCATGGGGGTCTACAAGCGCCGGATCCGCAACTGCCAGAAGAGGTGGCAGGACCTTCGGGGCTGGACCCGGAGGATTGCACGGGTCCAGCTGAAGTTGTCGCCTCCTCGCAGGAGGGGCGGAACACGGACCCTGACCCCCCACATGCTCCAGATCCTGGCGGTGGTGTTTCCAGACCTAGATGGGCAGCTGAAGGCCAGACAGCAGCAAGGAGGGGGTGAGTCAAAGACTGCACTGTGAACTCTGTATTACATGCTTTGTGCCCTCCTCTGGCCTGGTTCAACTGCCACAGTACAGCAGTCATGTTGTCCAGGAGCCATGTCCCTCTATTGTGCACTGCCCACTCCTCATCTGATACCCAGGTGTGGCCCTTACATTCAGGGAATTGTGTCACTTGGGACTGTGTCCTTGCAGTTTGCTTCACTAAAGGTGGGGGACAGCATCTGTTTCCCTAACTCTGTTGTGGGCATCATGGGTGGGTCCATTGTTCACACAACGCCTGTGTTCGGACATGTAATCTGCGTGTTGCTTTGATATGCGGTCCACTTGCTGAGCTGAGCCACCACATGTGCCTGGGGTATGTGGCACACACCCATGCAGCGGGTGGGAACAATGTTTGGGCCCCAGGAGTGTGCAGATTACGTGTGTCACACATACATAGCCAGCTATCCACTGTCCAGGGCTCATCCCTCATTCATGTGGGGCAGGACAGTCATGCCTACTCCAGGCCATGCAATTTCACTCTGTACTCCAACTCCCATGTATCAGCTGACACATTGTGCGCAGTGATTTGACCCCTCAGGTGTCTGCCTCTGTGTCAGTGTGCTGTGGATTAGTTGCCAGGACTGCTGGGGTGTTTCTTGGTAGGGGCTCAGCATGCCACTGGAGATGTGACCATAGGAGACGATACTTGTGTGTCACATAGGTGTTTGATCAGCTGCCTGTGCAGACTGGGGTATGCGAATGTAAAGTTCAGGCAGCTGTTCCCCATTCACAGCAGATTGTGAGGGGCTCAGGTTCAGAGGGTAGTGTCACAGGTCTCCCATATGTCCAATCGGTATGACCTGGACAGATGAGGGTTAAGATGATGTGTTGTGTGGGGGATGTACATGTGCACTTGTGCAGCTCCAGGACTTGCATTCCCCATGACCTACTATTGTGACACAGTGCAGAGTGTTGTTGTCTGGCTGCCAAGTCATACATCACTGAGACAGTGATGTATGACTTAGCAGTCATGCCTCCGCCATGGCATGTGTCTACTTATTGGTGATCCTGCAGGGGAGTGACATGTGCTACATGCACACAATTGTGGCGATGGCTATCAGGACATGGGTGCATCATGGTGTCTGTCGCTGGTATGCATCACATGCATATCCTATTTGACTCTGGGCATCCCTTTCATCCGGAAACCTGTACTGACTCAGTGGCAAGAGTTGTGATGTGTGCATGTCCACATGCTACACCGTGTCCTCTGCACTGTCCAACTACTGTGTAGTTGGTGCATGTGTCCACACTGGTGTGTTGCTATCCAACAGACACCAGACAGATGGGTGCAAGGCCATGTGGGATGTGAGTGCCATGGTTGGCATCAGACTGACAATTGGCTTCTCCTGTTCAGTTAGGGCACTTTTAGCAATGTACAACTAATGATGCCAGGGCTTGCTCTGTAATGTGCTGTGCTCACAGTGGTGTGTGCGTTTGGTGCAGGTGACTGATGTCTGTCTGTTTCCCCATTGTTTGCAGATACATCCACGGCCACGGAAGGGGACAGCTCCATGGACCAGGAGGAGCCAGAGAGCCAGACTGGGTCAGCAGCGGAGGAGTGGTCGGAGGGACCCAGTGGCACGGAGGGCGAGGGAGCCACACCGAGGAGTCCTCAGCACCATCCACCTCAGCTGAGGACCAGAGCAACTCGGAGGATGACTCCCTTATGGAGGCGGGTGTCAGCAGCCACCACACCCCAGCTAGTGTTGCTGTCCCCGCCACCACCAGCACCACCACCGCCCTCCCATCGGCTCCCATTCCCCAGGTCCGTGGAGGCTCCCATGTTCGGGAGCGTGTCTCCTTTGGGCCAGGCACCGCACCCCCTGCCCCTGTGTCCCCTGCTGCCCTGAGTGAGGAGTCTGTGTACCTCCTTCGCCAGCTCCATGTAGGGCAGACAGCCATGCTGAGTGTCCTCCATGCGCACACCGCTCTGTTGACTCAGCTGGTGTCGTTCATGGAGAGCATCTCATCGGGCATGTCTGACCTACAGAGGGGCAATAGGTCCATGGACTCCTCCCTGATGGCAGCAGTGTCCCTCCTCAGACAGTTCCTCACCCCTCCTGCCTCTGCTCCATCCACACTCCCCAGCACCTTACCTGTCCCAAGCACACACACACCGGCACAGGCACACACCAGCACACACACATCCAGCACACAGACACACACGCCACAAACAAAACGCACACGCACGCACAGTCAGGGGACTGAAACCAGACTCACAGGGGATGGGGCCCTGGAACACACACACGCATCCACGAGCACTGCGCAGTCCTCAGTTGCCTCTCCCTCCAAAGCACCCTCCCTTGCCTCACCTGCAACCCCAAAGACCCAGCGGCTCTTCCTCAGTGACCTCGGCCTCTTCCCCTCCGATCCAGCTGATACAGCATTCAGGGGGAAGAGGAAGCCCACCTACACGGAGCAGAGTGCCCCTCGCCCCCGGACACCCTCCCCCAGGCGCAGACAGACTGAGGCCCCCACCCGCAAGTCCCCCGGAGTCGTAAGAGCAAGACCCCGCTGCCGCCCTGCAGCTCAGGCACCAGGTCTCCTTCCTCCATCCCTCAGGCCCCCACTCCACAAGTGCCCCCACCACACCCTGCCCCAGGTTCCCCCACCCACAGATATACCATCCCCAAGAGGATCCGGCCTTCTCCCCTGCCACTTGCTCTCCCGGCACCACACCCCCGCTGCGCTTGTCTGTGCCACTGATGTGGTGAGGGTGTCCTCCCCCTCTGTCCAGCCCACCTTGCCTGTTCCCCATTCTCCTCCCCTGGTGGAAGGCACTGCAGTGGAGTCCACTACCACCCTGTCTGACTTGGGCACTGCAGTGGCGGACCTGTCCACTCCATCTGCAGGGTCCACTGCAGTCGTGCCGGCACCCACAACATCTGAGTCATGCCCCCAGTTGTGCCGGCACACACCATGTCAGACACCTCCACTGCAGTTGTCAGTGGCTCTCCAGCACCCACCACCCCTTCCCTGCTTCCTCCTGGTGAGCCCTGATCCTGTCCCTGCGGTGCCTGGCCTGCCCCCGGTTGCCCCTCCTAGTGGATTGTCCCTGGTTTTGTGCAGGCATGCGTAGGGTGACATCTGCCACTGTCACCCAGTTTGGACTTTGACAATGGACTGGCCATTGGCCTTTGTGTTTTTTCTGGACTTTGTTTTCATTACACACATATGCTGAATAAAGCAACTTTCTGTTCTCTAGTGCTTATGCTTCTGATGTACATGTTGTTGATGATGCTAACCATGCCCTTGCTGCAGTGATGGTGATATTTGGTCTCATGATAATGAAGTGTTACTGTGCAGGAACCCATGTGGTCCAGGGGAATGTGTCCTATCCTGTGGTGTATCCATGTCATCCATAGCAGCATCTGAGGGTGTCATGTGTTCAGTATTTGGCAATGGGATTTCCTACTTAGATTGGCTATTTCACATCTGTGGCTTCCACCCCTGCACATCTGTTGTGCCTGCCATTGTTCAATTCGTCTACCTCCCTGACCGTCTGGCCATCTCCACTGGACATGCAGGTTTGGGCATCAATGGGGAAGGACTCATCCGTGTTGTCAGTGCATTATTGCTATACAAGTGTGTTGGATCTGTGCTGATGATTACGTTGGCACTTCCATGACCAGGCTGATGTGACGGGAGCCCTCATTTGGTGCTAATTGTTGATTGTGTGACCAAGTGCTCAGCTGACATGATGGGGCCCTACTGAGGCAACATATGGCACAGCTTTCCTCACACAGGAGTGGAGTCCCCTCATGGCAGTGTGTACTCCTGTGACATTGCCTGCGCCCAAGGTGTGTGTTGTATGTGCATGTCTGTGTGTTCACTTCCGTTTAGCTGTGCATGCTGTGATCCCTAGTGTTGTACCTGTTTGTGATGCTTGCTGAGTTGACCTATGTTCCCCCAAAGTCTTCTCCCTGGGTTCTCTGTGATGTGGGTGCATGTACATTACTGGTCATCAGGGTGTCACCCATAGGTGTGTTTGCTGTCAGGGCTGAGTTTGTGTGCAGACACAGATGGGTCACAGTCAGGTTTCCCCTTGGCACTTGTTGTTTGCCCCTGTCATGTGATTTCCAGTTTGTGTTATCTTTCAGTGATTGTGACACGTTGTGTGTGTGACTGCTGGCACTCCTCAGGGTCTGGGCTGCAATGTTGGTTGTTGTCTATGTGTGTTCTTTGTGGGTGACCTTGGCTTCTTCATTGGTGTGTGACTGTGGCTGGGATCCCATTGGTTGGTGTGGTATTGCCGTCATGTCCATGTACAGCGTAGTGTGCAGTGTGTCAGACATTCAGGAGTCTTGTTGAGTGGCCATGTGTGATGTGTTTCTGCACCTTGTTTCCCACCCACCACCCTGGAATAGTCATGGGTGCATGTGCAATGTCACCAGTGCATGTGTGCTTCACTGCTGCACATTGTTGGAGGTCGAGGGTGTGGTGTTGAGTGTGTGCAGATGAGAGTTGTTGCCCGGCTAGGCCCCTGCCTCCATGTTGGCCTTGGCTTACTGGCCATGCTGATTGATTTGTGCTTGTGTAGGTGTGATGGTAGTTTGTTGCTCAGGACACATGACTGTGGTTCACAGTGTGAACGACATTTAGCTTTGTCATCACATTGGGATTGTAATGCAGCCCAGGGTCACCACATTGTGGGGGCCCTGGGGGTAGTGATGTGGTGTGTCTGTGTCTTGCTGTGTCAGTTGCTGTTCCTACGTGCCTGTGTGACATGTGTGATTTGTGCTCCCTCTCATCTGACAATGCCTGCTTGCCCACATAGGGGATTTGGATCCATGAGTTACCTTTGTGTGGCACTGTATGCACATCTGTATGATTGGTATTCAGGTCTCCTCATGTGTTGTGTGGTTGCCTGGGGACACTGGCACCCCCCTCACCTGTTGTGTATGATGTGCAGTGTGGGTCTGCCTGTTTGTGTTTGTGCATCTGCACCACTGCATTGGCATATCTTGGGTGTGCCATTGGCTGTATGTAGTTTGGTGGGTTTCCCCTGCTGTCCCTGGGACTCCTAGGTCATCGGTCAGCACAATGATCATGGTTTGTGTGTCCCATTGCTGCCATGGAATGGTATCTGTTCACCTCACATCTACAGTCTCCACAGGGTATCTGCATTTGTGTGCCCATTGGTGCAAATATGTGGGTCTGCATTCTGATGGTCACTTCTGTCATTGTGTCATTGATGAATGTTGACAGTGTCAGCCCCCATGGGTGTTGTTTGTCTGCACATGGCCAAAGGTATGTCTTATTTGCACTGCAGTATTTGGCTCCCCCAATTTATGTTGCAATGGGACATATGCACTACTTTGCCACTGATGTGTTTTTTGTTCTGTGACCAGGAATCATCCATGCAGTTTGGCAGTTGCAGCTCTTTCTTTGTCATCACTTACCTTTTGGTCACTGTGATGATGGGGGTTTGGACCCCATTGCCACAATGTTCAAAATGTGCTTCAGCTATGGACCCCACACTTACCTTTTGGTCACTGTGGTGATGGGGCGTTAGACCCCATTGCCACAATGTTCAATATGTGCTTCAGCTATGGACCCCACACTTACATTTTGGTCACTGTGGTGATGGGGCGTTAGACCCCATTGCCACAATGTTCAGAATGTGCTTCAGCTATGGACCCCACACTTACCTTTTGGTCACTGTGATGATGGGGGTTTGGACCCCATTGCCACAATGGTTATGGCCTGCTTGCATTGTGGGGGCCACACACATATATGTGTGGCACATGTGCTAGGGGGTCACATTGTATGTTCAAAGTCATGTTCAGTGTTGTAGGCATTTGACACAGTCTACACACGCTTGTCATGGTGTTGGGGGATGTCTTTTTCTTGCATTCCCTAGGTTGTGGTGTGTTGGTTGTGTCATGCATTGTCCATCCTATTAGTGGGGGTGGTAGTGGTGGTAGGCATCCAGCCCCCCCTGGGTGAGGGTGGTAGTAGTGGTAGGCATCTGGCACCCCCATGGCTAAGGGTGGTAGTGGTGGTGGGCATCTGGCACCACCCTGGCTAAGGGTGGTAGTAGTGGTAGGCATCCAGCCCCCCCTGGGTGAGGGTGGTAGTAGTGGTAGGCATCCAGCCCCCCCTGGGTGAGGGTGGTAGTAGTGGTAGGCATCCAGCCCCCCTGGCTAATGGTGGTAGTAGTGGTAGGCATCCAGCCCCCCCTGGCTAAGGGTGGTAGTAGTGGTAGGCATCCAGCCCCCCCTGGGTGAGGGTGGTAGTAGTGGTAGGCATCCAGCCCCCCCTGGGTGAGGGTGGTAGTAGTGGTAGGCATCTGGCACCCCCCTGGCTAAGGGTGGTAGTAGTGGTAGGCATCCAGCCCCCCCTGGGTGAGGGTGGTAGTAGTGGTAGGCATCCAGCCCCCCCTGGCTAAGGGTGGTAGTAGTGGTAGGCATCCAGCCCTGCTGGCTAAGGGTTGTAGTAGTGGTAGGCATCCAGCCCCCCCTGGGTGAGGGTGGTAGTAGTGGTAGGCATCCAGCCCCCCCTGGGTGAGGGTGGTAGTAGTGGTAGGCATCTGGCACCCCCATGGCTAAGGGTGGTAGTGGTGGTGGGCATCTGGCACCACCCTGGCTAAGGGTGGTAGTAGTGGTAGGCATCCAGCCCCCCCTGGGTGAGGGTGGTAGTAGTGGTAGGCATCCAGCCCCCCCTGGGTAAGGGTGGTAGTAGTGGTAGGCATCTGGCACCCCCCTGGCTAAGGGTGGTAGTAGTGGTAGGCATCCAGCCCCCCCTGGGTGAGGGTGGTAGTAGTGGTAGGCATCCAGCCCCCCCTGGGTGAGGGTGGTAGTAGTGGTAGGCATCTGGCACCCCCCTGGCTAAGGGTGGTAGTAGTGGTGGGCATCCAGCCCCCCCTGGGTGAGGGTGGTAGTAGTGGTAGGCATCCAGCCCCCCCTGGGTGAGGGTGGTAGTAGTGGTAGGCATCCAGCCCCCTGGCTAAGGGTGGTAGTAGTGGTAGGCATCCATCCCCCCTGGGTGAGGGTGGTAGTAGTGGTAGGCATCCAGCCCCCCTGGGTGAGGGTGGTAGTAGTGGTAGGCATCTGGCACCCCCTGGCTAAGGGTGGTAGTAGTGGTAGGCATCCAGCCCCCCTGGGTAAGGGTGGTAGTAGTGGTAGGCATCCAGCCCCCTGGGTAAGGGTGGTAGTAGTGGTAGGCATCCAGCCCCCCTGGCTAAGGGTGGTAGTAGTGGTAGGCATCCAGCCCCCCCTGGGTGAGGGTGATCGTAGTGGTAGGCATCCAGCCCCCCCTGGGTGAGGGTGGTAGTAGTGGTAGGCATCCAGCCCCCCCTGGGTAAGGGTGGTTGTGGTGGTTGGCATCCATCCCCCTGGGTGAGGGTGGT